>VYXH01005700.1:289389-304572 GCA_013397275.1 Burhinus bistriatus
GAAAGCAACAAAAACATTTTTCTTTCAAAGCTTTTATTTGGTTGCTAGGAAAATATTTATGAAATGCAGTTTAATGCATTTGCTGAAAATTAACACAGAGATGCATTTGCAGCTAATTAACCTATTCTCAAAGAAAGCAATTGGGAAATGCTTGATTAATGTTTAAGGCATAAGATACACACAAAAAAAATGTAGGCAAAACTTCATCATGGCACCCAGGAGACCACTGTGTGACACAATCTAGAGTCTGTGTGTAGCTCACTCTCCACAGGAACTAATTTTGAAGCGCCAGAATGCTGTGAATTGTCTGTAAAACACTGTAGAAGAAACTCAGCATAGAACAGAAGGCATGCTTTCCTTAGGAAGAATGCTGATAAAATTTTAATGAAGTAACATGTTGTCATGGGGATTTGTTGCTATTCATTAATTCATTGTGCTTTTCCCCTATAGT
Source organism: Burhinus bistriatus (assembly GCA_013397275.1). NCBI lineage: Eukaryota > Metazoa > Chordata > Aves > Charadriiformes > Burhinidae > Burhinus > Burhinus bistriatus. The sequence continues at coordinate 289,841 of VYXH01005700.1, forward strand.
TTCGCTGAAGTTGAGTGACAAATTGTCAAGTAGCAGTCTTAGAGGTTTAAAGTTTCTCATTGATAATCTAACTTTCCTGCAAATTGTTTTAAAGGATCCAGTGTTTATGGAATAAACCTTCTGAGGTATTAGAAGGTTAGACTCATGGGTGTGGGGGGAGTCAGGGGATGGGTTGTGTTTACCATCTTCCCTCGACCACCTCACTAGCAGTCTGACTGTAATATCCACCTCCCGGACACAAGTCCTAACACGTCTGAAGATCTTCAGACACGCTCGTATTATCAGCTTGCCCATCTTTTAAAAAACAAAACAACTGACCTGAAAAAATGTGTGTCATTTCCCACTGAGGGTAGGGTGAAGAGACTGGCCTGAAGCCTGGGATGGGTATTGCTGCTCCCCAGGTCACCGGTATAAAATAAGTTTATTCTGTGGTCCGGCCACTTGGGTGTGAGATCTGTGGTGATTCTGCTGCAACGTTTAGATATTAAGAAGAAATTCTTTACTGCGAGGATGCTGAGACATTGGCACAGGTTGCCCAGGGAAGCTGTGGTCACCCCATCCCTGGAGGTGTTCAAGGACACATTAAATGGGGCTTTGAGCAACCTGACTTAGTGGGAGGTGTCCCTGCCCATGGCAGGGGGGTTGGAAGTAGATGATCTTCAAGGTCCCTTCTAACTCTAACCATTCTATGATTCTGTGAAAATAACTCTCCTCAGGCTGTTGAGAGATGATGTGAATCTACATTTACAAGCAGGTAAGTACATAAACCAGCCAAATAAAGGTTTTCTCGCCTGTCATTTCAACAGCAGCAGGGATCATATTTGGATCATAAAACGGTGAAATACCTGGAGAGAAAAAAGTTTAGTGGCCTTCATTTGGGGACACATGTTGACTCATTCATGGCTTTGGCTCTCGGGAGTTGAGTGTTATTTCCTTATACAATGTATATTTCCACATCAGAGTACGCCTTCTGTCTTAAGCTTTGCAAATATTCATCTCCAGCACAGACTTTTTTAGTGTTTGGTCGTGAGATAATGTTTCTATATATATGGAGTTACCCCAAACTACCTGAATGCTACGGAGAATGACGAGAACCAGCTGTTTCAGCTGTTTTCAGTTGGATCAGTTGTTTCTCATTTGGGTTATTCCAAAGGTTTGGGTTTTTTTCTGTGTAGAGCAAATACTTTCAAGGTTTTCAGGAATAAGATGGTTTAAATTTTGCACAATGAAGTGATATTCACATAGCAGCTTATAGCTGAAGTACAGTATTTTCCTGGGCTGGCTTCCAACTGTTTTCCAGATTTGCTGACAATACTGCAATTGAAATAGCTAGGGTCTAATATCAGATAGGACCATGAAAATTCCTGGACTCCAGATTTTAATTCCCCACTAATATAGCTAGGAATGAAAGTGGTGATTTTAAACACACACTTTGAGGCATCTCTTTTTTCCCAGAGTTTTCCTAAATGTCAGCAGTAGATGTGTATATTTCGGCCACGTAAGGGGTGTGTAGGAGACAAAATTATTTCATGAATAGCATGATCTACCATGATCCACTACGTTCAGTTGTTCTAATGGTCTCACCCACAGTTTTGAAACACCTACAACTGAAAGAACTTCTCCTTCCAAGCACCACCATTCTTTCCATTTCTGTGCTGATGTCCAGAATAAACCTTCCCAACCGCCACAAACGCTGGAGCTCTAAATTGTTCAGTCTACTAGAAGTCTTAAACCAATGTCTTAACATTTTAAATTTCCAATCAGCTGTGTTTTATCAGAGTTCGTCCCACTACTGTGCTGGCTGGCCTGTTCCCACACCGTTTTGCTGGCAATGAGAAAACTGAGTATGTTAGTCCCAAAGAAATTCCCTCAATGGTGACAAATTCCTGCTGAGTGAATTCCCCTGTCTCGCACCCTGTGCTTTTCTGAAGAGCTGTCAGGTGGCAGAAAATTTGAACCGTTTCCTGCTGGTGTTGTACCACATCTCAACTAGAGAAACTAAAGGTGTAAGACACTCTCATTGGTACCCAGGCCGTCATCCAGTCTTACTGGCCGTGTTGTAGCTTACTTGGAAACAGGATGACTCCAGGGATTTAGTTTGTCTCCGTTATTTCATTTCTTCTGACATTTTCTCACTTCGACATGGTTAGAGTGAACCTGTTATTGAGAAACTATAGGAAAAAACAGAGTCAGGAAATGAAAAAAACAAAACTACAGCTCTGATTATGAGGATTTAAATAGCCAAAAATTTAGACTCTCAGTTGGTTTAATCGGTGCAATCATAGATCAGGGTACCTTTACACCAAGTGAGAATCCAGGGCAGAGCCTGCTTTGTTAATATTAAGTGGGGAGTTAAGCCAAATTATCCCCATACACACTGGATCAGAATCAAACCTCCTGTGATCCTCCACCTAGATTTTCTTTGCTGTCTAGCCTTCTGCATCTAAATCCCCTTTTAAACACACTTGCCTTTCATTTCAGTAGGACCTTAGCATAATTTGCACTTTAATTCTACCTTTTGCTAAATGATCTTAATGTCCTTTACAGGCATTAATTGATTAAGGCTCTGTCTGCTCTTAAGAGTGGATGCTTTTATCCTCAGTTTATCCGGGGGGATATTGAAACATATCCAAGTCAAGTAACAAGCTCAAGGTCACAGGAGGGGGGCGGGGAAGAAACTGGGAATCGAACCTCCACGCCTGGATCTGCCGGGCTGCAATCTCTGCACTCAACTGCGCTCATCGTCCTGGGCGGGCGTGCAGGTCTGGATCCGGCAAGTTTTAGTCTAGCCTTGCAGTGAGATGTAATTAATTTGTTACGAATGCCTATAAATAAAATAAATGCTGAAATGATCCACACTTCTCTGTTGTCAAAAGCATCCCCATCTCTCACAATCCCTGCTCACTGGCTGCTGACATTATTTCTTGCTTATTGGATGACAGTTCAGTGCCTTGAGTGTTCCTCTCGCTGTAGGGTTAGTAGGATAATTGACAAACCACAGGGACCAGATCCCTGGATTAGGATGACCGGACTGTCAAAACAGCCATGACAAACTCTCACATCAACTTCTACTGCAAGTCAAGTCTATGAGGAAAAAATGCACCTTGGCAGGGCCAGAAGAGAAGTCTTTAGTTTAAATTTTTTCCCACTGCACAAAACACTACAGCAGGGGGAGGGAGAGAGCATGGATCTTTCTGTTTAATTCATAGAAAACTCGGTTACAGCAAGTCACAATTAATTAGAGTACTTGAGTAAACATTTTGGGGTCTTATTGTGTTTGCTTAATGTGTTTACCGGAATTCATGACAGATGTCACTTCTGTTTCTTATTAGGGACTGACAAATGACTGTGTCGTCTGTGCACGTGGATACTTGGAGGGAATGCAGCCCTCACGCACACGTACACTCGCAAATCGGCTTACTTTGGCAAGGTTAGCATTAGCATCTAAAAGTTGTGGGTATTATTTGAATTAATTAGTGTTTACACGGGAACTTTAGCAATTTAAAGCGTTCTAGAAAGATCACTGTTATTATTATTACTGAATAGTATCTTCGGGGGTTTTTTGCATTTAAGTCTTTTAAAAAGGAACACTTGAAACAATAGTCAAATCATTTGCTTTACTTCATGTCACTTTTAACATGTCTCTTAGACTTTCAGAAATTCAGTCACACATCTTTGAAATGACAGCTAGAGTGGCATCTGTTTACGAAAAAAGAAAAGTGTTCTCCGTATGAAAACCTATGTTGCAAGTTGTTAAAAGAAAATTAAAATGCAAATACAGAAGAAGGTTATTTACTTAGTTCTCCAACTAACACATGGGATTGGGACACCTAGGGTTAGAAATATTCAATTATTTTTAAAATATAAAACTTAAAAATTGTTCTTTAAGCACCATTTGGGCTTTGGAGTACAATCAAATGGTGTTAGAATAGTTAATCAGTTTGTGTTGGGTTGTTTTTTTTTAATGAGAGTCACATTTAAGAAAGAAAAGTGAAGTTCGAAAAGAAGATTCCACAAGCACTTCTTTCCTTAATGTCACAGAATGCAAAAGAACAACTATGGTATTGAGGATGAGAAACCAAAGATAAACGTAGGAAGAAATGACATTTTCTGCATGAAAAATAAAATGACAATCTTGGTTTGCATTTCCCAGAATTTCATGGTTTGTTTCCTTTTTTTTTCTCTGAAAGGCAACAAAGTTTTCTGGTGGAAGAAAAGTATTGTCTCCTGAAGCCGACTGTTGTTCATTCAGAAGCAAAATGCCCTCAGATTTCTGGAGGCACATATTTTTAATTTCAGACTTCTCTAATTTTTTATATTTTTTTTTCATCTATACATTACGGTCCAGTTACAGGACACTTTAAGGATGATTCCTGTTCTGTCCTTTGATTGAAGAAGGTACATAGGCATGTGCATAATCAGATTTATTCATGTGGCCACAGAAAAATCTGCAAAGATAAAACTGGATTTTTTTTTTCCTTATGGATATGGCCAAATGAGTCTTTAGCTGCTGATAGGACTTTGGAAGGAAAACCAATCTGAGCAGCTCAAGTTATACCATCTTCTAGAATCACTTTTAACAGTCCTGAGTTGAATGAAATGTCATTAGCTTCAGGGAAAGTTAGCTGACGTCCTGTGTTGTAGGAGTAGAGTCTCCTTTGCTGAGAGAGCCAAATAAAAAGTTTATTTTTGGCCTTAGGCCAGTCCTGCTTATTACCTGTGAACCTCAGTATCAGTGGGAGGTTTGAACAAAACCTCCTTTCTTTGTCCAGCCTGCTGGCACCTTTACTAATGTCGTTCTTCTTGGTGTGGTAAAGCAAATTTGGCAGTAGGGGAGAGGAGCCAGCAACCTGTAGTCGTGGTTTTATATTATGCCAGCTGGATCCTTGCTTACGGCAGGCATTAAGAGATGTTATCACAATATGTCTCGATCATTTTCAAGATTAGATTTCAGAACTAAGATTCAAAAGGTTAAAGCAAGCTGGAAGTATCCAGGACTTTGCAGGCTTGCATGTATCAGCCCTTGAAGTGTTTACAATGGGAAGCAACCTAAGAACAGGGAAGGGCAAGATGGGAAAGCACATTTTGGGAAGGCTGAAGCAAAGATATTACAACAATCTGAAGTGGAATGAAACACCAAGGTAAAGCACAAGCTGACCTCAGTCTGTGACACTTAGCCCAGATTTGTTTTTCAGTTCCAGGAAAAAATATGTAATTACCTGGAAACCTATTTTTCTCACTTATTATTATGTGCCTTCACACTTTCTGATGTCAACAAGACCCCCAATGGGCACATCTCAATGTTGCAAATAAGTTTCTAGCCTGATTATATACCAGAAGGTCTTGAAATTTTGTAAAAAAGTCTGTTCCTATTACATTTTCAGCCATAATTAGAGGGAAGGGAAATTAGAGGCATTCTCCTCCTCCAAGAAAATCATCCATATTTTGGTTACCCGGTACCAAAAATGTACCATATCAAAATTAAAATGTTAAGCAGTTTTGTTTAAAACAAAGTCAATCCAAGTGAAAAATCTGGAAGTTTCCTTTTGGAGATGATGATTTGAAATGTATCATTGTTTTTCCAAACACTTTTTTTTTCTTTCTGCACAAAATACATCTGTGAAAATGAATTAAATTCATAAGACCTTTTGGTAATACTAACTGCAGTTCTCACAACTCCACTGTAATATAAGATATTCAAAAATATTTATAGCAGGAAACTTAAAATATCATAAAGCGTGTTCCAAAGGGATAATTTGAGCTTTGGATCTAACTTCTATACTCTGATTCAACATTTCTGATTTAAGTAATTGCATATGATTTGAAAAAATGATAGTGCTGCCAAATTCGTGTGGGATACAAGCAAATTTGCCTCACAAAAGAATGACGTTATTCAACATGGCAGAAACTGTAGAGCTATGGTTTGAATAATTTTTCTGTTAAATGTTACAAGCTTGTCTTGATTAAGGCTTTCTCCAATACAGTAAAACTGAAAATAACATGCCAGAAGCAATTTTTCACCTGTTTTATTCCTTATTTATATTTTTGCAGCAGTGTTCCTCGCTACTGAGTTCCTACTATAACCTTCTATTAACAACCAAATTATAGCTCTCCATGTTGGACTTCATACAATGGTATCACGTATTCCCAATCCTTCTTGTGTTCTATGCAATTAGGAGCACATTTGGAGCCTTACCTCATAGCTGTCAAGGAACATCAAGCTGGTGGAACTGCAGACACCCTTATTTCAGGAACTGATGAACCGGCTGCTAATAACAGTCAGCAGTGACAACCCACCTCAGCATTAGCTCACTTAACAGTGTGTTACACCAGCAGAACGTAGGCCATCAAAGCAACCCCAGAATTTCTGTCTTCGACAAAGACCTTCTAACGCTTACAACACTGAAAGGAGGTGACTTTCCTCAAATTTTTGGTAAGATAAAATGACTGAGAACCCTGAAAGCACAGGTCAGTGCAGTGCTATGAATACTGGGGAGTAATTAATTGGATAATCTTCTGAACAAGGTCTAAATAAGAATACATATTTAATATGTTAAAAACATAAACACGCCCAAAAAAGACTGAAGTCCCTTACCCATTTGCATTTAAGAAACCCACATGGATGTTATCAAGAAGCAGGGCTAAGCCCTCATACGGTATAAATCAGCACAGCGTTAATTAATTATGTGTTTCTGGAAGGAAGGAAAGAAAGAAGGAAGAAACATTTTGCGTGAAAATTGCTTTCAGTTTATAAAAGCAGCCCTGTGTTTTTGGGAATGTACCCACAAACCAGGATCAAACCTTCATGGCATGCCTTCAATTTTTAATCAAGAGGAAACGTTGAAAGGAAGTTAGTCAAAATCATCTGACCCAACTTCTATTTCCCTCCTTGTCCCACCTGAGCTGAAATATGTATCGCTGGACGAGGCTGAAGGTGGCTTAAGGTGTGATTTATGACCCACAAGTAACCTGTCCATATACACTGGCTGATTCACAGGTGTATAAACTTGCAACTACCTATAGTTAAAGAACCTTTTAGCTCAGAAAATTAAGAATCCAGTTCTTATTCGGTAGCGGTTTGGCATAAATTCTGAGGTCATCAGTGTTTCTGCATCTGGTCTTCCATCGGCAAGGTCAGATCCGTAAGCTTGAACTGTTAAAATCAGAGATCACGTTTTCTTTTTATTTTTCCCCTCAGCATCTTAGAAGGAGGATCAGAATTATGCAGAGAAAAAGTAATAATTGCACACACAAATTACACGTACTTATAAAACAACAGTATATGGGTTTTTTTAAAAAGGAATTTAAAAAACCTCATGAATTCCAGCTCAAAATTCAAGCCTGAATATAATGGAAGTTTCTGACTCTGGTTCCAGCAATTACATGCATTTGTTGAGATCTGTCAAGAAGCCAAAATGGGATGAATGAAGAGGTGTCCCTCATTAGGTTCCCACTGGTAGCCCATAAGGTCGTCTTCAGCCTGGGTATTGCAGGCAGCACTTTGGCATCATGGCATGGGATCTCAGGGACCTTGTCTAGCAGAAGTCAGTAGAAATTTTCCATTAGAAGTCAATTACTTCTAATAGAAGTAATTACGCTAGATATGTAACCTGCCAGCCCAAGAGGGAGTCGGAGCAAATGCTTACCTTCCTGCAGAGTACAGGTCAGTTGAAGCAATTTGCCAGCTACCTTAGGTTTAAAACCATGTGATTTCAAGGTCAGATGGGGACATTTGTCTGAATCTGCTTCTGCTACTTGATTGCATTTATTAAGTATATCAACCATGCATTTTCTGGATCGCTTGTGATTCTTGTGCTCAGTATATAGCTGATACAAATTATACCTGGTGGGATACTGGAAGGGGGGGTTGTAAATGCGCATGTGTTTTTTCATGCTCGTGGTTTTGCTGTCTTGCCCACACTCATTCTGGTGTTTTCCAATCTTTACTGAGCCTGCTGAGAAGTCAAAGAAAATGGTCATCCTTTTGAGCATGTTCATAGGGGCGATACAATCTCTTCTCCCTTGAAAGAACTCAACTTGGCCCAAGACACAAGGACTCACCAGACTGGCTGGGAAGATAAACCCGTGGCTGGATCACACTTGAAGTGCTGTCTTTGCTGTACTGAGTTTTTTTACCTTCTCCACACCTGGAAATTATGTACGCTTAACAAACTACGAAATGGAGTCTGGGATGGCCTCTGAGGAAACACGTCCCCACCTAGTCTAAGGAGAGATCTTTTGCACAAAAGCAAGTTGTCACCTTGCTGCCTCTTCCCTCGGGACTTCCAACCAGTAGTCCTAAAACTATTTTTGCTGTTGAGATTGCCTTGTTTATCACGAGGCTGAGGAATCAAGTTTGGAAACACCCAGCAATGGAGCAGTAATATTTACCGTCAAAGATGGTGCAGTAAGTTAAAAAGGCAGCTACTATTGGCAATAGCACCAACATGGGCATTTTCCTTTTCTGAAAGTTTTCCTTCTCTACCGTTCCTCCTGCTAAGTGCCTGCAGTGTGCCTCAGCGCAGGAGTCCACAAATGCGCAGGTTATCTCATTGCTCTCAGCAGCATTATTTTTATTCAGAGCAATCACTTGCAGCAGTGAACTCTCAGTATCACTTACAAGGAAATCCAGTCATAATTGGAAGGGTACACGAAATTAAAACTTAAATCAGCAAGTACCACAAAGTAAAAAAAAAGAAAGAATGATCTAGCTATGTTTGTGTAATTTATATCTATTTATATTTAACTGTCATTTTACTTACTTTTATTTATACATCACCAAGCAGGCAGTGATTAAGACACATGCAGACACCTATAATACAAATAATTTTTGTTTGCTAACTGTTTGTGCTGTATGCTCATGAGCTTTAGTTTTGTTTTGAACAACCGGTGAGTTAAAATTGCAAATACCTACAGATCTGAGCCTGCCTTGAGCAGCCTTTTTGGTTCTGATTCCTGACCTACTTTAGAGATTTTATTTATTTTTTTGCTGAAGGTAGCACCCAGCTTTTCAAGACAAGAAATGCTGAGCTAGAGAAGTATTTCTGTACAATAACTTACTTTGAGAGCAGTCAGTAACTGTAGACTATGTAAATTCTGGGAATGAAGGATTATATCAAACCAAGGACCAACAATTTTGTTTCTCTAGGTAACAGTGACTTGAACCGGATTGTACCAGGAGAAATGCAGGCAAAGGAGGAGGAAGGAAAGGATGAGACCAGGAGAGCGGTAGCTCCCCCACTGTTACTGCACATTGCCATACGTATGTCCTGACTTGTGTGATGCCAACACAGCCACAGGACTTCATTTCCATACTGGCCACTGCAGCTGGTCAAAGGCACAGGGTGGATGATGGGGGCATAAGACAAGAAAGCACGAAATCCAAATCCATTAATTTGCTTTGCAATCTTAAGCAATGCTGGGTGCTTTTATTACCTCCGTGAGATGTGTCTGCCTTTCCCATCCTTTTTAGTCACATATCCATGTCTAAAGTTTGTAGGTATTGTACATAGCACAAGAGAAACTTGTTCTTTGAGTGTACCATAATAAAAAAAGAATTTTTTTGTATGTGATGCAGATGCTGCCGTTGTTGTACGTCCAGAGAAATCACACTATGTGATACTATGTAAAGCAGCTCCGCATCAATGACTTTCTCTTTCGCTGAACTTTCTTCCATAGAATCACAGAATCACAGAATGGTTTGGGTTGGAAGGGATCTTTGAAGATCGACTAGTTCCAAACCCGCTGTCGTGGGCAGGGACACCTCCCACCAGACCTGGTTGTTCAAAGCCCCATCCAGCCTGGCCTTGAACACTTGCAGGGATGGGGCAACCACAGCTTCTCTGGGCAACCTGTTCCAGTGTCTCACCACCCTCAGAGTGAAAAATTTCTTCCTAATATCTAATCTAAATCTCCCCTCTTCCCGTTTGAAGCCACTACCCCTCGTCCTATCACTGCACTCCCTGATAAGGAGTCCCTCTCCACCTTTCACCATCTGTCGTCTTGAAGTAGTGTGTGCAATATTCAGAAGTCAGAATCAATAGAAACAAGGAAAATATATGTCCCTCAGGCCCACTCGCTGCTGATTTCAATGGCTGTCCAACATCTGAATGCTACAGTGACAGGGTCGCAGACAGCTGAGTAGACAGTGCTTCTGCAATAGTAATGTAAAATGAAATGCTATTGTAGTTAATATATACTTTTCTGGAGATTAGGGCTTGGCATACAAAACATTGGTATGAATATGTGCTATTTAATTTAATATTTATCAGATTATATAGGGAAAATAGACCATCTCCAGCAAAAGTGGAATGCCTGCAGTTCTATAAAGGGGAAAAAATCTAGCAGATTTCCAAATAAAAATTCAAATAGGCTTTAACTTTTACAGCTTTGAGTACCAATAGGTAGATTAAAAGTTAGCTTGAAAAAATGCCTAAGGGAGCAAACAGTTGCTTAATGAGGATACATGGAATGAAATTAAAATGCAGCCTTAATAAAGATAAATTCAAAATGTAATGTTAGTAAAGTCATATTATTTAAATCACATTCCCATCTATAAAGTGACTACATTTGGTCTATCTGGAAAAACAGAATGAAGAAAACATACACAAACCCTCTAATGATCTCCCAAATCTCAAAGGTTGACTTCAAAATTATGGAATAGGATTTAGCCCACAGAGAATATGAACGGTTACATATAGTGCAGAAAACCTCATTTCAACCTAGTGAATCTTCAAAGCTGTCTTCCCAAAAGGGCTGGATGTGCGTGTTTTGGCTAGCGAGAAACAGATTAGTTTTGCTAAATATTAATAAGCCTTTCCTATATGCTTTAATACTTGTTATATTCTCATGTTGTTTTCCTTAGCAGTTAGAGTGTCTTATTGATCTGACACAGGTATTTCACCGTTCAGTCGTAGTGACACTGAACGCACAGATGTTAAAAATAAGACCTGCCAGATTCCGAGCTAAGTTGACAGACATATACTTCATCAGCAGCATGTATTCCATCAGACATAGCTCACTCAGCTCAGCCGTATGACCCTATCGTTTACAATATTGCACTGAGACATGCTAACAGGTTGTCCGTGATCTCCTCCGGTCTTAACGTGAGTGAAGATACTGCCTGTATCTTGATTCCGAAGGAGCAGAATTAGGCCCTTGCTGCACTCATTTGAAACCTATCCTCTCCCATCCTTTATCTCCCCAAACCTCCATCATGCCAATAGTTACCTGAGAACAGATTTCCTGCTGGGTTAATTACCTTTAATTGTGATGCTTACCCTTACCAGCCTTCTCAGGTTCTGATATGAGTGCAGATAGAAGAGATAACAATTTCAATGGAACTAGAGACTCCCTAAACACAACTTCATTGTAGACCTTCCTCTGCTTCCAGTAAAGTCTGTAACGAAGTTCTCATTGCTTCCAACAAGAACTGTGCAATGAGTGATGAAATTTTTACTTTGTGAGATCCCCAGTGTTGATTAATCTTTGCTCAGCAGTATTTGCATACTTTGTGGTGTGGTCCAAGTTTTCTTTCTTTTTGTAATTTCCTTTGGTTTGTACTCCAAGAATCCAGCTGATTGAACGTTTAGTATATTTAGTTATCCTGTTGAAATGAGTAGGACTTACCCACCCTAACCTGTCACTGATTTCTTAAGAAAGTAAGCTGAATATCTCAGATCAGAGAAAATATCCACCTACTAGTCTTCAGCAGTGTCCAATTGAAGATGTTTCCCAAGGAATATAAGAAAGAAAATATGATTGATCCTTCCCATGATACATTCTCGCAGCCTCCAGCCATTATTGGTGTAGAGGAATTTTTAACTCGGGTTTTCAACTGAAGTACCATTAATTTGCCTCATTCCTCTTTGAACCTGTTTACAACAGCCTATGGTAGTGAGCTCCTCAATTTAACTGTGCAGTGTGAGAAAGGCATTATTTATTTGCTTTAAACTTGCTGGCTGATAATCTCATTGTGTGCCCCTTCCTTCATTTATTATAGCAATGAATAAACATCCTCTGTTCACCTCCTTCATGCTATCCATTTATCTGTTGCATCCCCTCTCGGTCACTTTTTCCACGTTGAGGAGTCCCACCCAAGGAAAACCGAAGATTTCTCTACCCCTGATCATCTTTGAGCACTTTCTTTTGTACCATTTCTGGGGGGTGAGAGATTTCAATTGAGAGAAAACTAAGTAGGGATTTATACAATCATATGTTGGCTTTAATTTTGATTTCCCAAATAGTTCCTACATTTTTGAAGGAACTGACCATGACCATGCAGGGAGTGAAGTAAGAAAAAGGGAACCTAACTCATGGCTGATTGGCAAGGGCTCTTGTTTCTCAACTGCTCTGCCTCCTCGGGTGTCAAACATAATTCCAAAAATCTTTTAGGGGCTGTATAAGGTGGAAGTGCAGTGCAGGGTATCACACGCAGTCCTAATAAGAGCACAGTTGGTATATACAAGCCTGCCACACCCTGACAAATATCCCATTACACGATACAGCAAAATGTGTTCCGTGTATATGGAAAGAGACATGTTGAAGCAAGTCTTCATCCTACATTTGAAGTGACGTTTCTGATATAAGGAGCTGGTTGTAAGATCGAGAAAAATCGCCGAGAACAGTTCGCTGTATGGTAAAACACTTCTCACGTAGCTGAGACAGCCTTTAGCACAGCAGCATGCAGCATGTACTGCTCCGAGGCTTATTAGAATTCTGGTGAACAAGCTTCTACAATTATGATTTGATTTTAATTAGTTTAGATATTAACAGAATAGGCCCCAGCAGTCTTTAAATGTCACTGAGTTTCCCAGAAGGCCAAGGGTGTCTCAGCCATCTTTCTTGCTTTGTCCAAAGGGCCTCCGGGAAACCAAGAAAAAGCCAAGAAATATCAAAGACTCCAGTACACTGTGGTCACCCACACTAATCAGCATTGGGTCTGTTAAGTGTCTCTTTGACTTACACTACCAAACCTTTTAAAAGAAGCACATTTTAATAATTTCCTGAAATTACCCACTAAGGGCATACGTAACATTTAGCACATTATTATATACACTGCAATGAGGTTCATCAATCAATCAGAAAAGAGTGCAATGTGCATGTTTTAAGCTACTTCACAGAAGAGACTCTTGTTGTTGAGAACTTTTCAAAACACATTGGTACAAGTCTACTGGGGTGGTAATTAATTAGGAAGAAGGTGACCGGTGCTATTGTGCACTGGGAAAATATTACCAGGTTGATTCTGACTGTGGAGCAGCTTTTTTGTTAGCTGAAGCAGTTGATTTGCTTTTGTGAAGCTCGGAGATTGAAGGGTCCTTGAGGAATCTGAAGGCCTTGACTGTTGTTCAAGTCAGTCCTTCAGCTTTGAGAAGAAGAAGAAAGAAATGTAGAGCTGAAAAAGTTAGAGCATAACTCTGTGGAGGGAATTTAGTACGCAAAACACTATGCCAAATATTATTTTTGTCATTATACAATTAAAATTAGTTGGTAGACTTAAAAATGTCCCCAGTAGATTATTAATCTAAGGTTCAAGAAAACTAAGTGAGACTCAGCTCCAAACTTAGCTGTCTGAAAGAGTACTGAGGGTCAAAAGTCTCATTATTATCATAGTGCCTGGCTTACATTGGTTGTCTAAACAAAGGCAAATTGTACCTTTCGAGTTGCAGCAGAATATCGAAGACTTCTGCTTGAAGCTGCCAGGTATGACACAGGGGATGCATAAAACCTGCTGCGTTCTGGAGGAGCATCTAAAGGTTAGGTAAGACACTGTACAGCATTGCAAATTACTCTAGATGCCTGTGCTGAAGGAACCGAATTGATATCAAAATATCCAGCCTCTCCTCCCCTAAACTGTATGTAACATAGTCTTGCAGATATTTTCTATGCAGTCTAGAAGTCAAATTCCCCAAACAATTTTTAGAATAGCCACTCACCCTACATATTGGTTGAGACTGCAAGTCAGCAGACTGAGTACAAGCAGCCTGTCAAATCAAGATTACTGAGACATACTAAGTTCTGCAGACAATAACATGCCAAGGAGTAAGACATTAATATAATCTCTGGCCATCAAAATGATCAAGTAGAAGTAAGAGCTGATTTGACGTGAGTTCAAGACAGAGCTCTAAGTGCCAGCATGAGCAAAGCTGTGAGGTTACATGCATAAATGCTTGTGAGGGACCTCCCATGTTGTGATTAGAGGCACTGCACGCCTAACTACCCTGAGGAATTGGGGAAAAAAATTATTATTTGGGGTGGCAAAGCTGTTTCTGTCGAGAGTCCCTTCTCCTTGGCCCTTAAGCCAAGGTTAGCAAAGTTCACTCTAACTTGCACTTGCCTCTGGATCTGTGTGAGGCTCCGTGTGGACTACCTATGGCTCCAAGACATACAGTTATCTCCTGCATGAATTTTTCTTTTTTCAGTCAAAAGTGTTCACCACCAGAATGGTGTTTTGTTGGCATGAAACTAAAAAAAGGTTTGTGTGTGCAACAGAAAGGCATGCAGCAATCTTTGAGGTCGCAAATCCTACCGCCATGTATTGGATTATCACATAACGATGGGAGTCAAAGCTGAAGCATTTTGGTCCACGTCACATGAGGTATGGGATGGCATGTCTTATCCCCAAGCCATGCTTAGGCTCTGTCTGGAAGATTTCTTATTGCTACAGACCACAACTATGACAGACAACATACCAGCAGTAAAACAGCAGGAATGATCATAGAATCACAGAATCA
>VYXH01005701.1:0-10655 GCA_013397275.1 Burhinus bistriatus
ACACTTCCTAAGCTTGCCTTTGAAGATGATGCTGTGGTGTCAAAAGCCTTGCTGAAGTCAAGGTAGACAACATCCACTGCCCTCCCCTCATCTATCCATCCAGTCACGCCTTCGTAGAAGGCTATCAGATTAGTCACACATGACTTCCCCTTGGTGAATCCATATTGGCTACTTCTGATAACCTTCTTTTCCTCCGGATGCTTTGAGATGACGCCCAGAACAAACTGTTCTATCATCTTTCCAGGGAATTGAGAACTGGCATTTTCTACAGTGGTTAACAAAGCAATTACCAATGGCCTTTTTACATATTTTTCTTTAATGAGGAATAATATGCATGTAGAAAAGACCTACTTAAAGGCTTCATTTATATTTCAACAGATCTGTGTTCACATCCTGATTACGTTTGGGATCTCCAGTACAAACACTCAGTGCAGGGGTCACTGTTCAAGATGGATGCCACCACTGAAATACTGCCCTGAGACATCCAGCTCTTCCCATTTCAGGTTTATGTCTATCCAAATCAGACTGTGGAAATCCTGTGAACAGGGAAGGCTCTGTTTATACAAATTACAGACTCCTCACTAACATGCTAACATGGTTTCCTCTGGAGTATGGGATGCACATTCTTGCAGTATTAAAAGATCATTTTTTTAATGTGCTCCATATGCAAATATTACCACCTTCACTCAATGTATAAAGCCAGTGTTTTCCTTTCTTTTGTATCATCTTCTGCAGGAAACTATATGGTTTTCCAAAGCAATACTATCAGCAAGATGAGCTGAGCTTCAGTAAGATTCAGGTGCCTCCATTTTGCTGCCCTTTTGGGAAATTCTCGGCCACTAGGCTTCACAAAAAATAGGAAGCTTGACAAGATCAAACAGGGAAATTTGCAGTTGGGAAATTCCAGAAACTGAGAGGGTAAAGAGGGTTGGTTTTTTTCCATGTTTGCCCCTCCTTCAAGAAATGAGAAGGGTATGGAACAAAGCATTAGCAATACATGCTAGGATTGCTCCATTTCCTCTCCTATATTCTCATGGTGTTGTTGAATTTCAGGTTCCAGGTGAGCAGCAGAAAATCCCTGCCAGGTTCTGACCTTCACGCTTGTGCAGGCAGGGGAGAAGCCCTGAAGCCCTGACCAGCTTTCAATTCCAGCATCCAGGTCCATTCCAGATCCAGGTCCAAATGGCAATTTAAAGCTGTTTTTTAAAATGCTGAAAATATCTTTCTGGAGTGTCTTTATGCCTTCTGAGTACCCCTGGTACCTCTGGCTCTTGACTGGGCTTCTAACAACCACTGTATAAATACTACATAGAAATGGTGGGGAAAACACACACAAAAAAAAGGAGGAAAAAATCAGCAAAAAGGGCAGCTTTGGCTGATTCAGCAGGGAAAAGAATAGATGGCTGTGCAAGATAGTGTACTTGATAAAGGCCTCTCTCCTGCCTGTCACAATTAAAGCTAACCTGAGAATCTCTGTGATCTCAACTAATTCTGCAATAAACGGGCCTTTCATCCTAAAACCATTATATTACACTCAGCTCCACACACCACTGTTGAGGGAAGAGATCTTCAGTCCTTTTCAAGGATCTGCTTTGTCCATTGGCACAAGAGGGACTTTAGTGACTTAGGAGCCCACATAATTTCAGCCTTCAAGTTCAAGATGAAGACAGGAAGCAATAATCTATCAAACATTAAGGCATTAGGATTCATAGAGAGGTAATTTTAAGACAAATGCTTAGAGTGAATTTTAGTGGCTTGTTATATGCAGGTTAATCTAAGTCCCTAATGGACTTAAGTTTTATGAAGAAATACTCTTTAGCAAAACTCAAGGAGTTCCACCAGTCAGTCAAAATAAAATGTATCAAGGCTGAACATGGAAAAAGCAGTGCACTTCTTAAGACTGAATTCTCACAGTTCTCTCTGCTGATTGGTGAAAAACAATTTTTATCAATGTTTTTTCATCTGCTCTGTGAAACCTTTGTATCCCATAAGATTGCATACAAAAGCCCAAGTACAAAATCCATATACAGATTCCCATGGGAGTAAACATGGAAAAGAGAGGAAATAAGGTGAATTTGCAGTTGATTATAAAGAAAATCCACTGTGGCAATGCTATACAAGATAACCAGTGAACATTTTTTAATTAGGTTAAATGATGTTTTGTTTAAAAAATGTGTAAAGGGGAAGTAACATGTGACTTGAAGTGACCAAATCTTGTGACAGGTTACAAGAGTAAGATTCATTTATGCCTGCCAGCGCATAAAATTCTTTATATCTCCATGCATGACTTGCAAGTGTTTTCACACCCTCAACTAACTGGTCTCCTGAAACACTATGTGCTTTCAAGGAATGGCACAGCTAACAGCCATACGCTTAATACTACTTATGCAAAGACATAGCAGCATACTGGGAACTATGATAATGCACTAGTCTGGGACTCAGGAGAGACAGGTTCTATTTTGTCATTACACCCTTAACATAACTTGATGATCTTACTACAATTCATTTTTTTTCTGCCTTCTTAATGGGAGATAATGGTCCTTACTTCATTTTAAAATGCTTCATATCTACTGATAAGAAATCTGTGTAAGATTAGGCTCAGTAGGCTCAACCTACAACCTGACACAACTCAGATATGAAATCAAAGAAATGTTTTTAGCTAGGGACACAAAAAATTATACAAGAAAATATTCCAATTATGAGGAATTGTACCTTCAATTGCTTTGTACCTTCTATGATTCTATTCTATGATTCTATTTTATATTTTAAACATATATACATTCCTCCCGAAAAAGTGACAACTAAGTGAAGACTAAATCTGGGAAGAACCCAAGTAACTAACTGGTAATGCTTGAACAGTTGAAATGCATTGCTGATGGAATTCCCCAGTTATGTACATTAGATACACAGAATTTTAATACAAAATGAGAGTGGAGGCTTTGTTAGATGGCATTTATCTAGCAAGATTTTAAATAAATTTATAGCCCACAAGGAAGTCTGGCAAAAAGTTAAACTGCCCTACAGAGTAGTTTAAAAATCTTCTTTAAAGCTGCACTTCACTGTTAACTCTTTGAATATCCACAAAAAAACCTCTTCCAATAACATTTAGTGACAGATCTACAGCTCTAGATGTTACTTGCAATTCAGCAAGCATATAAATTCAGCCCAGCATATAAATAATTTCTGGTGCACATTCTTATAATAGTATGCTTTAAAATGTTCCAACTCAGATAATAAAGTCAGCAGAGAACTGGTCTTTCTGGCAGTATTCCATGGCAGCTGAAATGAATTACAGCATTTCCAATGAAAGAAGTAACAAAGAAATAACAAAAAGCCTTTTAAAACTCAGCACCAGGTGGGAAAGATTTGAGGGGGCATAACTGAGGTGTATAAATTAGTAGCTCAAGTCATAGGGATAAGCATACAGACAGTGGAGGGGAAATAAAGTGAAAGTAGTAAGGACTGGAGAAACAAAAAGCTTTTTGAACACAGCACAAAAATTACATCAGAGAAGCATTTCTTTAATAACACAGCACTGACAGATTTCCTACTCGTGTAAAGCAAATAGTATAAAGCACTGAGCCACCAGAACCTGCAATAAGAAGAATTTCCAGATATTTTATTTTTTCATGGTTGTGTATTATCTAAGAAAATGCATAGAAGAAAGAAACTGAGACTCTGAGAAACTTGGTTATTTTTTGAATGAAATATGTATCAAAATATATTTTAAAATTTCATAAAGTCATTTAAGATCATGGGGTTCCATGTTATACCATCTATGTCATTTTCCTTAGAGCACAAGAACTCTCGATTCCCATGTGCAAGAAATCGGGCAAGGAAGGCAGGAGACCAGTATGGCTGAGTAAGGACCTCCTGGACAAACTGAAACACAAGAGGGAAATGCATAGGCAGTGGAAGCAAGGACATGCATCCTGGGAAGAATATAGGCATACTGCCTGGGAGTGTAGGGATGGGATCAGGAAAGAACAGCTGGAGCTGAATTTGGCAAGGATGTTCAAGGCCAGGCTGGAATAGGGCTTTGAGCAACCTGGTATAGTGGAAGATGTCCCTGCCTACTGCAGGGGTGGGGTTGGAACTTGATGATCTTTAAAAGTCCCTTCCAACCCAAATCATTCTATGATTCTATGATTCTATCATAATACCTGTCGGGAAGAGTTGAGAGACCTATGTGAAGCAAAACTGTCATTACCCTGATGATTTACTGGACAACAGGCCACAGTCTTTTTTTCTACAACATAAGAATTTATGTTGTAGAAAAATTAATATTGTATTATAAGTATTGTGATAGTTACTGATCAGGACAACATTTTCTTTCAGTAACATCAGGATAAATGCAGAATCTTGCTGAATTCTGTGTCAAATGGTTGTACAGTTTATGATCTTTTTATCATTAGGCCTTTATAATGTGATCTATTATACAAGATACAGTGCTGCAGCTCAGAAGCGCTACAATAATTCAGTGGAACTATGTCAAGTTACATGACTGAAGGTTTTCCTCTCTCTTTGTCTGTCTTTCTCTCTCAACTGATTTACTGTCCCCACACAACGCTTTACACACATAAAGTATTCATGCCACTTACTAAATTAATAACTCTGCTCTGAGAGTTATGAAGAACACATCCTACAGGTTTGTAACAATGTTTTAATGAATATTCAATAAATAAAGAGATGGACTGTGCACTACAGCACCATAATAGTATTACTGTATTCGTGATCTGGGAGCACTTCCAGAGCACCCCTTAGCCTCAGTTTGCAAACACTCATTCATACATTATGAGAATTTTTTCATGTCCAGGTGGGCACTTGGGCACCAAAATTTCATTCAGCCTAAATGAGAGCTGGGTGTTTAAATCTTTGAAGTAACTATAGGTCTTTCAGGAATGGAGGCTTGGAGCAACAGCCTGGGAGACATGAGAAGGGGGGGCAAAAAATGCTATAACTAGTGATTTTGAGAGTACCTACTTATCTCTGACTAATAGAAGTTTATTCATGTCCTTCTGTGTGTGTGACATAGCCAAACTCACAAGCAGCATACACCTTATGCTGGAGCTTGTAATCAGGAGTCAGTTGCAGCTTCACCAAAGACATTTAGGTAATAAATGGCTCCTAGGTAGCACTGTTACTGATGTAACTCTCCATTGTGAAGCTTAACAAAGTCCCATTAGTTCCTCAGATTGATGTAGGAGAAATAGCATCAACCCAAACAACAAAAGTTACTCTCTGTCAGATTCACACAGAAAATAAATAAATAAAGACCAGAAACTCCTAATTCTGAATATCCCAGTGCCCCAAGAGAACAAGCACTTGTTTTCTTGATACGAGAGTGAAATGTGCTCATTGCAGTAATTCAGAACAGATACAATACCTTTTAGTCTGATCTGAAATAATCACTTGGGTTTTTTTTCTACCAGGGGAATATCTTGATGATTCTCAAGAATGTCAGTTGTGTGAAGCATCCTGTCAGAAATGTATTGGATCTGAGCAGGAACTCTGCATCAACTGCCCAGGCACAAGGTATGTGTCTCCTAGCACCATGTAGCACAAAGGCCTTGTATCAGCATCTGGCGAATTGTCCATACAGGCTTTAGCACTGGCTTGCAGAGTCAGATAAAGAGCCAATTGATGATTATGGTTGTATTGAGTTTACATGGCAAGGTTTTTGCAGCAGAAGAGCTGCAGGAGTGGCCTCTGTGAGAAGAGACCAGGGGCTGCCCTGCCCCATGCTGGACAGATCCATTTACAGCTGGCTCAAAAAGGGATCCACCACTGGCCAAAGCTGAGCCAATCAGCAACACTGCTGGCGCCTCTGTGATAACATATTTTTAAAAAGGTAAAAAAAGCTGTGCAGCAGCTGTGAGAGAGAGGAGTGAGAATATGTGAAACAACTATGCAGACACCAAGGTCAGTGAAGAAGGAGGGGTAGAAAGTGCTCCAGGGGCCAGAGCAGAGATTCCCCTGCACCCTCTGCAGAAGACCATGGTGAAGGAGGTTGTCCCCCTGCAGCCCATGAAGAGGACCACATCAGAGCAGATATCCACACTGCAGCCTGTGGAGGATCATACACTGGAGTAGGTAGATATGCCCTAAAGGAAGCTGCAGCCCATGGAGAGCCCATGCTGAAGCAAGCTCCTGGCAGGAACTGCGACTTGTGCAGAGGAGCCCACACAGGAGCAGGTTTTCTAGCAGGAACGCTGGAGCAGTCTGTTCTTGAAGGACTGTAACCCATGGAAACAAGGAAGAATGTGAGGAGGAAGGAGTGGCAGAGATGAGATTTTATGAACTGACCGCAACTCCCATTCCCCATCCCCCTTGCGCCACTCAGTAGCAGGGGAGGAGGTAGAAGAGTCAGGAGTGAAGTTGAGCCTGGGAAAAAGGGGTGATGGGGAGGTGGTTTTAGTTTTGTTTTTATTTCTCACTATTCTACTCTATTTTTAATTGACAATAAATTAAATTAATCTGCCCCATTATGGTAATTGGTGAGTGATCTCCCTGTCCTTATCTCGACCCATGAGCTTTTTCATCTTATTTTCTCCCCCTGTCCTGTTGAGGAAGGGGAGTGAGACAGCAGTTTGGTGGGCACCTGGCAGCTACCAAAGGTTAACCCACCACAATGGCAAAAAAAACAAGGCAAGAAATTGAGAAAACAAGGGTTAGGTGAATGAGAGAGTTACATAAACAGTTGATGTTTAACCAGATGATTCCCACAGATACAGAAAATTTTCTTTAAATAAATGAAATAATAGTATTTCTTTCATTGTCATCCATCCAAAAATCATAATTGCTGGAGTCACAACAGTGGCAAATTCAAATGACAAAAGTCGAAGGTATCTGTAGTTTTGCACAGCTATTGAATTTGGCACTAAGAATGAATACAGGGGCTGAGGTCAGCAGTCAGCTAATTTAGCAAATTACCCTATTGTTTTTAAGCCCATGTCCTATTAATATCTCTATTCTCACACCAATAATTCTGGTTCTGTTGCACTGGATTGCATTGTAGCCAAACATTTACACTGTTATGTGTAAAGGTCCTTTAAGTCATTTTCCTGCATAGAAAAAAAAATCCCCAAGCTATCCTACAATTTATAATGCAAATGTCTATGATAAGACCATGTCATAAAGGACATACCCAGTGGAGTCCAAACAAATTCATAGCTGATGAAACAGTACTGATTTAAGGTGTGTTACCTCAGAAATGGCATTAGTACAGGAAATCTGTGCAGAATTTTGGACTGAGAAGTGAATGTCTCCAATTCAGAATTGCATTAAATTAGACTGTATAGACTCTCTACCTTGTCACCTATTTTGTGAGTTTTACACGTAGATATCTGCAAAGAAACCACAGAACAATCTAATTGGCAGTGCTAGGTTAACGGTTGGACTTGATGATCTTAAAGGTCTTTTCCAACCAAAACAATTCTATGATTCTATGATTCTGTAATGCAATTAGGCAAAACCACCTAGATATTTGCAGTAATGAGGTCTCTTTGACCTTTTGGAAGGGTCTGTCTTGGAGCCAGCTGGAACTTGCTCTGTCCGATAAGGGGGCAACTTCTGGTATCTTCTCACAGAAGCCACTCCTGCAACCTCCTCGCTACCAAAACCGTGCCACGTAAACCAAATACATTCCACACCTTGCCTCTGTGAATCACATATTTAAGAACTTAACAACTCTTAACAAGCTTAACAACTTCATCTGCCAGTTCCCTCAGGACCCACGCATGGATTTCATTAGGTCCCATGGACTTGTGCACCTTATAGGTTCCTTTGATGGTCTCGTACTTGATCTTCACCTACAGTGGGCAGTTCTCCATTCTCCCAGTCCATGCCTTTGCCTTCTGCGACTTGGGTGGTGTGGTTAGAGCCCATGCCGGTGAAGACTGAGTCAAAAAAGTCATTGAGTACCTCAGCCTTCTCCGTATCCTGGGTGACCGGGTCTCCTGTTTCCTTCCAGAGAGGGCCCACATCTTCCCTAGTCTTCCCTTTATCTTTGACATACTTATAGAAGTTTTTCTTGTTGCCCCTGATGTCCCCAGCTAGATTTAATTCTATCTGGGCTTTAGCTTTCCTAACCTGATCCCTGGCTGCCTGGACAGTTTCTCTGTATTCCTCCCAGACTACCTGTCACCATTAGTTTGGGTGATTCTTACTGTAGTACCATTGGTAGCAATTATAGTAACGATAACATACAGCGGCAGGGTTATTTAGAAATTAACATCATACAATTTGATTCATTGGCTATTCTCACCCAACATCACATCCCCATGAGGTACGCATCGGACCCCCCCATCCTTCCGCATCACCCACCAAGTACACCCAGGTCCTTGAGCGAAAGCATTCCCATGGATGGGTTTGCCTTTGCCTGAGGCAGGACTAACCCAGACTGTCATCCCTAACATATACTTCATGTGCACTGCGGGGACTTTATCCCCTTACTACAGTATGTGGAAGTTTTGATTAGGCAGGGCCAGCTCGATTGGTAGATCCCCTGGTGTTGACTAACCAGGTAGCTTTTGCTAAATGTGTATCCCAGTGTTAGAAGGTCCCACCACATATTGTTCTCAGTGTAGTTTTTAGCNAGAAGGTCCCACCACATATTGTTCTCAGTGTAGTTTTTAGCAGTCCATTGTATTGTTCTATCTTCCTAGAGGCTGGTGCATGATAGGGGATGTGATATACCCACTCAATGCCATGCTCTTTGGCCCAGGTGTCTATGAGGCTGTTTTGGAAATGAGTCCCGTTATCTGACTCAATTCTCTCTGGGGTGCCATGTTGCCACAAGACTTGCTTTTCAAGGCTCAGGATAGCGTTCCAGGCGGTGGCATGGGGCACAGGGTATGTTTCCAGCCATCCGGTGGTTGCTTCCACCATTGTGAGCACGTGCTGCTTTCTTTGGTGGGTTTGTGGGAGTGTGATATAATCAATCTGCCAGGCCTCCTCATATTGATATTTCAGCCATCATTCTCCATACCAGAAAGGCTTTAACCGCTTGGCTTGCTTGATTGCGGCACATGTTTCACATTCATGGATAACTTGTGCAATAGTGTCCATGGTCAAGTCTACCCCTTGGTCATCTCTTTCTTGATGGGTGAGGTGTCATGGGCCCACCGAGTTATGAATAATTCACCCTTAAGTTGCCAGTCCAGATCCACCTGAGCCACTCCAATCTTAGCAGCCCGATTCACCTGCTGGTTGTTTTGATGTTCCTTACTGGCCTGACTCTTGGGTACGTGGGCATCTAATGACATACTTTTCCCCACAGAGCATTTGCCACCATCCATGAGTCAGTAAAGAGATAAAATACTGGCCATTTTTCTCATTCAGCAATGTCTAAAGCCAGCTGGATGGCTTTCACCTCTGCAAACTGTCTCGATTCCACTTCTCCTTCAGCTGCTTCTGTGACTCATCACGTAGGACTTCACATAGCAGCCTTCCACTTTCGATGCTTTCCCACAATCCAACAGGACCCATCAGTGAACAGGACATGTTTCTTCTCATTTTCTGGTAGTTTATTATATGATTCAGATTCAGACAATGATGTATCAAATTCCTCCCTTCTTGAAGCACGCCTGGACTTACAAATCCGAACATTTGTTAAAACTGAGAATGGTGCTAATGGAGGCATGATAGGCATCTCTGTGTGCTCTTTCACAAGCATAGACCTAGCCAATTTAAGCAAGCGCTATCACAAATCTATTACTGTGGATTATTTAACCTGGCTTGCAAAAATATGTTACATGATGAGGGCAATACCATCTGAATTTCAGACTTGGAAGTCTGGAGCCTCACTTTAGGGTCTGGAATCTGACTACAAATTCCAGCAGGAAATGTAGACACTATCTACTAGTGTTGGGCATCACTAGCATATGTTGAAAGCGAAGTGCCCGAGATGACCAAGGACCCCTGGCTATTCCTTGGGCCAATACTGCAGATTTTAGAATTGAGTATAGCTATGTTGGTTATCAGTCATGCTTTAGAAGTAGCTCCTGTGGCAGAGGAAGACCTATGGGGATGTTCTACTGAGGTCCAGTGACAGCCACTAATCAAAAAGGGTCCTGGTCCACTCAGAGCCCATTGAATGTCAATAGGCGCTGGTCTTACAGGCGCAGCACCCAGCCCCATGTGGGCTCAGCTATTACACAAGGTAGTTTCTGCTTCTGCTTTCTGCTATGCCCATTCTGTTATCTTCCCATCTCCCTGAATATGCTATAGTTACCATCAAACCTCCTTGTGTGCAGGTAGTTAAAAATCACCCTAAGCCTGTGCAAAAAGACCATGACCCAAAGCACCCTGTAGCATGGAGAGCCTATTTGACCCTGGACATTCCCAAACAGGCAATTCTCAGAGTCCCAATATCAGTGTTACTGTCTTTTGCCAACAACCCACACTGTGCCACATATCCTTCTGTTGGAGGTGAGGACCCAAGTGCCCCTCCTGCCCTTCTATCAGCTGGAAACACAGAAACTGGAAAAACCCTAGCCTCGCATTACCCAGATTTACCAGATGTACAATTAACAGCAGGGGGGAGCGGTCGAAATCTGCCAGTCCCTCTGAGGTGGCATGGAGGGTGTGGCTTATAAGGACTTCTGATCTGGATGTAGATGTCACCATCAATGATAAAATGCATTTGCATTGCC
>VYXH01005707.1:0-22566 GCA_013397275.1 Burhinus bistriatus
CCTTCTGATTCTCAAAAATACTACCACGCTGCCCCACGCGTACTCGGCTACTGCATCCAGCCGCCTCTCCAGCGAGCCCAGTTACATCCCTGTCCCCCTTCGAATCTAGTTTAAAGCCTAATTCTGCTTGTTTGCCTTGCGGCGCTGCAGATCTATGGAAGAAACGGCTGAACAGGCAAATATCTATGTGTGAGATTTCCACATATCTCAAGTACGTGTAGATATAAAAGGCCAGTGCTAATGATGCATTTCCAAGATTCATTACAGATTTCTTAAGGTTTGAATACTTGCTTTCAGATCTTCACTTCTGTTAAAAAATGTGCGATTTTTTTAGGTAGGTGTTAAGATTATGCCTTTTTCCTCCTACAAGCCCAAAATGACAAAAATGACTCTAATGATCCTTTGGCAAGCTGCTGAAAATTTGCAGAAGATGGAATCTGGAGCCATAAGGCAGCCAAGAGACGCTCCTTTCCAAGCTGAGCCTGCTGCCAATGCAGAGAACAGGGTGAGCCAGATTTCATTTAGTACCTGGAATGGTACATCAGGGAAACCACAGGGAGAGGATTTCACCCGGTAGGAATACAGCTGCTTCACAGACCCTCTTGTGCTTCTGAGGTGCTGCCAGGGCCACCCTGGTGGTCCTTGTGAGCCCTGCTCCTCGGGCAGACTGCAGCAGTTCAATCTCCTGTTTTGAGCTCAAGCATTTTCAGGCATACTTCTGCCTCCAGTGAGGGGTGGCAGGACCAAATTGCACCGTTAGCTCATAATTTCCAAGCTTACTTAACGATGATACAAATGAAATGTTTGACATAGACTAAGTGCTTGAGTTTCAACAACTTGATAGAGAAACACTAAATAAATGAATCAAGGAAAAGGAAACAGTGCCTTAAAAATTATCAAAGACTATCCATTTCAGAAATATCAAAGTTCCTATCAATTTCAAAAATATAAAATTATTCTTTGATACAAATTACTATTAGAACAATGTTTTACAATCATGTTTTGTAAGAAAATTGAGAAGTTCTGCAGTAAGATTTTTCTGATCTAACTTTTGGTCATTTTTTACTTCTGGCAAATTAAAGAAGTCATTATAGAGTAATAAAAAAGGATATAATTTTGGACTGGGTTATAATTAAAATTAATGAGGTCAATGAACTGTATCTGAATCACTGCTTTCATACTCAAAAATGCTGTTTGGTTCAGATGATATTTTATGTCTATTATAAGTACTACACTTTCAGACAAAACAAAAAATCTAAAACCATATCTGTGATATACAGACAAAATCACAGTAATTACATGCATAAAGCTGAGTGTCTGAGCACAGGACTTGTTCTACTTGTTGGCTTTTAATTTATCTCTGACTAGCTAACCCTGCTTTGTGTGCTGTTGTGACTGATGCACAACCACTTTGTGTGCATTTGCCTGAAACTCTGTATATGGCAAATTGTGTATAAAAGAACATGCTTAAAGGTGTAAACAATTGAATTTGAACTGCTCTTCTTTGTGAATACTTTCTTTAATAGCTAATTAGGAAACAACACTTTATTATAAAGTTACAGGTTTTAAGAGTTAATATAAAAATAGATGGGTTTTTGAGAATGAATCTCTCTAACAATATTCATAAAGAAAGCTTTAACATCAAGTGTTTGGTGTTCTTGGGTCTCCCAGATGAAGCTACAGAGACAGACATCTGTTGATAAACCAAAAAGTACCTGTACCCAGATCTTCAGAAGTGTTTAGAAATACTCTTCCCAATTTCTGTCCAGGCACTGATCGACAGTACCAAGCTGATGAGTTATTGAGCAGATGTGTGAGAACCGAAGCCAACGCTGAGCAAAAGTACTTTGTTGTGGCAGCTTGCCTAACTTTAAACTCTCTGTGTGTCTCCCAGCTCCAATACCAAAGCTCTTTCAGACACGCAGAACTACCTTTTTCCCAAAGATGGCTTATAAGACAACTGTAGGTATAATGACAAGCTGTTCTTTTTAACAATTCTTTCTCAAACTGCAGGCCAGTACCTTTCTGGTGGCCCTGAACAGGCTTACAGTGGGTTGGTCAAATATCATGTGGCAGCAGTTCTCTCTTCCAGGTTGGCAGCAGCTGTCGCATTAACAAGTGAGGACAGCCTATGATTAGTGGCTGCAGGATTTTACTCTACCCAGGGAACTGATAACCAGCTTAAATTGCTGACAGCAGTTCATTTTCTCCAAGGTGAAGGAGTGACTGTGAACGCTTGTAGCCAATTATAAACTCTTCTGTCTTGCCTGATCTGGAGAAGCTAAGCCACTGGAGGGTCTAGCTGAAGAGAAGGGAGATGAGCCAAGTGGAGGTGACATTTTCAGGGTTGCATAACCCAGTTCAAGATATTTCTAGATTCTCTTACTCAATTCAAATAGTCTGTTCTCTGTGTTTGTGCTGACAAAGATATGTGAAATTAATCCAGCACTTCTCCCAGCTTCTTTTGCTTCCATTTTTCTCTGGTCATACAAGCAATTGGAACATTAAAAAAACAGAAGCAAAGTTGGTTGCAAAAACAGAAGCAAAACATAGCCAATAATGATGCAGAGATGAATCCTCAAACATTTTTTACAGCTTGACACTTTTTATTTACTGAGGATTTACAGAATTTTTCAGAGATAGAGACAGATAATGCAGGATTTGATCACTTTTCTTGTTTCCTGAATAGAGCTTCGCTTCTACAAGCACAGGGTAGGTCAAGATTCTGTATGGCTCATTTGTGGATGATAATGAGATCTTTAAGCATTTAATGGGACTTGTAGATAATTGCAGGTTCCAAAGAAAGGCAAGTGTTTGAAAAGCATATTTCTGTTTCCACATAAAAGTGTCAGATGGCCTTCTTTTCATAGTCAGAGTAAGTGTAACATGGACACTGGCAGTGCAAATTTCCTGTCTCGTGGATTTTCTGGTTTTTTTCAGTTTTGGTTTTATTTTTCCTAGAGTGATTAGGACTACGTGTGAAAGGATAGCATCTTCTCATTTCTTTAGTCTTTAGTCATTTACTCAGGCTGTCAAAATGGATCCAGTTAATATCAGTTGCACAGGTGAATTTTATCTATAGTACCACGTGAACATCTATTTCACATAGAAATAACTGATGACAGTGACTCATTTTGTATGTCAACAAGTAATCATATGATCACAACCATTATCTTCATTGTAAATGGTAACTTTTAATCAACACCAACAAATCTATTGTTCCTCTTGAGCTGACAATCTGCAGGTAACAATTTTCATTCCATTATCAATCGTGGCAGTGGTACTGTGTTATTAAAGAGACAGTGTTTTGTTTTCACTGACTGAAAGAATGAACTGTCTGTGTAAAAAATCAGAGCCAAGACCCACCATTATCCCTGAGTTTATCATGTCTGTGTCTGTGTTGCAGAGGATACACTTCTACAGCAAAGCCTCTGAGAAATCTGGATCACAAGATGTGTTAGTGCTGAACATTGCACAGCATTATGAAAAGACCACAGTTTCAATTGCAGCATCATATATTTTTGGTCACGTACAGTCTATGTTAAGTTTTAGAGAAAGCTATGTGACGGAAGCCTCAGAGGTTTGTAGAGATATGTCTAAAGTTTTAAAAGCATTTTTTTAAAGTAGATTTTATCTTGGCAGACTGTAAAATAATATTTCTTTATCACAAGGGAGATTTCAGAGAATAAGATGTTTGATTAACACCCTGGTTCCATTATAGAAATGTTACTGCAAATGGTTGGTGTGCAAAAAGAAACTGAAATACAAAAAACAGATAAGAAGTTTGAAATTATGTATAATTTTTCTGATTAATACTAAGTTGATTAGTTATTCTTAAACTGCTTCTTCAGTCAGGCTTTTTTTATTTTATTTGATTTTGAGCTTCATATAAACTGGTAGAATAATGGCATCATTACACCTGTCATGCAGACAATTCCCATTTCCTCAGAAGTATCTAGATTTCTATGTATTTGCCAGGGTTCACAAGTCACAGTGGCTCCTGTAAAAGAACAAATTATTTATCAAGCTTTCTTTATGGTAGAGGAGGGAACACATGCCTTCATTTTGTAGCACTGTAAGCAGGCTAAAAGAATAAAACTCTTGCTTACTAAACCAAGCTATGGAAAAGGAGAGTCTTAGTCCACCCCTTGTCGTTTTGTTTTTTGGATAGCACATATTTTTGGTAATCCTACTGTTCCCACAGCAAGCATTTAACTACATCTTTTTAATTTATAACTCTGTTGTAACCTGTGGAAAACCAGAGTTCTTTCTGTGAAGTGTCTCATCAGAAACTCTGTACACTCATCTAGATATATTAAGTTCTAGTGAAACTATGGTTTTGGCCATGATTCCTCCAGATGACCGTCAGCAAAAGGCAAAAAAGGCCCAACTGAAATTTCAGTCTACATGTGGGTATGATCTGGTATCATTATATGATTACATCATCACATCAGGAAACTTTAAAAGACAATGATCTAGTTTGTTTCAGGCTAGAGCTGAAAGTCATTTTGGCAAGTGAGTGTAGACAAGTCAGTATTTGCTTTGAGGAGGTCTTCTGATCTAGCTCTCGGGCATGGTTGCCATTTTTGTTTTGTTTTACTTTCTTATTCTTCCTACCTGAAGGGATAGATTAATCCATGAATTCTTAGTTTCTTTGTCACTGGGCTGGGCTCATGCCCATCACACTTTGAGGGGTTGTTCATCTTATCAGTTGAGTCATTATTTTTCCAAGTTTGTTCAATTTGCTTTGTCTTCTTTGAAGATTCAGCCTCTGCTAGACACTTTAAAATTGGATGATGCCAGGAAACTGAAGTAGGTTTAACAATAAGCTTGTTCTTCTCTGTGTCATCCTCCTTCACAAGGCAGTGAGCCTCTGGTTTTCACCCTAAGTGTTATTCAATACTCATTTTTTCATTTTCTGGCTAAGGGTCCAAGCTGGAGGCATCTATGACATCGAGAGATTTCACATTCATGAACTGGTAAATAAATTTCTCCATAGGCCTTCAAAAAACTACATTTCATACATTGGGTGAGTTTTACTGTCTCTGAATGCAAATCTGTACATCCTTCAATACCATTTCCACTTCGTTTGCTAGTTCTATGACTTTGAGCCAGTCATTACATTTTAATTTTCTAAACGTTACCACAAGACAGTCGTATGTCCTGTATCATACCCTCTAGGACATTTTCAACTGTTTAACAATCAGCTAATTTTTTCTGGTTTTATTGGAGTAACTGTTTCACCTTGCCTCTTCATTCCACTATAAATTTTGATGTGTTCTACAATACCTTTGGTAGCTTTGGTATATAAGAAGTTTTGGTGGTCTTCTATTAATTCCTATTTTTCTCAACAAAATTCTTCAAAGGGAGTAGATTGGATTGTCATAGACATGAGAGGATGGGAAACAGGAGAAGGGATGGAGGGAACAAATTAGTGGTAATCCTAATCTGTAATCTCATACATAATAATTTAGTGTACCTTTTCAATTACTGCCAATTCCGGTATTCCACCAAAAGTCAGCTTTCACATAGAGTGTGAAATACTTTCTGTTTCCAAATTTATAAAGGGTCTGTTGGATTTGAATTCACTCCAGAAACTTGCAGTTAATTTAACTACATTGCAAGCAAAATGGAGGAAAAAGTTGCACTTAAGCAGGGTGAGAGAAATGGGCTGTGCACTTCCTGTCTGAACAGACTCCTCATCTCTGAGACTGATCCTTGTAAGACCATTCTACAACTGTTGTAATTCATTGGTATGAAGACAAACAAAAAAATGCCTTTCATTCTTCTCATTGGTAAATCAGAGAGTGGCTGAACTCAACCCTTTATACTAGATTTAGTGCTAAGAAGTAGATACAACACTGATCAAATGAAAATAAATAGGAAAAAACTTAATTTAGCTGTGTTAAACTTTGACTACACTGTTGACTCTATTCTTTAGACCCTTGTCTAAGTTCGTGTTTTCCATATTGGCATTTGCTAAGAAAACGTACTATGAAACTGACCAATAAAATTATACCACAAGTATACTTGTGTTTCTGAAATTGCAAGGCTGCGTGTAGACCTCAGTTCTCGTTTGTCAGAGAGAAATGGATTAAACTTCTGCAAGGCTGAGAATATTTTAAACTATAAGAAACTGGTCAACTATAAGTATAAGAAACTGGTCAAGGAGCCAGGTGTTTTGCGTCAAGCAGCTGTACGCAGAGTCCAGTCTTCAGGAAACATGGAGTCTCGTCACTCTGAAGAGAGGTATCTGTAGCATCAGCAGAGTTTGGTCAACCTCCCAGTTACCTGAAGGAGATCCCCTCCACCAAGCAGCACATCAGTCTAAACATCCATTCCTATGATTCTACATCAAATTTGATACGATTCAGTGTCACAGTAAGTAGACAATCAGCTGTCAATGTTGATCCTGCCATAAGAGGCTTATTTAGAGTTAATTAGCATCTCTCTAAGACTCATTATAGAACATAGCTCTATGGTGAGAACGATTCACATGTTTTTGTTAGTCCCTTGGTAAAGCATGTCCTACAGATTAAGGAACTCTGGATTAAAGAACCACCTGCCATTCTTTCATTTCCTTCTCCTTGTTTCTAGGATTGTAAATCTGTACTTATACTGTTTTAAACCTGTATCTATACTCCTTTAGTAGCAGTGAATGGGACCTCAGGTTCCTAAGGCTTATGGCATGCAAACAGTGAATCCTGACACAGATCAGTCATTGCATCCACATTATACTTTGGTGGGGTGTTTGTGAGGTTTCATTGCAGAATTTGGTAATATGATTACTAATCCCAACCTGTCTGCCTCATGCACACCCTGGGACCATGAAGCACATTGAAAAGATGAAGCCCTGTCCTCTGTAGTTACTCTGGATTTGCCAGCAAGAAAGCTAAGACCTACAATTAGGAACCTTCCCTCATGGCCATCGATGTCACCATGAAAGAACTAGGCAAACCAAGGTTGGTGGATAAGTTCCTTCTTCTCCCACTAATACCTTTCACTAGGGAGGAATCATAACTTTTTGCTATCTTGAATAGAAAGAGGGTCATTTTCCCCCTAGTCTGACCAAAGGTTGTTACCTTCAGATCTAGGGGTCTGGCATACCTGAACAGGATACCTCTAAATCTTAAAGCAAAGTTTCCACTTCACAAGCACAGTGTCCATCTGGAACTACATTGCTTTCTCCTTTTCTGAAAGCCTTTCTCATCCTTTTGGAATTCTTCTCTCTGGTATTTATGCTGTCTTCTAATTTTGGATCCTGAACTCCACAGGACCTGGCTGTGCTGCCTTGCAGCAGCTGGTCATTCAATGAAACGAAGCCTTAGGAGCCGTAGAATTACTTTGAAAAACAAGCGAGATCAACATACCTTTAACAGTTCAAACATGTTTATGCAAACAGGAAAAGGGAGAATTAGGTCAAAGACCAAAAACAAATTTAGAAAAGCAAAACAAGATAGGAAAACAAGAGCACACAGATAAGATGCACAGTACATAGCCAAACACAACATGTAATAGAAAATAACACACAAATCATCTTAAAAAGAGTTCCTAGACATATGCTTAAGGATGTGTAGACAAGGGGACCTGAAGAAGGCCCTCATCTTTTTTCCTCAGCTCCAGCGAATGCTGCCCACTATGCCTTCATTGCCGGTGAGATGAGTTTGTGGATGGAGTAAATTCTGCTGAGATGCTGGGAATTTTGAGAGGTGCCCAGCTTGGCTACCTTTACTTTTTCATGGAGGTAACTTGAAGTACAGTGTCTGTATGTTGTGCCTAGAGGCTTAGCGACAGTGTCAAGTAGGACTGAGACAGGGACTATCGGCCTCCCAAAGCAGCTGCTTGTCTGGCTCTTTTCTCTCCTTTTTGCTTCTAAGTTGTCACAGAAGCAGGGATTGCCAGTGCCTGTTCTCTACTTTTTCACTGCTGACATGTTGCACATTTCAGGCAGAAAGCCCTACCTAGTTGTATGAATGGGACTGTGCACCAGCTCTTGCTGTGCTGGAAAACTTGGCACCAGGCGTGTAGAGGGAGCTTTGCAGCAGCCTGAGCAAAAGACTTCCCACCAGCAGCAACTGTGGAGATGGAAACTGCAGCCACATTAGATTCATGAAAATCTAAAGAAATGCAATAACTAGACCCTAATGTTAAACATGGTAAGTTTGCAAAGGAGAGACTCACTTGTTTGCCAGCTTATTGGGCTTTGGACCTCTTACACCAGTCATCAGTGACGTCACATTAAATTAGCTGGCCCTTAAGTTAATGCCAGGGAACATTGTCAGGGAACAGAACGTGATTGTCCATACTATTAATATGTTAGAAAGCTCCTCGAATGCCTCAGTGTTTTACCTTGCTCCCTCCCCAGAAATTCTCAGGCAGCTTGGGATTTAACACAAGCAAGAGACAATTCTTCACAGACCATTTTGCATGTAACCATATTATTTTGTAGTATAAAACAGTGTGGATATAGGTCATTCCATACCAGTTGTGTTCAGGGCCAAAGCCAAAGAGTGGTCTCAACCATATTTAAACTACTAGTACACACAAACTTTAAGTGTGTGAGAGTCTAGAAAAATGGCAGAGTCCCTGGTCAGTCCTAATGACATTTGCATTTCTGAGGCCAACTGGTTAAAGTGTGGGAGAAGAAGGAAATACCAAGCATAATGAACTAAGGGTCTGGCCTATCACTGTTGCATAAGAAGTCCTACATTGTCAGTTTTCCTCCACTATGCCTCTCTGCAGGCTGGTCTGATTTGTGAGTGGCTTAAGGCTTCCATTTTGCTTCAGGTGTCCCTGTAGAAAACGGAGCAGGTATCTGAGACATATAATGACATACTGGATGTGTTTATTGCAATGGAGCAGATTGAGACATACAAGGAGATGCTGCGTGTGTTTACTGTAGAGTTGCTTTGGAGGAGACAAAAGTGCTATGGAGGAGAACAAGATGATAGCAGAATGAGCTGTCTATGTGGGGCTGCTTGGTCTTCCTGATAATACGGCTTTCAGTAAATCAGCCAACATTTGTGAATTGTGTAACGCTAAGGCAACTGTCATTTTTCTTGTTCCCAGGTGTGAGCTCCCACTCACTGCAGCAGAGTAAGCTCCTGCAGCACTGTACACTTTAACGTTTGGTTCCTTCCCAGAAGCTTGTGTCTGAACAATTTCAGACAGGTCCTTCGACACCTGCAGGACAGTGGTATAGGCTGGGCTGTCGATTGTTCTAATGTGACCTGGCAGGCAGACAATTCTGCAGCATCCTAACCCCCCTCACTCTACTCAGTATGACGTTAGTGCTGGGGTCAGGAGATGGGGAAGGAGATTAGAGTGACACCCCCATCAAAAAGACCACAGATCACCTGATGACAGGGCATAGCCATCTCACCATGTAGGGCTGCTACGTGCCTTCATGACATAACCTGTCCTGACAGTTGGTTCTAACCCAGCTGCACAAACATACTATCTTTGGCTTCTTAAATTTGAAACAGTTCTGCTCTGTGGTGGGGTGGATGCTGGCCTGGCCCAGCTCTGTTGCTAGGTGAATAGGAAATTTTCCAGCTGCAAAATTTGTTATATATGTGCTTCTTGTTCACAAGCTCCTTGATTCCTTTTGCACCTCATGCTGCTTCATTCTGAGCATCTGGCCTGGTGACAGAGCAACTAGCCAAGAAATGAGGATGCCAAGGGTGTCATATCTCAGTGTTGAGGAATGGTGTCTATACACTGTGGGGCACGCTAGGCTATAAGCACCTTCTCAGATGTCTTTGCAGAGCTGCAGAGGTGTCAGGTGGTGTTCAATCTGGTGAGGTTGAGTCCACGCTACTTGCAAGGACAGAGAGAGAGAGGAGGTGCAGAAGTGAATCAAAGCAGAGTCTCTGCGTGTACATCAAAACCAACAGTACTGTTTACAGCAAATGGAAAAAGTGAGTGCTACACAATAAAATGTTAATTTGAACCAAAATAAACAAGGATACTAAAATACACACGGTTTTGGCCCTGCATCTCTGTACAGGACGTGAAATTGAATAACAAGCCAACTCTTTTTGTCTCTATACATCAATCAATCTCCAGGGACATATTAAAGGGGTATATAAACATGTCTATGATTCGATTCTACTTTATTCAATTACATTCCATTCAGTTACATATTCTACTTTGTAGGACTACAATTTATAACCCCCGTATGTGGTCATGCTGGAGCCTTAAGGATTCTTCTTTGGAATACTTGAGAGACGAAAGTTACAAAAAGTCCAAGTATTCATATGCCGCCTTAGAGAGGTGTAAAAGATGTAACTTGCTGGAACAATTTCATCAAGCTTGTGCAGCTTGTTGTATCTGGATCCAAAGAAAAATGTGTTTCAATTAAATGCTAAAATACAGCTAAAATGACACACATTAAAATGTTTTTGTTTTCTTATGGGTATAGTGCTACACAGGACATGGAACTGAGTGAAGAGAAACTTGATGTATTTAACTGTAAGTGCACAAAGTTGTACTGACAACTGAGTATGGTCTTTTCCAGTATTTTGGTCATGCAGTTTATGGGTCAAAACATGTGTTTTCACTACTTTTGCTGACATTTCAGGCAACGTGTATCATTCAGAGTCATGCCTCATAGACTCTAGAGTTCAGTAGTTACACTTTGCTTTCAGTGTCATCTCATCTGATACCTTAAATAGTCAGGAATTTAAAAAAAATATATATTTTTTCTTCATTAATTTTTTTTTCAGAGTATCCATTCACATGTGAAGTATTAAAAATAATAATTTAAAAAGCCTTCAGAACTGTCAATAAACAATCCTTTCACGGTTGGAAGTGGTCATTACTACAAAGCTGATGATTTGTAGTGGTACCACACACTGCAGCAGTGAAGAGAAAGGCTTTTTCTGTCCCTTCTGTGCACAGACGCTCCCAAGCAGCTCTATGGCCCCGTGTCTCTTTCACAGGCTACATATGTTAGAAATTTCCATTCCTCTGCTGCCTTGCACACTGTCATTTAATTCTTCATCAGTTCCTCAAATCCTCTTGGTTTTGATAGATGAGCCCCACATGCCTGCTGAGCTGTCTGGCTTGGAGGAATATTTGAAGAGTTAAACTAATGCATGAGAAAGGTAAGTGATGGTACTGGTTCTTGGAAGTAGCTAACAAACCAAACAGGTTTTGATAACTAATTTTTGCATATCGAAGGTTTGTAACTTTACATAATGTAGCTACCTAATTTCTTTAATACAAGCCTCTCTTTACAGAATCCTTTCAAAATTTGACAGAAGAAGTATGCAAAACAGTTTGTTGAGACAGCAAATAATTACTGAAAGATGCATGAAGGAAACATTTCTGAAAGTTCTCTGAAAATGTTGATACAATCATTACAAAATACTACCTGAGGAAGTTCATTCTTCTCCTGGAGAGTCATACTGTCAAATTAAGACACAATTCCCTTCAACTAAGAGTGAGGGGAAGGAATTTTGTACACTTTCTGTACAAAATTTGACTGAAATGTTAATTGCGGATGGGCAATAAGACTAGGCAATGAAAATGTACAAAATCTGCTCTTCCAGAAGCTTGGGAAGAGGGAATACTCTACCCTCATCGACCAAAAAGATACCTTTCTGCATATGAATGTGGAAGGATGCTTTCACTGAGATTGTTCACGTTCCTCTAAACATTAATATCAGAGTACCCATGCAATCATTCAAAAGACATAGCCATAAAGCAACACTGTAGAACTTCCAATGCCACACTACTGCTTCACAAGGTTAAATAATAGGGAAAAGTCAAAAATTTGCCACAGAAGTGCACGGAAGAAAACACTCAAAACAAGACACAAAAAAGATTGGCATCATAGTCACGGATATTCCAAGAACTGAAAGAGCAGCTAAGTTTATTAGATAAACCTTGTCTGGTGAATGATTAACAGGTCAGCTTCAAGGTGAAGCTCAATATAGACTGTTCTTTTGTTTTTGTTGTTGTGACTGGGATGTTTTACTTTTAATGTTTACGAAAGGGTTATACCAGGTAATCCTGGCAGGATTAGGTTGGGGATTAATTTTTTTAATGGGTCCTATTGATTTAAATTTTAAATTTAAGTTATTCTTTCATGAGATGACATATAATTCTGTGTTTCACCCATTTTATAGTTATGAACACTATTAAATGAAAGCTGTTGTTAAGGTCACAATATTAGTCAGTCAAAAGGCTGAAAATGTTCCTCCTGTAAATGCATTTTTATAAAATTGGGGATTATGTACTATTTATTTCATAGGACGTTGCCTCTTTTGGCATGAAGCACGGATATGAACTGAGCTTGTGAAGTTAAAGAGATTATAGAGTGCATTTGGTAGGACTTCTTCCATGCCTGTGACAAAAGTTAAAAAGTGAGTAGTGAATGCAGCAAAGGCTTCCAGGGAGAAAAGAACAGGTCAGTGGTTAAGGCAATTGAATGCTGTCCTGAAAGGTAAATTATAACCTTGCCCCTCAGTTTGTAATTGTGAGTTACTTACATCTATCATCGGTGGCACTAACCAGTTTTTTCAATGTCTGATGAGAATCTGATTTATCAGCATGCTGAGTACTTAAATCTGGATC
The DNA here is from genome assembly GCA_013397275.1 of Burhinus bistriatus. Lineage (NCBI taxonomy): Eukaryota > Metazoa > Chordata > Aves > Charadriiformes > Burhinidae > Burhinus > Burhinus bistriatus. The sequence continues at coordinate 12,583 of VYXH01005707.1, forward strand.
TGAAGTCAATGAGAGCTATAAGTGGGTAAATGAAGTGTGGCACAGTGTTACATAGTTATAAAAAAAAATGAAGTCCTAGACCGCTGTCCTATGAGACACCTAAGCTTTGTGGATTCTTTTATCTCAGCTCCTTTGGATCTCAGAACTCTCATTTGTTAACTGAAGATAATAGCATGCCTAGGTTTTGTAGCAATGCTTGAAAATAAATATGCTAGTATTTTAGAAGCACTCTATCAAAATAACCATGGAAGAAAAAACACTGGCGAAATTTGTAGTTCTGTATTCAGAGCATTACTTGAAGAAAAAACAATAGATAGGACATAATGCCAGACCGAGTGGGAGAAACGGTGGAAAACTTTTCACTAAATAAGTACTTTCTATTCCGGTGAAATGCATGAAACAGGGCTCCAGAAAAAACTGGTAAATGACCATGTAAACTAAATGGTATAGTAAAATAATATGCATGCAACAGTGAAGCAATTTAAAGTTTCACAGACCTGGTGTTGCCCAGCTCTGGAGTGTTTCAGCATGGCTCCAAAACAGATGGATATTCATGCAGATCGCAACAGAACCACTTATGTCTGCTTTCTTGCCAAATCCAATGCCTAGACCATGGGCATGTTAGAGCCTAACCAGCTTTCTGACAAAGTAATGGCCTTGACAAAGTTATGAGTAGATTAAAACAGGATCTTAAAGCTGAAAGAGAATGGCAGATACAATAAAGGATAATGTTACTAGCTCTGTCTAGGACACAGTGCTATCACTACAAATGCCCACCCTCACGGCCCAAGGGGAGCCCTTCCTACAGCTCTCTGCAGAGAAGCTTCCCTTCTTTCAGGAATGGATCTGGCAATTCAAAGAGTGCCCAGTGTGGGGCCATTTATGGTGACAGAAACAAATGGGTTGGTGCAGAAGTTTATTGCCCACAAATAGAACAAGCCTCAAAATGGAAATTCATTATTAAGACACAAAAAGAGGTGACTGATAAAATGAGCTAATAGTTCGGTTACATCTTGGTATCCATAAAAAAAGAGCTGCAACAGTGGGTAGGGATGTACACAGTGAATGGGGTATCAAAAAAATCTGTAAAATTTTCTACTCTTACAGTGCTTTTTCATATAACAAGATAAGCACACAGGGTAACTGGTGCTCGTGCTTGCTACCAACCCAGCTGCAAACTGTTTTCTGTGTCAGTCTTGCAGATTTCACAAAGGTGAGCCTTCAAGTTTTGCTCGGGAAAGACCACCATGTTGTCGCGACTCTGACAGCAGGTCAATACAAAGGCCCAGGAAAATACACTAGGCTTATCTGTTACATCTGCTGTATGAGTGTTATTTTACAAGCAGTTTCCCTGCACTACGCTTTATATCCTTACAAACATGCTAGGAGCTGTTACGAACTATGTCCTTATCGTTTGAGATAGGACGCAGTATTCAAGCAGTCAGATACGTCGCAGTAACACGGTATCACACATGACACATGGCTGTGTTCTTACCCACGGCTCCCGCTGTGAAAAACAATGATAAAACATTTCCTTGTGGAGCAGGAGCAATTCAAATAAGCAAAACTGTTTGTTACTTTTTCTGCTGACAATTCTGAAAGGTGAGGAAACACGCTGTGGGACAAGTTTTGCCATGAGGTAGGATTACGACAATTTAAAGAGAGTTGTGCATTTACCTACGGGAAGAAAAAACTTATTTGGTGATCTGTCTGGGACTTTGTTCTAACTTTACCAAGACACAGGTTTCACTTATTGCCATGAGAGTGGAGAACATTCCTTTGACTTCACTTTCTCTAGTGTATGTGCATAGTAATGTGCATATTTATAAACAAAATAAAAATCTTTACTGAAACAGGCGCCTGTCTGCTTCATCCCCCTCTTCCCCTTCCCCCAGCAGCAGCAGCAGCAGCAGCTGAGCAGCTGTTAGCCTCCACTTAATGCGCCCCAGAAAAGCCCTCAGAGATGACACCCGGGTAGAAGGACGAGGAAATCAGAACGGGGACCCGGGGGTCGCCGCGGGCTGTCCCGGCCGAGCCGGGGCTGGGCAGCAGCGTGCCGGGGGCTGGCTCTGTCCCGTCCCGTCCCACCGCCCCCGGGGCGGGCCGACCGCCGCCGCCGCGGCCCATATAGGGGCGGCCCGGGGTAGCAGCAGCACTCGTTGCGGAGGGGAGTGCGGTCCTGTTCTTCCCTCCGTTCTTCCCGACAGCTGCTTTCCCTGGGCGACGCAGGTGAGCCGCCGGGGCGGGCAGGGACGGGACGGGACCGGGGGGCTGCGGCCCGCTCTCCTCCGCCGGGCGCCGCTTTCCGCCGCCCAGTAAAGCCCGCCGTTCTCCGTTGCAGGCTCCTCCCGGAGAGAGGCGGTTTCCCCGTCGTGCTGCTGCCATGGCCTCGGTACCCTCCGCCGGCTGCCTCCTGGCCAAGAACCAGTACTACCGGAGTAAGTGCTCAGGGGGAGCCGGGGGCTGCCCCGGCCGGGGGCTCCTCTGGAGGAGGGAGGCAGAGCTCTCCTGAGCCGGTGTCCGGGTTGTTACCGCTCATGAAAAAGTCAGGAAGCGTTTCAGGTGATTTCTGGCTGAGCTGGAGGCAAAAGGGAGTCTTTGCCTGGTAGTTTTTAATTACTTGGAGAGTTTTTCATTATATCAAGGAACTTAGTTTTAATGAGTATCTGCTTCTGGCTATTCATCTACTTTTTTTTTTTTCTTATTACATATGCCTAATGAACAATTCTAAATATCCTTTTCTTTTTTTTTAATTATAAAACATGACATAGAAAAAGCATTAGCCCAGCAAGTCCTGACTTCTAGCTGTGCTTCATGTTTACTTTGCAGGCTTAGATAGAACATAAAATCAACTCACATTTTTGTTTCTAAATATGTGAAACAGTCACTGGTGTGAGAGTACATCTGGTGTATTAGGATCCCCCTGTACAGGATGGATACTGTAGTGTGAGTATAGTATTTAGTTGTATCACAATGGGAAGTATAGCAATTAGGTTGTTTTGGACTTGAATATTCAAGAATAGACTCGTTTTTTCTGATAGCAGTGTCTACGTGACCATAAGATTTGTCACTGTCTTCAGTGAAAGTTATGCAAACAGATCTCAGTATGCTTTTAAGTGAAGAGTAAGTAGCCTGAGAGTTCAACTTATATAAAAGTTTTTATGTTTATATAAAAACTGTAGCAGAATGGTGTATATAATATAGAAGTTATACTTTGTATCTAAGCAAACTTATCTTTTGGATTGTTTCTTCCAAGATAGCAGCAGGTCTGAAAAATTCTTGGCATAGAAACAGTGTACTCGTATCGAGGCGATTTTTCATTATGCATGTCTCTGTTTCCCATGAACAGCAAGACAGAACTCGGAATCCAGTGTTTCTTCCAGCTCCTCCTGCTGTTCGGATGCTGTGAATGTTACAGACCAGGACAAAGCATTTCATGGTATAGTTCCCTTCTTTCAAACAGTCTTCTAGTTTTGCCTGTTTGTTATTCAGCCAGTGTCTAATGGTGTTGGCTTTTTCACCTTTGGCAGGGTTACCTGAGTTAATTGATAAATGTTGGTGGATAAAAAGCTTTTTCCATAGTGAACCATCTCCACCAGCTGTTGGCAGAAAAACACTATCAGCAAGCAGGTGAGTCCTGTATTTACAATGATGGTGATACCAAAAGGAAAATGGAATGAGCAAATTAAGTGTTAATAAACAAGTCATAATCAGCTAAAATAATCTGGGGGGTGCAATGCTATTTTGATGATTTAAATAAAAGATATTGCAAGTGTATAGAAGCTTCCCATGTTCTCATTTTAATAAACAAACTCATATGCTACTTCACATTAAGCAGGTGCTAATGACTATAACTGGTCTACATTTGCAGTGACATTTACTTAATCGTCTACCTTTAGCACTTGCGCACCCATTTATGCAGTTTACCCATTTTACTTTGTGTTAAAAAGCTGATATGAATGTACTCAAAAATACTTAGGCAAATAAATATCTTTGAGGAAAATACAATGATAATTCTACTCATAACCTTTTTATATATATTTCTGCAGTACCAACAGTTGAATAGGACCGCATACTGGCTTTACTGACTGAGATACTATGTACGGACTTGTTTTTCCAAGAGGCTTGGGATCTTCCTAATGTCTGGGTTCAGCTGAAAGAAGAAAACAAAACCTTTAGGAGAGCAGAAAAGCGTATTTTCAAAATATTTGTCAGTAGCTTAAATGACATTGCTTAATGGACATGTTCATGGCTTAACTTGTTCATTACAGAGTTGCTATAATTTGAGATGTCTCTCAAATTACCAGGATTAAATATCCTGATGACTTACGTGGATAGTTAGAGAAAAATGGCAGTAAAAGTAAGATATTGTAGGTTTAGGTGAAGCACGTGTATTGAATGACTTTGCAATAGGTGATACTGTTAAGTTTTACCTTTAAGATATCAGCTCTATAGGCAGTCACACTGATGTAAACAAGATTCAGACATACAGTCCAGAGTAGGACTGCTATATGGTACATGTTTTCTAGCAAGTATTTGTGTACCAGTTACAGGGAGTAAGTTTACAAGAATGCTTGTTAATAGCTTTGTTTTTAGAAAGCCCAATTACACAAAAACCCAGCAATTAGTTTGGTCTCTTTGTTTGAGCAGGGTACATAGATCCCAACCTCAAATACCCAGGTACAACTTTCATTCATATGTACACACGTTGTATTTGAGGACAAAATAGAACAGGTAGACAAGAAACCAGTAATCTTAATCGACACTGACATCTTCCAAGCAGAAGAGCAACCTTAATCACTTGATGCTCCTAGCTGTGTTTTGGATTACTCTCACCTGCTTTGCTGTAGCTTAAAGAGCTACTTGTTCTCAAGTGACTAATCCTACCAATATTCACTGCTGTCTGCCAGATTAGTTATGCGCTAGATCTGGCAAAGTGTTCAACTGAAAGTAATCACATTAATGTTATTAAGCAAGTCTACCTTTATCATGATTCATGCTCTTGAAAGATACTGTAACATAGCTTCATTTGGTCTGTGTTCAGCATTGCGAAGCAGTACATCAGATTTATTCTACTGGGTATGATTTAAATGCGTCAGGTCATAGAAAGTAACAAGTATTTGGCTGGATGATATAAGTTCTGTAAATTATCTATACAATTTCTTGATGTACTATCACTCAACCTACCTGACCTTTGTCCATCACTGGATGAACTAACAATAGCAAACGTGAATGTAGCCAACATTTTTCTTTGTTAATGGCTTTTGTGGTTATGCGTAACTCCAAAGTGTATCAAGTGGCTGCTTTAGGAAGAGACAATAAATGGTGGCACATGACAACAGAAAAGAACACAATTCTGAAAATACAGTTTTAGGAATCTTTAAATTGACTTGTCATGTGTCTTAATTTACTGCTGTTGTGTAGTTTCATCTTTATCATTTCTCTAAGTGTACAGAATGAACTGTTCTATTTTTTATACTAAGATTTTTGTATTAATAAAAGATTGAATCAGTATTTAGTCTGGCTTATTTTTGGCCTCTAATAAACTGGTGTTTGATGTTGCTTGTGATATGGTTGGTGGGTGTGTTTTGATGGTGGCTTTTTGTGAAGTATTAGTAAAATTTAAAATTCCCACAGAAGTCTCTGTCAGGGCTTGTGTGTGTCATGTTCTTCCTTTGGTCACTCTAAAGTCTGATGTGATGTGAAAAAGGAATGGTGGAATGTAAAGTAGGAAAAAGACCCTAGCACCTCTTTCAACAACATCATGTTGTAAGTAAAGGAAGGGAAAAAGACCAACTTGCTAGTTGCAAGAAGGTGATTGTGTGTCTCTCTTTGAAGATGCTTGGAGCCACAGAAGAAAGAGAAGCTGTAGCATACATGAGAAACACAGGAGTCAGAAGTCCTGTGGAAAAGTACAGTGGCAAGCTTCCATATTGCTTGCTGAGCTTAAGCTGCTTCTGTCCTTATATAGTCAGAAAGTGGGGTGCAAAACATGCTGAAAGAGCTGATAAGTTGTTAAGACCCATGAAAAAACCCACCGCATTTTAGGAGTTAAAATAAAAGACAACTCTTTTATCATTTGTTTTGGTTCGAGAAGGATGAAATCTTCCTGTTGAGCACATTTAGAGAGAGAAATTAATTACCATGGAGTAATTTTTTTCCACATTTTTTATGGTTTTGAAGAAATACCATAAAGTTGCGTTTCTTTCCAAGGATTTTCTTGCCTGCATGTGAGGTAAGCAATACTACATATTGTGGATGGACAATAGTAAGGATTAACTGTAAAGACTACAGCTATTGTTATGAAATGGGATTTTTTTTGTATACTAGCCTTTTTTGCGGAAGCAAGAATGGTAAATGAACCCATTTAAGAAAGGGGTTTTCAATGTAAGAATGAACAGCAAATCAAAGAGCAAATCAAACTCAGCTTGAGAAGTTAGGCATAAGTCAATTTTTTTCGAATATGTGCAGTGATTAAGACTCCAATAAACAATGTGCTTTAGCATTCCTTTGTAACTTCTTTGGAAGGGTCATTTTTGTTTGTGACATTACAACATTCTGGTATTTTAAAATACACACAAATCCCTCTTTTTTTCATGACTTTAACTAATCATGCATTATCTCTTCTTAAAAACAGACTCTCTCTTCGTGTCACTTCTTGACTCTTTTGCAAAGAAGCAGAGTTTGTTCATCCATTTCTACCAGGATTAATGTTGTTTGCAAAACATTTCTCAGATTATTGCACTTATAGCTGGTGACTGTGAAAATTTTTACTATGACCATGTTCAGTGTCCTGGCTGACTCTTCCATGATGGAGGGATTCTGTCAGATTTCTCTTGTCAAGCACTTCATTTTGAGCTGTTGTGGCAGTAGCAGATGTGAAATATACTGTATGTAATCACTGGATGATTGGTCTTTGTGATAGAAAGAGAATATTGCTAATAGTGAGGAGAATCAGATCAGCATGTTGATAGGAAGTCAGGGGAAAAGCATCTTTTTTCCTATTTTCCACTTCTATCTTTCTCAGAAACTGTGGAGAAAGAAATCACGGTTTCCCAACCCTATGCCAAAAGAGAAGATTCAGCTCCCAGTTACAAGACTTAATAGTATATTCAGAGACACTCTATTGATTTCTTCTCAAAAATAGAATTATAAAAGTGCTTGTAGTCACCATGATAGGACATCATCTGGACAGAGATATAGTGTTTTTGTTAGATCAACTCATAACAGGAAAAAAAAGGTCTTGTACACTCAAAAAGTTTTGCTTTTCTTAGTTGCATCAGCCACTATATCTCCTTAAAACTTTGCCATCTTTGGCTTCAATAAAATTAATTTTCACTTATACCTGTAAAGCAGAGCCCATAATCTCATTTCACTTGTTTAGTTCAGGTAGCAGTATAGGGTGCAAGATAAAACTGTTTTGCCAGTTAGTGAGGTGCACTGAGGTACAGCCTCTACTGTAACAGAAAAGGACTGACCGGACTAGCCGGACATCAGTCGCCCTAGTGGGATCATCTTGTAGACAGGCTGAGGTCAGAATGTCCAGGAGAAATGCATCAATACCAGGAATAACTTTTTAAAAAGACATTATTCAGGTTTTGGCTTGTTTTGGTTGTTTGGTTTTGTTAATTTTTGGGGTTTTTTTTGTTTGTTTATTTGGTTGCTTGGTTTTGATTGTTTTTTTTTTTTTTGTGTTGCTCTTTTTGCAACAAGTGAAAAACCATCTCGTCCTTACTGTGAAGTAGTCAGTGACAGAGAGTCTGTAAAACACCGTAGTAAAACATACAGTGGTTGATCACACTCACCTTTAAAGATCTTCCCTGTTGCTGCCAACTTGAATTTCTCTGTGAACAGCAGTTCAAGGGTTAGACAGGAATGCATGACTCAAATAATAAGCAAAAAAGTTTTAAATTGCTGATTCCACCTCCTCTTTGAGGATCTTGATGGTGGTTGCCGAAGAGGTTGTATCATTTTGTTTAATCCCTAGCTACACTGACTTCAAGAAGTATTTCAGCACAATAGGAGCGGATCAATAGGGGGAAGCAGCTGGAGAGATGCTTTTTGCTTCTGTGAGTGAAAGCTAGAAGCCAGGCTCTTAGATTATTTTTCCCACTCTATAGTTTACTTATCTCAGATTTGGTGAGGACACACGCACTATTGCTAAGTAAGCCAAGTGAGAAGGAAAAAGGTAGTGAGGTGGTTTTCGGATGGCATAAAAATGCTGCCCAGTTTGAAATCTTGGAACCTAAACCTCATGCTTTAATTCAGTTCACTTGAAAATGGAATTTAACAAATAGATTTCTTAATATCTCAAATCTTAATACATTTAAAGGATTCTACCCATTGCTATAATTACTTGTATGAAATAACACACCAATTCACATTTTTTTTAAATTTAATTTTAAAATAATTTTCAGTCCTCTTTTTGATGACGTGTATTGTGCATTTTTTTGTGTTTAATTCCATTGTCATGTTATATATAGAGTAGCACCTCCTTCTCAAAAAAACCAACTTTAAATTTTGAAGAAAATTTTGGAACCTATAATAGGTTCTCACAATAAACCTATTTTAGATATAATCTATCCTTCTAAGAACCCCTGAATCTCAAGTTGCACTGTCTCATAATAGTGCAGAAGTGAAAGGATAATACTAGGGGTAAAATACACAATGAAATAAGTTCCTTTGAGTAAGTATTTTCCCATCATATTTTAACCAGGTTAATTTAATGCTATCATGACTCCAGCTCAGACCCACTGGACGTTTAAGTTCAGGTGAATTCTAGAATTACTATTGAATCACACCAACAGGATATATTAGTGGTTAGACAATTTCTCCATGGCAGTAGCAGATTGAGTGAAATCTTGAATGTAAAAGGCAAGGCAAATGTACGTCGTATGTAGTAATCCCTTCACATTCTGTCACAATAAAATGTCTGCCTTCAAAATACACAACCAATTTGGGGGAAAAAATCAAAACACTCAAGCAAAAAAAACCCTCCCTGTTCTCATTCTGTGCTTTCCAGAAACATATTTTTCTAGGTGAAGCATTAGTTGCTTTGTATTTCTTTCTAATTTCATTGCAAAAGAACGACAAGCTGAAATGCATTAAGCAAACAGATTGCTACTTTCACTACTTATTTTTCCCGGTTGTCATAATTATTGTCCTACATTAATCTTATGCCATTATTGCTTAATGTATTTAGTGGAGGAGTTGTTTGTTCTCTGTTTATCTGCCACCATACTGGGAACGTACCAGGAGTGCTATCGGGAGGGGGCAGCTTTGTGGTGTAAACACTTTTTAAACACCTACACACCATTAAAACAGAACTCCAGTGACTAAGCGGGTCAGCTCGAACCTTCTGAGATAAATGTGAATGTAATTCTCTCATGTCAGGACTGATTTTTATTCTGCATTTTTACAACATGGCATTGGACATCCATCTTGAAAGACGTTAGCTGCTAGGTATTATAATATTATATGAGGCCTTTTTAACTACTTCTGAAAAAGGATGTTCTTTCACTTGTTTTAGGACATTAAAGCATCCACAGTATTTATTATGTATTTTAAAGGAAGACTTGCCCTGAGTAAGGACCACTATTTATTGGCCCAAACATTCCTTGGCTGGGAATAGGCCTATTTCTGTACCGTATCAATCAAATACTCTATCCTCTATACATTTAACTTGCTTACGCTCATAGCATTGGTTCAGCCCCAAACAGGAAAGTCACTTGAGATTTATTGAAACTGAAGGCCATTCTTCTTCAATGTGCTGAAATCTACTGAGATTGAAAGTGCTTTTCATAATAAATACTTGTAAATTCATTGATGGTGGATTTGTAGTAAAAAAATAAAAAGGTCACAAAGTGAACAGGTGTGATACTCATTCCCAATTACCTAAAATCCTAATGATAAGTATCTATAGGAATCGTTATGGCTTGGTTAAAAAAAAAAAAAAAAAAAAAAAAAAATTTTGTAGGGCTAAAA
>VYXH01005707.1:22582-49258 GCA_013397275.1 Burhinus bistriatus
TTTGCTGTGGCCAAGAAATAATCTAGACCATGTCAGAAGCTCAGAAAGACCAGGCACTGGTATCATTTATATTGAGCCAACTCTCATGTTAGGAAAATGGATTGAAAGAATCCACATCCTCCCTGTAAAACACAGTCTTTTACCTCAATGTAACCTTGACTTGTTGGCTGAAAAATAACATCCCTGAAATATGTTGACAGGCTATGTTCCTGTGATAGCTAGTAGGAGTTCTGTTTAAGACTTCTTTTATGGGCTGGTCTTCTCAGGAATTGCTTCTGTTGTTCCCCCTCTCCCTCAGGTTTATGCATGTTACATTAAAGTGGATTAAGCCTTTACAGGGAAAACCGTGATGGGCTGCAGCCAAGCAAAAACTCCTTGAAACATACCCCAGGTGTGTATTAAATACAAAATGTTGTGAATTTCGGGGCAAACAATTTTTAAAAAATCTGTAGTATATTTCAGTGAAAGAACAGAAAAAATACATGTCAAAACATTTTGACTGACTGTAATAACGACAGTTACAAGGAGATGTAGTGTGAGAAATAAGCTGAATTTAACATTAACCTGCAATATCAGAGAGAGGAAGCTTTTTACTAATCTCTGAGAAAGCGGCTCTAACCGCTGTAGTAAATTGTATATGGGGGCTTGATTCTCTCTTCCTTTCATTAAATGGTTTGAGTCGGTGATCTTAAAGGTCTTTTCCAACCTAAATGATTCTATGATTCTAAATAGCACTAGCAGTGATGTCCGTACTCAGACCAGAGCCATCAAATGGGCAGGCTGAGAGGAGGTAAAGAGGATAAATAAGCCAAACTCTCACCGGCTGCTGCAGTTTATCAGAAAGAAAATCTGTGAGCTCATCTAGGGTCCAGACCTAACATGACAAATTTCTTGTCACAGAACTAGTGGAGGTTTTCCACCATTTTACAGTAAAAGATCAAGGCTGCTTTTTTTTTTTTTCTTTTTCTTTTTCTTTTAACTTGACAAACAATTTAGCTATAGGGACTGAAATCTCTAATGAGCTAAAAATTCTTGGGCAAATGGATGCCCAGAAAGTGATGTTGGTATATTTTTAACTCCTGAGAATTTCTTCCTGAAACCTAGCTACATGTATGGTTAAGATTTTGATATTCATTTAGCTTAAAATAATACAAATTCATTAACTGAAGTTACTTTTTATTTACATAATTTACAACATGAAGAGTGACTATGGAGCTTATGGCAGAATATATGTAAAGACATAATTTTAGTAGGATTTCAGCTACTTTAGTATCCATTTAGTTAATGAAAGGGATGCACTTTCAATATGAACAAATAAAGGATATTTTTTATGGTGTCTTTTCAGGATTTCAGCTGAAAGTAAATTTCAGTTAATAAACCTCACTTCCATTTCCCTCATGTGGAGGAATGACCTAGAAAGAACTCTGCTTATATTTGGCTGCTGAAATACTGTGCTACAAATACAGGATGAGGAGCTCATCTCACGTAGCTCCTTATTTCCAAGAAATCCAAGTGCCTCTAGTATTACATAAGTCACCCAGGACACTAGAGTTGAAATTACTGTGCTGAGGCTTGCTTTGCACTGTTCTATAATTAGTTGGCAAGTCAATTCAACATTTATTTCAAGTGTATGAAGGAGAAGCAGATTCATGAATAGATAATAGAGAAGGCGTACGTTGCCTGAACGCATTAGTTTAAAAAAGTGTTCTTAAAATACTGTTTTATTGAAAGCATGCATTTGAAGATCTTAGATTATTCTGTTTGCAAGTCAACACATTATGTGCATTACACTTGTATTAAATTATTATGCCTCAGCTAAATAAAGGCCCTCATCCTTAATGCTTCACTTTTATGAGCCTCCTACAGTAATGTGTGTAAAGGCACACCGGAGAGAAGAAGAGAAAGATTTCTTTGTACTTTCAGTGTTTATTGAACAGCACAGTTTTTGGGTCATTGCAAAAAGTAGGCACAATTTCAGCAGTAGAAGCATAAGCAAGATCTCTCTTTTGAGAATGTTCTTTTGAGATTTACCAAGATTTCCTTTAGCATAGTCTAGTTACCCTTGCATTCTGACACAGCATGAAATGAGGACACAAAGAGTTCTGAACTGGTGAGGCAACGTAGGGCTGTTTTGTGAGTTGTACATTAAAAAATCAACAGATTGCAACACGTGCAGTCAGTATTTAAAGATACTGAAAGCCAGAAACGTTTGTGAGGGCAGAGGCAGGAGCAGGGAAGGTGGAATATAAATCTTCTGGCTTTAGCTTGCTTCTTCCTTCTGCAGTTTTCTGAAAATTCTGAAGTGACCATTTGTTATCAAATTGATATTTTCCACATTATAACTATTCTATGTTTGCCAGTCAAGACTCTGGCTGAACAGGAAATGGCATACTTAACATCCGTGATTTGTCACATGTGCGGTCTAAAAGTTGGAATCTAAAACCTAACATCAATAGGCACAAGCTTTTTCTTTCAATAACAGGTAATATGTTATTGCAAAGCCTATATTAATATAAGGCTAAAGCAACAATGTTATATCTTACCAAATGCAAAAAAGTAATATTTCTGGAACTGATTTAGAAATTTTATACACATATATAGTTTATAATGCTCATTAAACAGCATAGTATGTATTTATTGAACTACAGCCTCTTCCCCCCAAATTAGTGTTACTATATTACTATATGCAACACAGTGTTTGGCATTTCCATAGAAGCTCCTACTTGCACACCCAAACGTTTTTGGCTGTATAATCTTAAAACTGTATTAGCATCTTTTATTTTCTTTCGTATAAAATAGGTAATGCTGCATGTAGTTCATAAATCAATCTATTTCATTTCCTAGTTCCCTGTCTTCAGTCTCCTGTCAAACCATGAAAGGATCACTAATGATGCCCTTGCCTAATTAGTGGGGCCTGTACTAGGACAAGTTTATAGCCAAGGACGCTGTGTAATAGTGCTTGCATTTCTGCAGGGAAAATTGTTTCTGAACATACTGAATTCTTATAAAGCAGTTTTCTTTTTCCTAGTAGGTTGTTTCATTTTTGTAAAAACATGCATTTCATGCACGTTTTTGTGTGTACATATAAACTTATATTTAGGAAGGGTCATACGCTGTATATTTTAAAATTGTTTTTATTGTTAAAATCTAACAGTAATAATATTCAAAATAGCAATTTTCATGTTCATTATAATGCTTACGCAAGCATTAAAATACTGTTTAATTAGAGCTGAGCTTCAGACTGAAATAAAACTTTACATTCTACAATTTCCCATGTGGTTTATCTTTTAGACACAGTTGATGACACAGTTTTGGTAACAGCTGCTACTAAGCCAGTTGAAAATATGCAAGATATATTTTCTGTTTTACCGATCAGGTGATACATTAAAATAATTGTCCTCATTTACTGGGTGAAGTTTCCTGGGCTGTATTATGGAAGATGTGCTCGCAGACCCAGTGGATTCAGAATCATGAATCTGAACTCAAGTAGGCTCTTCTTCTACCAAAGGCATGTTGCTTTAGTTCTTAATAATTGATCAAGCAGGCCTGTGCATATACGTCATCCTCCTTTCATATTTATCTCAGGCTCCCCTGCGACTGAGGGGACCGTCAACAAATTAAGTGATCCCTCAGTAAATCAAGTAGAATCATCAAGTCCAGAGATGTTCCCAATGTTCTTCTTGACTCTCTGCTAAAACTCGCACCAAAAACTGCATTAAAATCTGCAGTGCTACCCACAGAAGTAGTAATGATCTTAAGTCATAGGATCATAATTTAGAAAAACTGGTATCTGTGTCAAAGTCACTAACACCAAGTCTGCTGGCCCAAGCTGTTCTCTAGTTCTCTTATCTGATGGTAATAGCCTGTGTCTTACAACACAATAAGCCTCAGTTATCAGAGCTTTGTCTCATGGCTCTCTTGTTCTTTGCTCAAGATTGAATCTTATTTCTACTAAAATAATGATCATAATCCTAGTAGTAAGAATAACAAAGTCCTCACCTCTAGTCTACTTGAAGAGGTTGGCCCTATGAAGAAGTATATTTCAGGGAAGACAAATTATCTTGGTGTGATTATACATTAAAGCAAATTTTAAACTTCAAACTTTCTATGGCTTAATGATACATTTACTTTTGAACATATAATTTGCCCTTACATTTACCATAGACAAGTATGGCCTGTCTTCTCAAACAGTCCTCATATTTAGACAATTCACCAAAAAGTAAAATCAATGAGGTTGCAAAGGTGCTGAACATTGCTAGAATTCATTTATAATGGGATTTTCTTTTACTGGTGGATCTAGAACTCGAGAGTTTCACCTGCTGGGTCTAAATGGTCTTCCACAGTGAGAAGAGGATCAACTGGTAAACTCACTAAGTGAAACAGCTGTCCCCAGGAGACACTGTATTGTATAGTATAGTATAGTACTGTATAGTATAGTACTGTATAGTATAGTATAGTATAGTAAAGTATAGTATAGTATAGTGTGTTGGCATATATTCATTTTTAGTGGCATAAAATGTCATTACTCTTATCTTTTTAGATAAAGAACTTATCCTTTTCCTATTAAAATTAATGCAATGTGTAAGTGGGTATTACTGAGCCCCTGTCATTCCTTACATGGGTTTCTGAGTGTGTGTGCTTACCAACGCTGCAGGGATGACTAGATTTTATCGAAATACATCACTGAGGAGCCAACATGCCAATTTCAAATACTGCAGATGTTTTAAATGGAAGTGAGGACAGTAGCTAATTTAAATAACTTCCCGTTGCTAAGCCATCTCCTAACCTAAAAGGATTCTAAAGCACATTTTGCCCTAGAATAAATGATGAGTGTTGTTTTTCTATGAAGTTAAATTTAAAAATCATTTCCTCAGCACAGACAAGAGGGGAGAAAAGTAGATGTGGGATATTGCTATCCAAACAGGATTTTGGTAAACAAACAGACAAACAAAAAAATGGCCTTTCAGTTGGTGATTACGGTAACTTATTTACATTCTTTACTTTGTGCTAGGCACCAACCATGTGCTCAGAGCTGTGCAAAATGTGGTTGCTGCCTAGTCCTTAAAGTTAGGAGTCAGACAGCATAGGAAGGATGTTTGTGAAATGCCTAGGGGGAAAAAACAACTGGAATTATTTTGGTTTTAATAACTGATTTCTGTATTGCTTCAGTGGAAACTGCCACATGACCTTTAAATGACTAAAAGTGTTCTATAACCTTTTCGGTAGATGACACTTCTAATAACTTCATGGCCTCACTTGTCTTGATGAACTGAATAATGTGATTTTCAGACAGCCATCTAAATTTGTCCAGATGAGATGATAGCTGTCCAATTCATTCAAGTTTCAACTCAGTATACAGTTTATAAATCACAGTTTCTAATTGCCCTTTCAGTGTTCAACATATATACCTAAAAACCTAATTTAGTCTGTATTTCCTAATAATTCATGCACTCATGCTTGTACAAGATTGCAATTTGTAGACCAAACTTTTGAAGCCCAGCCTGATAGAGCATTGAACCCATGGTCCATGACGTAAGAGTCTATGGTCCTTAATGTTGGTGGGGAAAAAAAAAAAGATGAAAAAATAGGAGAATGGTATCTCTTTTTAGTGCCCCTATGTCAGAATTCAAACTGGTGTATGCCAGACTAGTCTCAATTTGGTTCAACTGAAAAGGTCTGCAATGTTAAAGTAAGATTCTCTTAGTCAGGAAAACTGGAATAAAGAGTTACTTCCTCCCCCGTGCCCCCCCCAAAAGCCTTAATTCAGAGTCCTTGAGAAGAGGCATGAGACTAGTGAGGCTAAGTAAACAATGTACCTGATGTTTATGGTTATGGTCTGAGGCATTCTCTCTCTATTTTTCAAGAACTTCTATGGTTTATTTCCTGGGACCTTCATGCCAACTTTGTATCAGGATTTATGGCAGTTAATTTTTGCATCTACCACTTTCTTAAGCTATGTGCAAACATGGCAGCGGAATCTGGTCTCACTGAAATCTCATCCAAGAGTGCATGAACAACTTTTCCTCAAGAGTTTAGGTGAGAACTCTTTGTTTCAGGAATGCAAATCAAATGGCTTTGGAGATAACAAAGTCCTCTGCCTTTGATGGGAGATAATTTTTTCCCAGACCTGTTCAGCATAGTAACCACACATAGTTCCACAAAATTAACGTGGAATGTCTGAGTTGTCTTGAAGAATTTAATAGTCATTTTTGCAAAAGTCATTAATTAAGGCATAAAATGAAAGTCGAACAACAATAAAAAAATCACTCCTCTAAGAAAAGTAAAGAATAAAACATTAGATTAGTCAAAGCACATCTGAAGGAGAAAGCTGTGATCATGAATTATTAGTACAAGAAAAGCAAAGCTTACCTTTTTAAAAAGTCAGTTCAGTGATGTTCACACATGATCACAAGGTAAATCCCATATTTCTTAATTTTTGACATTTCCAAATCAGGTGCAACAGAACTGAAACCTCTTTCAGCACAGAAGGATGTTTTGTTTTCATCATAATTTCTCCACCACTTTGCTAAAATGTAATCCACATAGGAAAAGAAAAAATACATTAAAAATTAAACTGAAGGACGTTGTTCTTTCTATGTGATTTTCACATACCTGGTGCACAGAGTCACTTATATCACCCAAATTTAAGTACCCATTTCAGCTTATGACTTTGGCCAACTCTTACTTATAAAAATAAAAAATATGAAAAAAATTACATTTTGCCGAACATTGACTCATGACTAAGCTGTCTACCTCTGTTGATTGCATAGGGAACCTAAGGAGATCAGTCTTATGATTGAAGGCACTGAGCTAGGTGCCCAAGGTCTGAGTAGGAGCAGACTACCTGTGCACAACAACCACAATGCAATCGGAAGAATTCTCGAAATGGAGATAAAGCTTATAAATATTTTATATCCAGTTTACATCCAGCTTCAAAATGCAGTTACTTCTAACCAGTCTGCTTAAATATCTGCTTATATCACAGCAGTATAGTAAAAGTGTTAGAAGTGGCTCCATGGTTTTTTGTTTGTTTGTTTCTTCTTTTTGTTTTTTGTCTTTTCCATTTTACTGGACTTCCACTGTATTTATATAAGAGCAGAGGGGATGTGATACTCTTACTGTTGGTTCCAATATGTTTTGCTGAAAGTTGTGCTCTTGGTAGACTGGGACATGGGTCTGTCTTTCAAGGTTTACTGGAGAGAATTGGTGGTAGAAATAAACCAGGAATATTTTGGAAGTGAATCTTTTTTAATATAAAGCATTTATAGGGAACCGTATTTTTAGCAGACTCCCATCAGTACTGTCATCTCAGGCCATAAGTTCATGTTAAACAACGAAGGCATGTTTTAAGGGGTATTGAATGAAACAGACTTCTCTGGACCTCAGTGGTTGTGAGTGAATACCAGATGACACAGTAAAGGACAGTAAACAGATGACAGTAGAAGAACAGTTTCAAGTAAGTTGAAACGCTATGGCAATGCAACAAAATAAATAGAGAAGGATTAAGCAATCTCTATTCATTCAAGAAATAGTTGTCATAAAAAATTGGAAAGCCATAGGCAGCCTTTTCAGATCACACTTTGAAGCTCTTGAGGTCTTAACAACTAGCCAGAGTGGAGGAGAGTAACCTTGAAAATCTATTATATACATGTGAGCCATCATTAAATAAGAAACATAAAAGGGACAATGTTTGATAATACTAAGAGAGAAAATGTCCACCTTTTGTTTAAAAATGGGATATGTCATCAAGAGCACTTGGAGCAACAGTGGACCAAATCCTCTGAGAAATCATTTGAGGCTATTTCCTAAGGATAAGGCAGCCCTCAAGACAAAGCATATTATACGTATGAAGGCTCTTACTTCCATTCTTCTTCCCTGGAAGCATTTCCCCTTGTCTAATTAGCAGTTGAAAGAGGAGTAAATCAATTTCTTGCCCTGTATGTTGCTTACCAGAGAAAAATATGAGGCTCACTAGTCGCTGAACAAAGTAAAACCAGAGAAGCAGCCGACCTAAGGAGGCCTGAAATGGGCATCAACCCTGGCAGGTTGCCACAAGCTCCAGCACTTAAATTTAAGAAGTACTAACTCAGTGCTGCTGATGTTGAGCCGTGGGAAACAAGAGCCACAGAGTAGTTTGGGATGCCTCAGAATCAGGCTGAAAACAGTAAATACAGTGTTCATATGAACTTTCTAAAGAGGTGATGGTCCACCCTGAGCTCGGGAGAGAAAGGGAAGTTGTGCAGCAGCGACATTAAGACATGACATGGGAGCCCATACTTCTCGAGCCCATGCAACGGAGAAAGCTAATCAGCGTGACAAATCTGTGCCTGTTTCTGAGGTCCACCTCTTAGTTATATTTGTGAAGGAAGATTTTGCTCTTCTACAATGTTACGTGTGGAGCGTCTGCATTTGCACTAATTCTGTACTGTCCTGACACACTGGAATGAAGAGTTCACTTGGTGTTGCTACTGTTCATGAGAATCGATTTGTGCTGTTTCATAAGAATCAATTGTGTTCATAGGCGTCTTATGACAGAACCTTCTGAAGCAAAATTCTTCATAAAACAGTTAAGAACTAATGTAATTGTTGCAGAACTCTTTCCATACCTCATGCATGTCCTGCCACAGCCTGAAAATATTCTTTTTCACAAAACCTTTCCTGCAAGTGCCTGATCTAAGAGGAATCACTTGTAATGGGAGAAATATGTCTCCTGCCACTAGGAGGAAGGTTAAGCCAATAGTACTGAAAAACACCTGGGAAAAGTAGGAAATGCAGTTTTATTTATTGCTATACTGTATTGCCATCCAAATCTGGCCTTGTTGCACAGACATTTGGACAAAGTGTTTGTTAAAAGGAAAAAAATAATAATTCACTGGAATCTTGGTATAGGGTAACACTTGCATGGGGAATCAAAACTCCCAAGCAGGATGGCTAATGGCTGTCCAGTGGTGATGGGCAGCTTAATCGCAAGGGTCCTTACAGTGGAGTATTCAGGAGAGACTCCTCAAGCTACCATTTTGCTCTGTTCTTACAATCCATCTGATCACGGTGCTATGTGACCACTCCAGCACATGCATAATTCATTGCTATTGAGGCATCTTAACTGCACACAAAGCACCTCTTAAGGACCACATTCAGAATACTGTACTTGTGACCATTTCTGCAGGAAGAGTTTCTATTGACTTTGGCAGATGTTGTATCTATGCACAATCTGATACTTCTGCAGTAATGACACTTTGGGACACTCCACCCCGGATGTTAATGAACACATTTAGGCATACAAATTGGGCTAGACATAGCGGGAGTTTCCTTGTGGCAATTCCTACAACCATTCCAAATTTCCAACTGGAGGGCTCCTGTAACCATCAGTCAAATGCTTAAATGCAAAGGTTCAGTCGGTTTTCAAGTTGCTCCATTATCTCAAGCTGATCCATTGTCTCACCTGTGCAGATGACTGGCTGGGAAGTTCCTGAACCACTGAAGGGGTTACGCATGCACTGGGCATGCACACGGGCACAGCACCAGTACCCAGCTACCCCACAATTATAACTTAAGGGCAAACTTTATTTTCATACTTAGAACTCACTTTCAACTTAAGTCCCATAGCCACAGTCTGAGTATTCAGGGAGACCATATTATCAAAATGAATGATAAACATTCTGCATATAGTTGTGGTGAAATTGTTCTTTGAAATTTTTAGACACATATCTACAAGTTTGACAAAGAAAAGGGAGCTAAAAGGACAGTGTCTCTTGAAAAACTTGATAGGTGGAAAGACTGTTAATCGGAAAAGAGAAATATTTATGGGCTGATAGTTCTTGTTTCCATAAATGGTAAATAAGTGACAAAAAAAGAAAAAAAAGATAAAACCTGGCAATTTTGGAAGATATCAAGACCAGGAAAAGAAAGAGAGAAGTTAGCTCAATAAAAATTGTGCAACAACAGAAAACAATGGATTTATTTGATGAGGATCTTCTAATATAAGAAATATAAACATTTATACTAATTCACTGATTGCTACTGGAAATTAATAACTTGCTTGCATATAAAACAATGAGAGATGGGAATGTTACTAAAGTGAGGGAAACAGCCCTGGCAGGGAGGCAACCAAGGAGGTAACTTCCACATTTCTGGTTTATACAAACCAGCTGCCTTCAGCAAAAAGGGATTAACTGTGGACAGTAACAACAACGAATGTTATTTGCATAGTTGTCTTTTGAAGATGAGAAGGCTTAAATTGTTCAAACCCAGTGAACATGAGCCTGCTTATGTTTTTAACTGCTCTTAAATTGTGAAGCAGTTCCTCAGGTCTACATTAG
The DNA here is from genome assembly GCA_013397275.1 of Burhinus bistriatus. NCBI lineage: Eukaryota > Metazoa > Chordata > Aves > Charadriiformes > Burhinidae > Burhinus > Burhinus bistriatus. Next base: position 32,902 of record VYXH01005707.1, read on the forward strand.
GACTTACTCAAGAATTAGAGAGTTACAAACATGGCAGATGTAGAACAGCTGTCTTCCAGGATGTGGCTTGATCTTAATATAGACATAGATCACGTTTGAACTAGATCCAAAGTACAAATCACATTAACTTTTTTACATAAGCTAGTCTCCTGTTGTTGCCTCCTGGTTCCATTTCTTTAGGCAGTAAAAATCTGGACTGTTTTATTAGAAATATTTATAGTGGTTTTGAATATGGTAGTGTTTTATTAGAGTACTGTAATTTTCAGATGTTGTAGTTCTATTATGCCTCCTGAGACGAAATTCTTGACTGATTATCTCAAAAATTATCATTTACCTTAAAAATTCTGATTTTACTTAACTAAACTTCCAGTGATTATGAATCTGACTAGTACTAGTCCATGGTAACTTCTTTTAGATCTGAAGCTACTTTCTCTTCTGAAAAAGAGAGCGAAGCTGTGCCCCAAAAGCTCTGAAGATGTGTCGACCTGTGCTGTGCTTGTGAAAAGTAACATTCTCAGCCTTTACTCTCATGCGTGACTGAAGAGAATGAAGAGGGTTAGACATAGTTTAGATCTGCTGCCAAATACTTGGGATCGGAATATTTTTCAACTGTCTGTAGATGCAAAGAACAATTCTTCTGGTTAAACCCAGGGTAGATACCTGCTGTAAAACTGACCTTTTCTACTATTCATAAAACCTTTTATTTTTTTTTTTTTTTCAAGCTAGATTGTTTAGGACTTCTTGAAAAATGTACAAGAGCTCTCCTTTAAATAATTGCATGAAGTAACATGGAATCCAAGCCATTTATATATGTCCAAAAGGTGATAAAACTTTTTTTATTTTAGAAAAATACCAGATGAAACAATTTTTTTTCTCCCTTTCTTTGATTTTCTATTTTTGGAAAACTTTTCCAAAGGTTTTGTGTTGCTCCTGACAAGAAAAAGATGTATTTCTAAAATGTCTTTTCCTCTCACCTCCTTGACAAAAACCTAGCTTAAGAAGAAAGCAAATTAGTGGCTTTCTTGTGTTCAGGATGTGAAGCCAGAATTAGCTCAATGTTTTCTGGAAATCTGAAAAACTGAAGATCTGTAAACCTTAACTTTTCCTTCTGAAAAAAAGACCTGATGCACTTCTGCTCCTAGAAATTGGCTTTGATTTTTTTTTCCACCATACGTAAGGAAGCCCAGAACCACAATTTATTAGCACTCACACGACTAATTCTAACAAGTTTGCCAGAACAAAACATGCAGGATCAGACCTTATTATTAATTTATAAGTTGCTATTGTGGTTTTTTTTCCTAATGCTAATTGGAATTAGAGTCCTTACTGATAGCAAGAGCAAAAACTCCTTTAATTTATTTTGAGCTAGCTCAAACTAGTTTTTTAATTAAATTGCTTTGGTTTTTTTCTCACCTTTTTATCTCAGGTAAGAAGCTCAGATTAGAGCTAATCAAGTATATTTTTAAAGTTATTCTGACCATCATTTAAATTTTGCTTCAGACTCCTAGTCTAGACTCCAGGTTTCACTCTTGTATACAACTCTGAGTAAAATTTCCACCATCTGTTCTTCGTCAGAGACTACTAGCATCAGCTCAAGCTAAAAGTAATTATTATACATGAAGGAATTGAAACAAGTTGATTTTCCACAGGCTTTAATGTTAGAAAATTTATTAGAAGCATCAAACACATTGCTTGTACGGCATTCTACAGGAATTAAAAAATTTGAACAGAAAATCACATCCTCAGATCAGGTCAAAGCTTTGTTATTCATGCAGAAACTAAAATTACCTACACACATATTAGAAATACTAACAGAAGTTAACTGACTCTTTGTAAGTCTTGAAGGCCGTCTCCTATGAAACTTTCAAATCCAACAGGTTATAATATTTTGGGGCTGTTGCCTAATATTGGCTTTAAAGTCCCTCCTCCCCGCAGTGAACTCATAAATTAAGGCAACAAGCAAAGGTTTAAACTATTTGACATCAGCTGTGCATGCTTGATAATATTTATTGCCTTTGAAACTTCTGAAACAATAACCATCACTTAATTAAAACAGAATTTTGCTCTATCATACCTTCTATATACACAATCACTGTGCTATATTCATTAAGCTTACTGAAAAGCAACATCTAATCAACACACAAAGAAAGAGTTTGTGAGGAATAAATAAGATAAAACCATTGACTTAATTTAACTCAGTGAGATCAATACTGAGCTAGGAAATTTACTGAATTAAATGAAATTTAAATATACTGTGAGTTTTATGCATGTCTTTATTCAGATAGCCAATCATATGAATAATGATCAAGAGTCATTATTAGGAATCTTCTCTTCAGAAGAAGCAAGCACTATTATTGAGTTTATATACATCATGATTCCTCCACAGGTTGATGAATTAGCCGTGGGAAAGACACCTTAGTGTGCGTGCCAGGGTGTGTATATGTGAACACCGAGGCTGGTGGGCGGAAAGAAGCAGAGGGTGAGTGGAAAGGAGTCTGCAAGAGGGAGCACACTCACAGTCAGGCTTCCAAGGTGATGAGAAGAATGGACCCTGTGGGGGGATGTTATTTCCTGCAACCCCAAATGCCACTGGAAACTGCTGGATTGAGATTAAGTTTGGATCAACCTGCAAGGGCCCACTGGCTATGAAAGACATATGTGTTCACAAAGCATTGTATTTTGATCTGCCAATAGATCAGAAACTTGTTGCGCTTAGAAAGCTTTTCTATTTTGTGTTCCTTTTGACACGGAAAAGAAAAACATCAGATAGATTCCTCTCAAGGCTTTGGCTGAATTTAGGTCCTGTCACAAAGTATTTCACTTTTTTCCAGGACATTATTTACCCTAATTTCAGACATAGTCATTGTGAAATAGCCATAAATCATAGGTCCACATTTTCAGTCCCGAATACTTAAAACCACACATCTTAAAATACATGCTGGTCATTGATTTGCCAAATCAGAGGTCTGCCAAAAAAATTCTAATGTCTGTTCCTTCCTTTAACCTGTTGAAGGTTAAATAAAAGTAATGTCAATAACATCTCCTCCTATAAATGAGTGAGAAATTGTTTCTGCAGAGTGCTCAGGCACTATAATGAACTGTAAGGAAGAAATGCTTAGCTCCTTAAATGAGCTTTGGGAGCACTGTAATATTAGCTATTAGGAACTGAATTTACCTTAAACCGGTCTTCACCAATCCATGTAGATTCATATCATGAAAGCTAAAACCTGTAGAGCTCAAGGTGGAAAATGGACCAATCCAACCCACAGAAAACTTATCTTTCTCATGGTCTACCTGTGTCTCTCTCTTCACAGGCAGACAGAAGTGTTGTCAGACTCATGAAGGCCAGGGCACAGAGCCGAAGGAGCTGAAAGCCCTCATCTTTCATCTACCTGCTAGATGACAGGCATTGCCATCTAACTTAGGGAGATGGCTGCTACACCACCTCTCAACAATCGCTGGAGCTGTGGGAAGCAGTAACATGTTACAGCTAGACTATCAGAGGGAATTTGTGGTTATTCCTTACCCTTCGGAGGAGTATATTTGGGGTATGGACGTTTTCCTATGGTCAGAAATTTAAAATTCTTTTGGCTTTTTATTATAGAGACTCCACGCACCTGTTCTGGATAGTTGCTGCACGGGAAGTGTTCCTCTGCTTTTCTCCTTTTGCACTCATGCATAAAAAGATATAATTCAGCACTAGACACTTGAACATTCAGTCTTGATCTGGAGCCTTGATCTGTAGTAAGACTACAGATTTTTGGCTGACCTCAAGAGGACTTGCATACCCCACAGGCAAAAATGTGCTCAGTCTGCATAATGTCAAAGAAATTAAGTTTATTCAGAACTTTCTTGCGCTGCTAGTAAGTCCTGGGTGATTTAAAACCAAATCTTAAAGAGCAGGCATAGGCATAGGCATCTGACACATATTTTCATCTGTATTGATGGAATGTAGGATGCAGCAAATTAAAACGGTTTCTGCTTTAATACATATTTTCACGTGTTCATGTTCCATTGTACCACTCATTGCAAAAAAGCAATCTTAATCATTAAGTTATTTGCTTTGTATTCCACAACTATCCTTGGCAGCAAAAATCTTCTTGAATCTATCATCACACAAAGCAGGGAAGATACTGCAATTTTTCCCCTTATGAGAGCTAGAGAGAGAGATGCTGTCATAAAAGAAACAGTGCTCAAAGTGAAATTTTTGCTAAAGGAAAAAAAAGGATGCAGGAAGGATTCAGTAACAAGTTAGCTCTAAGCAATCATTTCATGATCAAACTCCAAGGGCCTAAATTTAGCTTTGCCTACATTGATCTGGACTCATGAAAGGCTACTGTACTCTTTGAGGTGTCAGGTTGTTTAAAGAAATAAGCACACTCATCTAAGCTCTGCTTATTTACAAGGTTTATATTCTAATTTTAAACACTACTTTTTTCTTCTGTTTAAACAATAGCAACTAATGATACAGATATATAAGATACAGGTGCTCTTATAAGTCTCATTAAATTCAAATCAAATAAATTACTGGTTTTGCATGTGTTCATTTTGTATGGCACCTTTTTAAAGCAGTTATTGGAACAGAGTTTTTCTGAGTAATCTAATTTTCAATTTATTTTGCATGACTATTAAGTACAGCTAGCAATATGGGCACACAAAAAGATTTTGAAAGAAACTATAATTTAATTGAGCCTTACACGTTTCTGCAGGTGCTCAAACTGTTTGGCATATTCGTGAGAATTAGCTTGATCATGTATTCACTATTTGAACATCAGTTGAGAGTATTTGTTCCTCATCTTGCTGAAAGCAACTGCTGCTGCTGTTGCTACAGATATGATTTGAGTTTATTGTTGCTGTAACGAAATATATTTTAATATGTTAATTTTAATGTTGTATGTGGGCACTCTAAAAATGTCTTTATTCCTGTGTCTTTAACTTAGAATTTGATTTATACTGACAGTATAACTTTCATAAAGAAATTTTATGTTCCAGTGCTCTGCAGGATGCTTTCATATCTAGTTTAAAGACTTGTTAGCCATTAGAGAATGAGCAGCTTTTCTTTGACTCTATAGCTTGCAAGAAAAAAGGTGATAACTTGCTTCTGTAATACTTCTGAATGAGTCAAATAATTATTTTTTTATTGAATACATGTAGTTATAACACATAGGCATTATTGCAGAAGAACAGTTTTCATCCATTAGAATCTGAAGCTTGTACTTTTAATTTTTTGTTTTACCACAGCAAAAGAATCAGTAGAAAACAATAGCTTGCCATAGCCATTATTTTATTAAAACTTTTATTAAAAAGTGTTTCAAACTTCCATTTCAGATGGGCCCAAAAGAGAAAAGCTTTCAAAATACCAGTAACATAACAACCTTGCATTATATTGTAGTTAAAAACTGAGACAAAATTGATAGCACAGGTAGTGTTGCAGTGCATCTACTCTGTTCAGTTTTACCTTCTGTTGTCTACAATGAGGTCCAGTTGAAAAACTGGTCCACAGGAAGTGTTTTATTAACGTGTCTGTGATGCTGAGCTTTAATAAAGCATCATGTTCTCTCTAAGATTAGCCAGGAGGTACGTTCCACCCTATACAATACAGATCATGCCTCAGTAATATTTGCCTAGTTTTGCTCCTTCTTGATTTGATTATGAGACAGTCAAGGTGGATATGAAAGATACAGCTTTAAGAAAAATGGAAATAGAAGATGATGTATAAGTAATCTACTAAGAAGATGACTGCAGACTTTTTCTCTGCTCGCTAGCTGATCTTACAATGCTTCATAAAGCTTCTAGAGGACTAATGGATTCCCACAGGTAATAAGGAAAACTTCAGCCCTTTCTTTCTTTGTTCGAAGTGCAAAATACTATTTTTAACTGAAGCTTTTAAAAGCATGGTATATAATGAGGCATGAAGACAAAAAACCCTCTTACATGAAGCAAGAAACCACCAGAAACTACTCTGTAAGACTCTGCTTCTTCAAGCAATGGTTAAGAACCTGATCAGCAGTAGTCAAAATAAATATTCCACAGCTGAAACGCAAGCAAAGATGCAATACTACATCCTGAATCTGGAGAACTTATATCGGCTAGAGACTATAACAAAATTAATTACTTGTGGTTTCCATTTCATTTATTAAGTACTCAGGTATTCAGAAAAAATATGCAAATGAAAGCATTTTACATATACACAGGTATCAGTCATGGAGGAAATGCTTTGCATACAGAAACAGAACTGAATTAGCATATCTGCAAGACAGGGAAAAGTGACATTGCTTTCCATAAAGCAATCACACAAATTGCAGTAGCAACTGTTTGATATGCTATGGCAGTATTGATCCAGGAGCCACGTCCCAATCAATCAGACTCTTAGAGGACCATGAAGGAATTGCAAATGCTTAAGTTAACTAAGCACACAGTAAAAAGTTTTATTGAAATAAAAAGTGACTGTTTGCAGCTGCAGATATCTACTACCTATTTTTTACTTTTTCATGCTTGAAAAAATAATTATGGGAGCTTAATAGGTCTTTCAAAATAATGAGATCATAAAACAACTCATATAGGGTGCTGTTTTCTAACAGCAATTTCTAGTCAGGTCAGAGTAAAAAAAAGTGCCAAAACAAATCTTGTAAACCATTATTTAATTCTAAGTTTTCCCTAGAATAGTAAACGTCTTCACCATTTTTACACTGAAAGCCAAGGTGCAAGATCATTGGCTACTAATGCAGATCAGCAATATATGTGCAGATATGTCTCCTCCCCTGTCTCTGTATTTCTATTTGCTCTGTGGCCACCACCTTTATTAGTACTGGGGCATCCTTTACATGAGTGACATAAAGAACCCCACATTGAGGTTGCTGTAACTCGCTAGAAATGTCTGCTATTATCTGTGCCTCTGCCTGGTGCCATCAGTGCAGATTTACTCTCCCTTTCTGTTCTCTCCACCTCATCCCCTCCCGTCTTGTTTTATTATGCCAAGAGCAGGCCTGGGCACATGGCCCATAACACCAGGCAACAGCGGCTCCACGTGGTATTCTGGCATGGACAAGTCAGTCTTATGTAAGTGCACTTAAGTCTTTCTCTCTTTTTTACCTCCTGTATTGGGTTTGATTTTTGTCAAGCGGGGATGAGTTGCAGGTCATAGGAAGATAATTTGCTGTTAATCCTTCCACACCTGTGTATTCACATGTGCCTTCTCTATTACAACTTGTAATGCCATTTTTAGTGAAACATGAATATTTTTGTTTGATACCTTTTATCAAAGTCTTCCCTTTCAGATGCAAACTTATTAGAAGGAGAAGCTCTTCTCTAGGTGGTGCATATTCCAGATTGTAAGGAACTAAAATTCCACTGTGGCTTCTAGAAGAAAGTTCTTTATCTCACCTATAGGCTGCCAAAAAAAAAAAAAGTTATGCAAAAGCCTTTCTTGGACATTTTTAAAACTAGACACTGCCTGATATATTGTTGTAAACTGATTTTAAAAGTTCTCTAGAAATAATTTTTCTAACATTTGATTCAACCTAGCAGGTTTGTACCACCATCTAAGGTTTCTTTGTACTTTCTCTCAAAAGCAGGTCTGCAGATCAAGGCCTTGCCTGATAGTATAGACTTATTTCAAGGACTTACCAGAAATAACGTGAACTAAAATGCAAAGCCTCAGATGCTACAGCATTATTTTTAATTGAATACTCAGCAGTAAACTTTCATTAAATGTACATTAATAGAACAGCTTCTGCTAAGAGGGATAGCATTTTTCTCATAAGCAGGTGTAAACAATAAAAGCAAAATGCTATTAATGTGTGTTTGAGTGCTTAAAGGGATTCATTATTCAAAATCATCATGGCAGAATTACGTTTGCCTTTGAATATATGTTTGAATGTAATCTAATGTGTGAGAATTTTTTGTTAATATACTTGTATACATTGTTAAGTGTTGCATGCAGAGATATGTACACAACGATGCCATTAACAAGAACTGGACAACTACATGCAATTTTCTTTGGTCTTAACCTAGTTTTGGTTTAAACAGCTAAAAGACTTCACTCTCTGAAAAGAAACGTAAGAGACAAGCAGAACATATTTTAAGAAGCTGGAAATCTCTGAGGGCTAGATGGTGACTCAGATGATAAGAACTGAAAGCTCTCCATGACTGTAAGGAGTCTTACTCAAATTTGGGGTTAACTATGTGACTCCCAGGAGCTTTAGCCATTTCCCTGGCATTCACTGGTTGGAGTAACTGTGCAAGCATGCCAATCCAGTGGTCTTTTACTGCTACTATAATAAAGTGAAATTGTTGATGTCTAAAACTGTGATGACCAAGAAGGTCCTCTGTGTAACTCAGTATCTGAAGCAAACGTCAGCCACAGCTAGTAAGGTGACAACTGTTATGAAACAAAAAGATGGTACATTAACTGCATAGCCCAGGAGGAAAGAAATTCTCTGCTGGTTTGGACCTATTGAAGAGAAGAAAGAGTGGTACCCCAAAGCGTAATCTGAACAAGCCTGTTACTCAGACAGCTTCTGGAGTAGCTTCGAGAGCCACAGAATAGCTGGTCAGTAACTGGGTAGAAGCAATCAGACATTTGGTCAAGAGAAATTAACTCAGTGATAGGAAAATAGAATGTAGTGAGCCAGTGTCACCTTCCTGTCTATTGGATCATTTGACTTTCTCTAAAGACTTTGAGGCATAGCATGGGGCATTAAGTTGCTCCTTGAATGAGTATAACCCAAAAACCAAAACAAAACAAAAAACCCCCACTTTATTTCCTGAAACTATGGGGGCAGCTGAAGCACTGTAACTTTCAGTGAGGTCAGGAATTTTCTCTTGGTAACCATAACTAGGTTACTTGGAAAAGAATATCAGACAATCCCCGGAAAAAATGAGAGGACCATCTGGCAGTCTCAGGACTTTTGAAAAATATTACCCATCCATTCATAAAAAAACTGGATGGAAATGTGTAAACTGGGAGCTGGGCTGTGATGGGGTAGAGAAGATCAATATGTTGGATGGCACAGGGATATGATGTAGCATGTCACAAAACCTATTTCTCATTCAACTAGAAAGACTGGCGATATTTTCCCTCACAAGTGCAGTTTTTCATGTTTGAAATGGAGATTTGGTGCTCAGAAGCACAGAAATATTGTTTGCCCCACTGTGTAAACTGACCAGAGTAACTAAGAAATGTGCAGTGAACCTACAGATAAAGGAAGGCTAAAGAGGTGTAACACTGTTGTTTTATGTTGTATGTCCTGTTTATTAAAGATATTATGTCCCTGTTGAAAATCAGCCCTGTTCTGCTTCTGCTAACACCTGACAGAAAGATTAAGCATAAAGCTTCGCCTGAAGGTGTTCAAAACTTGGCCCCTGCCTTTTCTTGAGAAAGTAAAAATACTGAACTTCAACACTTATTTAATTATTTTTCCCTGTGTCAGCTGACAGACCCATTTTCTTAAACAATTGTCCTCCCTTGGTCTTATTCCCATTTCTAAGGTCTCATATTTTATATTTGAAAAATACAGTTTTGCCTGCAAATGGCTGTGACTAACATCTTTATTACAGGACTGAACAGAAAACAAATCTGAAAGGAGAGAGAAAAACCCTGCAGATCAAACATGTTTGTACTAAGTCTTATCAGCCTTGCCCTCAGGGCCATTTCACACATTTACCGAGTCTCTGCAACAAAGGAAACAGCTCTTGGCAATGACCTTTTTGAATCTGTGGCATATCTGAAATGTGCAGCAGAGCACAGCATTTTTCACCAGTAACCTTTTTTTTTTTTTTCTTTTTTTTCCCTACTCTGAAATAGTTCCTATCACTGTTTTACTCCTTCTGGACATACCTGGCACTTCCTCTCTCTCTCACACTCATACATGCACGCATACACACAAACACACACACAGAGGGTCTTGTAACAATTATAAGCAAGCTTCTGCAAACTCAGAGGCTATTTTCTGACTTGGAATTCACAAGTAAGTACTGGAGATGATAGTTATTTCCTAGCAAGCTCTCAGCACCTTTTGACCTCTGTGTATTTCTGGTGGGTTAGGACTCATAGACTCACAGAATGGTATATATACCATTCTCTCATATACCATCCTCATATACCAAACTGCTGCTTCAGGAGCAGTTCTTCAAGAGGATGTTCTCTGACCTACCCATTCTGGAGAGTTGTACACCTCTACATTAACAGTGGCACTGAGCATTTTGCTTGTGCTCTATGGTACTGCCTCAAATGTTGAGCAAATATGCATGCTCAACAAACAAACAGAACCTAACAGTCTGGGTAAATGCAAAATTATTTGTAATGGAAATATTTTCAAACAATATATTATGACTAAAAGGTCCCTGGAGTATGGACTTCTGTTTGGAAAATGTCTAGCATGCTGCAGGATTACTACTACAGTCCAAACAAGACACCACAGAAATGCTGAAATGAATCTCAAAATCTTACCAGATATGTCATGTAACCAGAAGCTTCTCCAGTTTAACTGAAGGAGATGGTCTGAGGAATAGTTGTGTGCTACACTGTGATCTACAGTTCTGCATAAACCCATTTGTTCTCTTCAAGTTTGCAAGGTAAGACCAAGGGCCAGTGAAACTGGTGAATAAACCATAATAAGCCATTTAACTCATCTATTACTCTACTTGAAATATCCCATTACGTATTTTATGGAGTCTCTCACTCACTTCATAATTTATACACGGAAAATAATACTAAATATCCAGTCTAGGACAAGAGTGGCAAAATATTTCAGATCTATTAAGGTACGGCCAATATTAAAAGATTGTCCTGTTACAGCATCCATGACCCTGCCTACAAGGCTATACTCCCTGACATTTGCACTGTACAATTCCAAGAGTGCCTTTGCATGCACCTCTGTGATCCAACTGGAAAACCAGGAGGAAGATCTGATCTTTCACCTCACCCTCCCTACATCCCCAGAGGAAGGCTGGGGCACCCGGTCTGGAGGACACCTGTGTGCGCTGGTGCGCACCTTGCAGTGCACTCTGCAGCGTTTGTTCCCTCATGGCCTCATGGCCTGCCAGGTGCTCTGTACCCCTCCATGAAGATGTCCCTTCAAAGTTGCTGTGGCATGTCTTTCTTTTATTTTTCTCATACCTGTTTGTGTACAGTACCCTAACCACGGTAATCAAGAGTCTGTCTGAATTTACATCTCCTTGTATTAATAAGGGAAGGATGAGACAGAGAGAGTAGCAAGTCACCTATTCTTTAAGTAAAATGGAGTTACTCTGGCTATATTTAACCCAAAAATTACTATTCCTTCAAACCTGACTAGCTGGAATGAACAAACGTGTCCTTTTCATGTAGTGTTGAGCTGGCCTGAGTTTTAATTTTCAAGAGGTTGTTTAACCCACTGTTGAATTAGCAAGCGTTTAGTAGACACAGTCTTGAATTTCAAACTCACTTTGCTATGATAGCAACTTGGTGCCTGTTTGGCAGTATTTGTTTATGGAAGTTTTAGTTCCATAGAAGACATATGTTTCTCATCAGCCGAGTTTTAATGGCATGATAGAAATTCCAGCTCCTATGTTTAACAGAATTTGGAAATCAGTAAGAGACTCATATACCAAATAGCACAGACATAACAAAACCCTGCAGATGATATCCCCACTTTAGCTGACCCCAGCCTCCTGACCACTCACACCAACCACCTGCTGGCTGGCATCTAATCTCTAGCTTTGAGGGAACCAGCTGACTCTCTAGATAAGGAAAACCGGGACTGCTCATTTTCAAGTTGTTTCTCTACTGGCAGTTTGGCTGCGACTGACTCTGGGCACTTACCTCTACGACCCTGACTCTGAAAACAAGCACAGTTACCACAGAAGATACAGATGTAGGCCATGTACGTAGCAGGAGGCAAGGGATCACTTTACCAATGAATGTTTTCTCCTTTCTTATGTGAATGTGTACACCAGTTGGTTTGTGCCCATCTCTAATACATTATTGATAAGCAGCTGTGATTTTTTTCCAGCACAAGAATGTCAGGCAAGTGCCAAGAGTGTCAGTGCTTGCCAGTGTAGATTTGCCAACAGATTAGAATTTAATTTTACCTCTGCATGTTGCTTTTCATCAATGCCCATGAAAGTATCAGATCTATGGGGGAGGAAGACAGATCAAGTGCACGCCAATGCCAGTACTAAGTGTGATTGCATCTGCATCCTAATAATACAGAGGACTGATAAAAAAGGAGCAGACTGTTGTAACAAATGATTGACATTTTGATGAATTTTGAATGTAACACAGCCTTCAAATACATAAATACACTAGTCAAAAGAGTTTTGCAGCATCAAATGGAATATTAAAGCTGAAATTTAGCAACTGATACAAACTGCTTTAAATTAAACATAAAAACACCTACTCACATACTCTGATTTTTTTATATTACTAGGCACATACAATTAATTTAACTTTTCTCTAGAAATTATATATCAATCTTACAAAAAAACTCTAGATATCTTGGAGGCTGATTTTAATGATACTATGTGCTTATCATAGCTTGAGACAATCACAATAACCATTTTGTATTAAGGAAATGGGGAGAAAAGATACAATTTTTTTTTTTTTTAATTATTCTTTAAAGGTGAAGAGTTTGTGCTTAAACTAAGGACTGAAAAGAAACATTTAAAATGACAGAAATAATCAGATGTAAATTAAAGATGGACTAAAAATGGATAAAACAAAACATATTGTACTGTCAGAGAAGAAGAAACATTGCAAATAACATTAATGATTTCTTAAAATGGACTGAAAATTAGTCCTTCATTCAACACAATGTTCTGATGCTTCCATGCCTGCAGATCTCAGCCTGCAGAGGACTGGAAGAACAATGGCTTGAGAGAGCAATCTTTAGCTCCTTACCTTAAACCTGTTGAAAACTCAGAGTGGCTAAGGAGAGAAGAAACACCAACAGTAAAATAAGAAATCCCAGTTCCTCAAATCTTTGTAACATAAATGGCCTGAGAGACAACAGTACCATGGTCTCACTTCAGCCAAGAGCTGGGTACAACACAAACCATCTGACTCTGGTGACCTGTGCCATGGACCAGCAATGGACAGCAGACATTGCGGAAATTGCTGGAAAGATACAACATAGTATCGCTGTGGGCTGTTCTCGTTGGCATCCAATGCTGACAACTGGATGTGAAGACCATCGGTTGATGGTGCACATGTGTCTGCACACACTTGTGTGCACTTTTCCTGACACAGCTCATTCCTTGCTTGGACCACTTTAGAAATTGAGCTTTGCAGTGTCTTGTTCCACGTTCCTTTCCTCCCACCCCCGGGACACTGACTAATCTCCTGACATTGAGTACTCCACTCACTCTCTTCAGAAACAATAAAACATTTTGTCTGTGTCATCATTAGGCCAGGATTTAATCTCTGGTATCTACGTAGGCAGGCCATCACAGTTTGGTCATTCCTGTAATGCAATTATGGGGAAAAAAAGAGGTAGGTCTGATGGCTATGTGTTTTGGATTAACAGTTTAAATTAAACCACATGTGCAAAGTTATTGAAAACACAATTGATAATTGGTATTTTGATTAAGAGTTGAGAGTATTCTTGCAGAGGTAAAGATGCATTAAAAGGCAACACTGTTTTGGCAGAGTATAGCAGAATTTAAGAGTTTCCATCATGCCACTAAGAACTATAATTTGCAATTAATCTGTTCTGTTGAATAACTACCGACATATAAAATTGTGTAAAGCATTACACAACTGTAAAATCCACTTATCATTTTCACATTTAAAAATATCTGAAAGTTTATTTATGACTTGGTAGCAAATATCCAACATATAGGAAATGAATGCAGGAGCAAGCTCCTTTCAGATAGAAGTACATAACTCTATAGTACTATCGCCAGCATTGCTCAACATTGGTACCAGCAAGGTGGAGTGTCCCCTGCTGCCACCCCCCACCTTCCCCACTAGGCTCCCTGCGTGACTGCCTTCCTTGCTTGCTTTCCCAGGGAAATGGGAGAAATCTGTGCCTCTCTGCCTTGGAGCTGCTGCAGCTTTGATGCTGAATCCGGCCAGATCTGGGAAGTGGAATTTGCACTTTCATAGTTTCTTTGCACTACTGTTACCTGGATGATGTTAGGCTCTTTCATGTCTGGTTTGGCTTCAAAGTTTCTGGTGCTGGGAGGTGGAGACCTCCTCTCCCCTCCCACAGCATGTTTCCATACCCTCTCTGGTCACTCATGCTCCCCATTTCGGGGCATACAGTAAATGTAGATTGGTACTGATTGTGAGTATAAGCTTGTGCTTGGGTTTTTTTTCCATTGTTTTGATACAATTTGAACACACAGAAGTTAGAATAGGTCCACATCTGATATTTGCCATAATAAATGACAGTTTCATATTTGCCTTAATTTGCCATCTGTAACAGAAATACTACAGAGGGAACACGGTAGATAAAAGAAAATAGAAAAATAAAACTTTTATCTGTCTCATTCCAGGACTCTCTATTTTTCCTTCCACTGCTGCCTGTACTTGACACAGACATACACACAAAAGCAGGGAAACTGGAAAAAGTCTATTTCAATATGGGAATAAAGATAATATGTCAGCGTGCTTTTCCTCTAAAAAAACCCTCCATTATTTTGCTGAAATGTAAAAATTTTCACATTTATGAAAGTAAACATTTTTCTGCTGGGTCCATCAGGAGAGAGGAGGAATACAGAGGAATAAGGCAACTGAACAATAGTTTTACTCATTTTAAAGGAAAATATAAAAGCAAGCCTGGAAGACATCAAGGATGTTGTCACATCATAGAAAATTAATCATCATGCAAAAGCTTAAGCAGCTATTTTGCTGTTATATCCAGATAGTAACAACAAGCTAAGAATAAAAGTAAGTAAGAATGAAATGTACCATATGGGAACACTAAGGAAGCTATTTCCCTTGCTAAGGTAAGTAGTGTCTTAAAGTCATGGTTTTGCTATGGATCCGTTTGGGACACCTGGGTCCCAAAGACATATCCTTCAGAGGCATATGGGGCGGTTAGATACCTAACTGTTTACTGAAAATCAGTGAGAACTGATTACCTGCTTCCAATGTTCCTATAGGAATCTACCACATTGGAAATGTTTGCTGTTAGCGAACCAAATGCAGACATGAGCTTACGTATTCAGACTTTAATCTGCTCCTCTGACCTTCCAAAACAAAAATACCAGTTTAAGGTAGACTGCTGATAGTGGGAAATTCTGTTGTGATAGAAATCTGCATGCTGTAGTTTGCTTATAAAGTGCCTTTGTTACAGTCCCAGCTCTAAGACTTCATAAAGGAATTTTCTTTGTGGTTTTTTGCATGAACGTGCAAAAAGAGAAAGAGTCAAAACTTGTCCTAACTTCTCGTTCTTCATAAACAAAATGTATCAGAGTCTAGTTTCATTTCCTGTGTATCTGAGTCCTTTGGAGGAGCACACCCCTGTTCAGAAAACTCCTTAAATATATGCCCAACCTCCCACTGATTTCAGTCCACCCTGATTAACACCTAACCGTTATCTTAAGATATTTATCTTAAGGTAGATGTAAGTGTAGTATTAATTTTTTCCTGAATCAGGGCTAGAACCACAGAAACATAATTTAGTTTAGAAGAGTATTCCAGAGGTCATCTAGTTGAATTCTCTGCTCAAAACACATCTCTTTAACTCAATTCCATCCCATGCTTATGGCAAAAAACAAAACCAAACAAACCACCTAATATTTGATTAGAAGTTCCCATGCTCTAACTCATGTCAATTGTCCTACTCCCATGCACCTCCAAGAAGACCCTAGCTTCATTTTATTTGCGTCCTCTGATCAAGTATTTTAAACAGCAGTAGGTCACGGATTAGCATTTATTCTCCAGCCTAAACAGGAAGGATGCATTGCTACGTCATGGTCACCCTGTCCACTGGGACATCCAGATTCTTCTTTGTGGAGCTGCTTTCCCAACCATACTGTTGCATGGGGTTATTCCATTGTACTAGGTCTGGAAGGGATGGAGTTAACATTCTGCATAGCAGCCCTACTGTGCTGTGTTTTGGATTTGTGGCTAAAACAGTGTTGATAGCACACCAGCTGTATTGATTGTTGCTGAGCAGCGCTTGCACAGCATCAAGGCTCTCTGTTCTTCCTACTCTGTCCCTTCTTACCCCTCCAGGAGTCAGCTGGGGGTAGGCAGGAGGTTGGGAAGGGATACAGCCAGGACGGTTGACCTGAATTGGCCAAAGATATATTCTGTACTATATAATATCATGCTCAGCAATAAAAACTAGGGTAGAGGAAGAAAGAGTTTTGTTTTTTTTTGTTTTTCCCAGAGTGGCTCTTTGGAGACTAGCTGGGCATCAGTCTG
>VYXH01005709.1:1650-67698 GCA_013397275.1 Burhinus bistriatus
TTAGTGGCGGTTTTGGCAGTGTTAGGTTGATGGTTGGACTTGATGATGTTAAAGGTCCTTTCCAACCTATAGGATTCTATGATTCTATGATTCTATGAATAATTAATTTGTGGTTGAGGATGTACAGAATTTTATCTGTATGAAAAAAATTTCATTTTTGGTTTTTATGATGACACTGGGCAGGCCTTTAAACCTTCAAAATTCCTCTTTTTCTATGTAAATCAAACTGTCCAATAGCTCATTTGGGAAACTGGGAACACAGGCTTTCACATAGCTGCTCTTTTGCCATCAGAGGTGAATGGTTGTCTTAAACACTGCTGCTATTTTCCTGGTGACAATTTTTTTATCACCATTACACTGTACTAGAACCCAAGGGGCAAAAACCATACTCATCATCTTCCATAGAAAGCTCATTTACATAATCAACTCAATGATCTAAACAAGTTGAATGCACATTTGAATCAATTACATAGACAACCCCAGCTGTTTCAAGTCGAACCATTCTACACAGTTGTAAATAGAAATTATAACACGGATTCCCTTCTGTGCCTACATCTCTTGTGTTTTATTTTGCAGGCTCTGTATCACATAGTGAGTACTATATGAACAGTTTGATATGTTTACTTAGTAAATGCATAGCTGTTCTATACAATATTGCATATGCTTATATAAAACCTTTGCAGTATAACATCCTCTGTCAAAGCTTGTTAAAATAGTTCATTAAACTGAACTTTTGATTATACCTCTAGTAGTAGAAAATACCATAGTTCAGGTAACAGAATAGTTTTGATTAGTGAACATGTAGTTCACTGCAGAATCCAGGCTATAAAACACTCTTTCCATCAATCCACAGCTATTTCTTTGTATCTTTTCTGGGTAAATCATAACTTCTTTGTGTACAGGTCTTTGTTGTTATTGCTGTTTTACAATTTGAGTACTAGGGGTCTTGTTCCACCAAACTCGTAAAATAAGCATGATTAATGATAATGTCACAATTTTCATCAAGTAGATTTTTCACAATAGCTAAAATTGATTTGATCTGCTTTCTTAAAGAAAACTAGGATTAATTTGGAGTTATTCTGGATTTTTGGTGGGCAAAGGATTGTTTGAGGCTCATTTAATTTGGTACAGTTGGTTTTGGCTTTTGAACTGGAGGGTTCCTTCAGCCATTTTAGAGTTATAACATTTAGAAAACCCCAAAATATATTAATCACACCTCTTTTTAGAAAAGTTCTGATACATGTTTGTTTTGGCAGAGAAATAACTTGGCAACTAAGAGCTCAAAAGGAAGAATATAAAGAAGGAAGCCTTTGTATGGCTTCCATGCTTTATGAAGTGCAAAGGAATTGAACAGAAAATAAAGTTATGCCCATAGAAATTGCATGGAGATCGGGACTGAGTGCACACAGGGAAGATTGATTAGGTTCAGCATTTTTTCTGTTTAGAACAGAGGCAAGACACAAATGTATGCTCAGCTAGAAAGTATGGTATTAAAATGCACAAGGCATAACTTTACAATGCATCTTGAATACGGGTTATGATGTTGCTGCACTTCACAAACAGATCCCAAGACTTCACTCTTGATTTGGGAAGCAGCGGATAAATTATTCACAACAAAGTATTTCCTGCAGTCCTATGCCTGGTTATCAAGTCAGCGGCCAGTAAATTTTAAAGCTGTGTGTATCTTTCTCTCCTGCTTTGTTCTGTGACCCAATGAAGGCAGTGGTCATTTGGTCATTCAGTGCAAGATTAAAGGGGATATCTAAATATTAAATTGCTTATAACTGCCATTCTCCAATGGGCTATGAAATACATGTATTTGGTCAAGTATGAAATATATGTTTTCCTGCAAAGTTATGAGATTAATAAAGTCCACTAGTTATGAGTTAGAACTTTACAAAATGTGTACTTTTAGTCTGTACTTACAATATAGCACATTGTTAGTCCCTAGTAACTGCTAAACCCATGAAATTAAAAGCTAGAGAAAAGAGGCGTGTGATTTTCTGGTGTGGACTGTGCTTCCCTTTAAAAATAAGATGATCTTTCTTTTTTCTTAAAAAGCCATTCCTTCTCTAAAATTGTGAATTTTGTACCATCCTTCTTACCACCTGTGTCTTGGTTCATTGAGGTATTAAAGTGTGGTGATGGATGAATGCATGTGACCATCTTAATATGAAAGGATTTGCCTCCTAAGTGCCTTCTGTGACAGAGGAAGGTTTTCCAGTTACTGTTCTTTGTGTTCTTAGCGAATAAGAGCCAACAAAGGAAGGGATTTGAATCATCAACTGACTTGTTAAAAATCTTTATTACTAGACTTTGTGCAAGAAGCACTTGCTTTCTATATTTCAGGATATATTTGCCATGCTAATTTTTTGCCTCTAAAAAGTCAATTTGGTATGAACATTAATAAGAAAAAAAAATATGAATGGAACTTTTAGTAAGAACACCTTAAAGAGCAAAACTTCATTTTAATTCCAGACTCTGAGTGGATTGTGTAAAGGAACCAATAGAAAAACAATTTTAACTGAGTTCTCACATCATTGTTTGTTCAGCTTGTAGGAAGCTGGGTGTTACTTATATCAAAGCAAGTAGTATTTACACATGATGTAATGTGCATATGTGTTTAACTTTTAGTTGACTTCTAGCACATCGTATTTTCAGGTGTGTTTAAACATCTATATTTAGGGAGTACTGAAAACATTTTTGATCATAGAATCATAGAATCGTTTAGGTTGGAAAAGACCTTTAAGATCATCCAGTCCAACCATTGACCCTACTCTACCAGGTCTGCCACTAAACAATGTCTCCAAGCACCACATCTGCACAACTTTTAAACACCTCAAGGGATGGTGACTCAACCACCTCCCTGGGCAGCCTGTTCCAATGCTTGATAACTCTTTCAGTGAAAAATTTTTTTCCTAATGTCCAGTCTAAACCTCCCCTGGTGCAACTTGAACCCGTTTCCTCTTGTCCTGTCACTAGTTACTTGGGAGAAGAGATGAGCTCCCATCTCACTACAACCTCCTGTCAGGTAGTTGTAGAGAGCAAGAAGCTCTCCCCTCAACCTTCTCTTCTCCAGACTAAACAATCCCAATTCCTTCAGCCGCTCCTCATAAGACATGTTCTCCAAACCCCTCACCAGCTTTGTTGCCCTTCTCTGGACAAGCTTGATACAGCTTGTTGAAAGTGTGACATCAAATAAAAGTTCAAATAGTAATGCAGTGAGCAGATTTGCAGCTTAGAAAAGCTTTCTACAATCCTGTTGCTTTTTATTTTTTGGTAGAATTCAAAGCTGAAACGTGGGAAATGAATGTGAAAACTATATAGAACCTACTTTAAGATTGTGTCTTGTTTTCGACATTTCTAATTTTAGTAGACAACAGTAAAGGTTTTGTCCTTACAAGTGTCTTGCAAACAAAAGTTACTGTGGAAATACTGGCAATTTGATGAATCTGCAGTCATAACCTTAGTTCCAGCTTCTTTGTTGACTTCGAACACCACTAAGATTGTAGCTATTGTGAGCAGGTTGGTACAGAACCCAAAATGCAACCTTTAACTTCTCGAGGCCTCAAAACTTGATGAGACCATAGTACCTCAGGCATCTTTTGCAGAAGTTCCAGCAAGCCCTGTTGCACATTCCTGGCCCTCCACTGCCCTTTCCCAAAGCTATTCACATTGCTGAGCAGTAAACAAAAGCAGGACTCTAGTTTGGTTGAAAGAAGGTTGAAAGGGAAAGGGCCTTATTCTTTAGCCACGTTGATTTCCAGTTTGAGTCACTCCTTTGCTGACAGCAAAACGCAGGGGTTAACTACGTAGGCCAGTTTGAACAGCACTACTATTGAACACAAAAGTGTAGCCTGCCACTGTAGAGACACCTCTAACTCAGGACAGGAAAATAACAGAAACTATCTCTGCCGTAACTGCCGTTAGTGCAGGTAACATCCAAAGATAATGTACCACATCACAAGGTAGTGCAGATGGAAGACACCTCAACAAATGACACTTCAATCCCAGCTCTTGTCTCCAAACAGAAAAGAGCTATCCTAAAAGATCTCATGATGCATCTCTGGAGAACACACCTCAACCCTGCAGAGGACCCTGCTTGCTGTTAGTAATGCAGGAAACTATGGAAGGGAAAATACATTGTAGTTGCATGTTTTCCTAGTTCAGTACTATTCCCTGGCAAGCGTGTTGTCCTCCAGCCACAGCCCCCTCTAGTAACTTTCCAAATACCATGGCCACTAGGGTGATAAGTTAATGACCAGGCTCCCTCCAGGTCTTGACTGAGAGGCATTCATTAACTTAACAGCACACTCTCCCAGTTGTATATTTTGCTAACTGAGTTGCACAGTTTAATAATTGAGATATTATCTATGATTCTTCTTTGTATGTACTGTTAGTAAAGATGAATACACTCCTGATTTAGTTTAATTTGTCACAGATCCGGGCACCTGTTTCTCTAGCTGAGCTCCTCCATATCTCAGCTGTGGATTTTTTGAAGTACTTTGGCAACTGAGCTACATCTTCACTAGTTGAACAACATACTTCAGCTGCAAAGTTATTTACAAACTTTACTTATCAAGCTGCATATTCTTGGGCTGAATTTGCTACAGACAGCACTTTGCAGATGGAACTGAATTCTTTACTAATCATGGGAGATGAATTAATTTATTTGATTAGCAGTAATTTGCATTATTTGCCGATTATGTTCTTCAATCCCCACCCTAAAGAGCTGCGTTGTGTTGCTAGTGCTGGTTAACCACTTACTACACTCTGCTTCAGAAAGGAAGGCATTTTGGTTGTAGATAAAGACATCCTTCTGTCTTCAAATACTTCCTAAAAAATACACATTCCATGTCACATAGGGCAAGGCATTATCTTTTAAAAAGAAAGAAGACTACATGTGAAAGCATGTTTTCCTACGAAGGCAGTCATTTTAATTCCTTGTGCTACCATTTGCTTTATTTTCTCATTATTTATTATGGTTATGCAAGCACTATTACTATGGCCATTACTATGGCAATGCCATTCTTTTCATTACAGTGCCAAGAAGGGTTTTATGGATGTATGGGTGCACCCACTGAGGTTAGGTTCCCCACTGGACTAGGTTGCAGTGTAAACTCACACTAAGCTGCAGTCAGATGTGCATGGCAGAGACATGGGAAAGTGTAGTGGTTTACGCACCAGCGGTGAGTTAGGAGGATACCCCAGTGTACTTTATGCAACTCACTGGACCAAGCTGCCTTGTTTTATCTTCTTCGGTCTGTATTAAAGTATATAGTGGTGCAATTCCTCTGTAAATAAGCAAAATCCATGCAGAAGACAGTTTACAAGCTTGTCTTCATAGAAATATACTTCTACTCTCTACTGGCAATCTCTCTGCTACATAGTTTTTACAGATATTTTTTACAAAACATTTTTGAAATACCTGAGGGTCTCTGTTTTAGGCAATTAAGTCTTCCCCCTACCTTACGCAAGGAAAGTATTCCTTATTTACCTATGTAGTGCTTACAGTAATAAATTTTTCTGAGTATTGAGTGTTCTCACCAACTTAAGTTCTTCCCACTCATCATTCACAGAACTTAAAAACTTAGCAGGAAAGTTTGCATTCAGTTGCTGGCCAAGAGGGCTGACATAGAGACATACTTACCAGCTAGAGCTGTACCCTATTATTTCATTAACAAAAGGAAAAATTAGCTCACTGGTAAATAATTGGAAAAGTTAAATCTGTCCTGGCCCCTAAAATGCATCCAGGTAAGGAAATGAATTTTGCATATTTGGCTTGTTCAGACCACAGTATAAAAAGATTGAGATTAAAGACTGGAAATGAGGAAAATGTGCCTTTTGCTTAATAAATGAGTTAAAATACAAGCGGGTTCTGAATTACAAGGGACACAACACAGTCAAATGCATAAAGATTCAGTGACTAATTTTTTCAGTTGGCAAAAATTTATTGGAAATACTCTCATTTTTTACGTTTCAGTTTGGGACAGTGTATCTCTTTAAGTTTAGTTTTGGTTCCAAATTTGGGTTCTTACGCAGCACTGATCGGAGATTGCTGGAAAACTAGGGTTTCATTTCTAAAAAACCAGAGGTTTCAAAAAACATGGTCTGCATCAAAAGTAAAACGAGAGCCTTCCAAAATGTTCACCAAAAATATGTATGAAAAATGCAATGCAAATTCAAAGTCCTAACGGTATGTCTACGGTTACAATTGTTTTCCCATGTATCTAAAGTGTATCACTTTCGATTTTTGTACATTAAATCTTACATGTCCTTTTATAGCCTTATCCTTTGGTGTCATGAGATCCTTCTGAACCTCCTTGTAGTTGGCTTACTAGTCTGTAGTTCTCCAAATCCCCTAAGAACTGTCTTGAAATCTTGGTATCACATTAGCCACCTCTATTTTTCTGGCACCAAGGTAGTTATAAGCAAAAGGTTACATATTACGACGTTACAGTAATTTCATACCTGACTGCCTTTAGAACATCTTACTGAATATCACTTGGTCTTGGGGATTTGTTGCTTATTCATTTTACCAATTTGTTCCTAATTCCATTCTATTCTACTGACACTTAGATTTGAGATAGTCTGTCTGACATGTCCATCATAAAGGAATTCTGTGGTATAACTTAACTAAATTCATTTTCAACAAGTGTAGGGAAAGAATTCATTCTCTTGACTTCTTTAAGGACTTCTTTCTTACTGCAAACGTGTATTGGCCCTACAGAATCTCAGGCAGCATCCCTGCTTCTGGCATGTTTGAAAGAAGCTAGTTTTAGGTTTTATGCTGTTCATCAGTGGTTTTAGTCTTCCTGTTATTTTTTATATCTATCTTGCCTATATTCATTCTTTCTAAAACCTTTTAATAACTAATGTGCATTTTCTCTGAGTCTGTAATACCATAGTGGTTGTAAACCATCTTTGTACACCTAAAAACAATTTTTCTACACCTACAAACACTTTACCTTTTTGAATGTACCCTTTAAGTAGCTTTCCATAATAAAAGGAAGGATACCTTCTGTAATAAACTTACCCATTTTTATGTAGCTCCCCTTTGGAAACTGAAAACTGATAGAACAGATATCTTGGCTTTGTTTAGAGTGATCCAACAATGATAATGAATGCAAATATGTTCTAGTTTTTGTAAGAGTGGTTCTGGGTTTTGTGCATCACTTAAATGGGATTTTTTCTTTACTACATACCTCCTCCATTTTCTTCTTCAGTTTAGTTCCCTTCACTCTGTCCTTGATTTTGCAGCTACAAGAGGCATCTGGGGCTGGCTTGGGCTTTCTGCCCATCCATACACCTTGGATTCCCCACACTGTTTCTAGTTTCTGAATGACTTGCCAATACAGATTCTACTTTCAAATGTAGAACATGTGGGATCCCAACACTCAGAAATACTGAAACAAGCTTTCAGTTCTGTGAATTTGAGTGATTTTTACATAAAGCTACTGTTTTCAGCCAGTGGGTCTCTGTTCTTAGCTCCCATAGGTCTTGTATCACATTCAGTCTTTCATATTCACTCAATTAAATTATAGTAACTAATCCTGTTATTCCCTCATTCTTGATGTTGTTTGAGAATTTTTAATGCCCCTCGAAATCTACCAAAATAGTAAACTTGTACAGAAAAAAAAAAAAAAGTATCTCCTATAAAAAGATGGTATTTTTGTGTATGGTGTCAAAACAGTGAATTCTAGTGAGAAGGTGTCTCTGCAGTTTTGCATCTTAAGCAAAGCTGCTATAGATGGTTAATTCATTCTGGTAACATGGCATTACACCTACATTACTTCAAGGGATGAAAATAAAATTATGAAGTGCTGCATAAAGCCTGAAATGGCCACCTTTAAGTTTAATCTTCCCCTTAATGCTGTAGAGTCTATAAATTCAAGTTTTTAATAGCTTTTATCAATCCATCTTTCCTTTGTAAAGGAGACGACATCTAATATGTATGGTCCTTTCTCTCTTCATACTTTCAACCTCATGATAAATCTTATTATCTTAACTTGTTTTAAAGTTACTTAAGCAATGTTTGGTTGTCTGGAACATGCCAAACAATAAACAGCTCCTGCTCTACTGATATCTTCAGGACCAGGCAGTTACACACAAGGTATATATAGTTCAAATAACCGAATATTAATGGATTTCCACATAAGCAAAAAGAAAATGGTTCATAAAACTTTAATGTATTAGCAAAAGAATCAGTTGTGTGATGTACACCAATTAATACATTTCTATTGACTATGTACTTTTCCTTTAAGTACATACTTTCAGTAATATCCCTCAGCTTACTGCTTTCTTAATGAACTTTCTGTATTATATAGGAAAACAATTTAATAAAAGAAATTACATGAGGAGAACAAAGCTATCAGTGATTTCAAGTATGCTATCACAAACTAATATTTAAAAAGTAATAATGGGATGTTGCTTGAACACATGAAAGTATCAAAATTACAGTCATGCTTAATAATCAACATAAAATACATAAAAGCCAGGGTATGACTGGGACCAAAGACAGGAAATACAGATTTCTCCTCTTTGAATTACATGGGTCTTCGTGGGGATCAGCAGCTTATAGCTACCATCTTCCTGGGAAAAAAAAGAAAGATGCAGGGAAGGCTCATAGTAGTTTCTGTGGGTCTCATGGATTTTTATCTGGAGGAACATGGTTTCAGCCATACCTTCTGTCCTGGGCTTTCATGACAACATCTAGACAGAAGTTGTAAGACTTTGCTTTCCCTCACATTTCTGAATACGCTTGAAGTGTATCAAATACTTTTATTCTTGTTATAGTTTCATGATTAAAAAACTATTGAAAAATATCTGTCTTGAGAATAACCAGTTAATATTTTTCACTGAACATTTAACATCTCAGTGAAACGTACTGCCACCTGCCAAATACTTTTTCAGATTCTAAAAAGACAGAATATCTTTACTTTTTTAAAATAACCAAAGAAAATCTTCATGCTTCAAGATTTAAGCCAAACCCTAAATACCGACATTAATATTAGATGCGTAGGATTTATTTCATGAGACTACAAAATTGGATGCTTGTTTCTCTTCCCTTTCCACCATCCCTTAGGCCCTTTGGAAACTTCAAGTTACTTCTGTAGGTGCGACAACAAAACAAATGGCACATATTCTGCACCTCAGTAGATTGACTTAAATCATCATATTTCACTTCATACTAAAAAACTCTACTGTGAGTGGAGCAGCTGAAAAGCTTCATCTTAGCGGATGGTGACCTACAGCAACGGACCACAGTATGCTAGCCCGTTCAGTATCTCATGATGAAGTCATGAATTTGTGTGTTAGAGCTCTCCTTGATGGTTGTAGTATATCATAGCTGGTTTTTGATAGGATTTTGTATCTTTTAATCTTAATTCACTAAAATCCCGTTGGATCAACCAATGTTAATTCTCTTTGTTTTCTTGGAGAGAAGAGGTAGGCAGTCTGCTGAAAAAAGTGAGGGGAGAGTGACAGAAAACTGGAGATCAGTGATTACAGACGTCTGTAGGTGAAAGCAGGGTTTGTGACAATGATAAAGAGATTAAAAACTGAAGATATTTGAGATAAAGGAAATGGAGAAGAACAGAGCAGATCATCCTAGGTTTGTCCACTTCTGTGCGTGTGGCCCACAATTCCCACAACCTGGGTGCCCGTGAAAACTGCCCATTGCTGGCTACTGTCAGAGGCAGTGTGTCGGATGAAAGGCAATTGCTGCACAGCCATCTGGAGCTACAGCTTGACATGTTAGGATGAGCCAGCACTGATATCTGTTTTCCAGTACCTGTGCATCGTTAGCTGAGCTAGTTTTGCAGTGAGGGAAAAGTAACAGGAAGCACTGCAGGGTTTTCTGAGGGAAGGCAGCCTCACTCATGAATTTGAGTCCTAAACTGGAAGACTTTTAGGCTGTGTGGAACTGATGATGGGCTGAAAGCCTCTGTAATGGAAAGACCAACATCTGGAAGATGGTAGTATTTTGCCAGTCTTAGCTGATGGGTTATAGGCTGTGTCATCAGTCTTGGGAATAAAAGGGAAAATGCTGGTTTTGTGACAGAGCAGTCAGAAATGAACAATCAACAACTCTATGAATGGACCCTTAGAAGCCTTCTTGAAGATGTCCTGTCTTTCTGTGCCTGATTTAACCAATTTATATATGTTTATTGATGTTCTTTTCATTCAGATATACTCTGAGTGAATGAAGAACTGGCTTGATGCATCAATATGATGACTGTCTTATCAATGAGCTGAAAAGACTATTGTTTTGTGTTAGCAAGTTTGGTTAGGTGATGCCCTTGCTGTGAAAGACCATTTCTGATGATATAACTTTTCTGGTAGAGCCCTGAGTCACTTGTCCACAACTGCTTAGCACAGCTGTGGATAACAGTGCATTGCCAGGGCCCTTCCCTTTTTTGAAGGGTGCTCTGCGTTCTGGAACTAATGTCATTATGCTGCAGACCAGCTTTCTGTAACATTAAATTACAGTACAGCCAGATGCAAGGTGTGAACATGAAACTAGGTATTGTTACCATCTTAAGCTTAGCACAGTCTAACAGCTGTGTGCTTTGCAGATGCCAGGGAGCTGTTAATCTGAACAGCTTAGTTGGAAGAACTAAGGAGTTGACTTGATAGGGAGACATATTTATGACTGAGTGACTGGAAAACTCCAGAAGGCAGGCTCTGTGTTGGAAGTAAACTTCACAAAACAGAATGGGGAAACAAAAAAAAAAACCCTAAACCCTGATCACTGCAGCTTTCATCCTTGCTGAATCCAGAAATGTGAGTTCTTGACTGTGTCTCTCAACCGAATTTATCCCAGGTTCATAGTCAGAATCAGAACCGAACCTGAAAAATGAAAATTCATACCCGAGTCTAAGGTAGCCGATGAAGATAGCAAGGATGTGCTACTGTAGCCTGTCATTCAGTAGGCTTCAGTTCATTTGTTTGCTAACCCACAGAATTCTTGTATAACATTGAACAAATCAATCTGTATTGCCTGCAATCCCCATTTGCTAAAACAGAATGAAACTTTAAGCTCACAGGAGAAAATCTGAAGATAAAGTAGGTTAACATTACTGAGAAAGACTGATAGAAAGAGAGGAGAGTTTACAGGCTATTGCAGAGGATTGAGAGTAGAGGTACTATTGAGGGAGAAAGTGTTCGCTGAAGCAGGGGGTGGCAGGTTCTTTGCTGCTCTGCATCTCACTCACTGAGTTGCCAGTAATGCTGTTCTGATTCACTGGCATCATATTTGCCTTTCTGCTGTTTAATACCAGGAAAAAAGATTCCATGTGGTGCCTAGAATCACCCCGTGGAAGAAAGATGGAATTGAGCATTAAAAAAGATGGTGGGATGGGGAAAGAAAAGAGGAGGGGTAAGCTGCTTTTCTCCTAATATCTTTTGCAATAGAAAAGATGCAGAATGAGTAGAAAGAACTTAAATTTAAAAAAAAAAAAAAAAGAAAAAGAAAAACAGAAAAACAAAGAAAATTCTGCAGATTGTGTTGAGAGATGATGAGCTAAAAAGGAAGGATTCAAGTAAAGTAGGTTCCAGACCCAACCCTGCTTCCTTGCAAACAGCAGAACCTCATTAGGATTGGGATTTTTCTGTGCCAAGAAATTACAAAAACATTAGTATCCTCTTCAAGGACTAATTTGAGGAATTTCGGATTAATACTTTTTTCAAAGCAGGGTTATATGAGTAAGCTTCTGATGAAAAACAGAGGGACATGTTATGCAATTGCTGCAGGTCTCTGAGGTTTTTTCTCCATCCACCTCAGGATATTCTGATACGCTTTCTGAATATCCAACACCAGGAGCATTGCCGGTAAACAGGAAGCCAGTAGAGGACACCTATAGTGCTTTTTCGTAACTTATTTTTTTTGCTTGTTAGCACTCAAGTATTGGAAATCCTGGAGCATGTTGTTTCTGAAATTCTTATTAATAAGCCACACAATAAATATGAGTATGCTGGTTTATAAATATTGCTTTCCTAAATTCTCTGTGGGCAATAAATATGAAAGTCAATTCCCTGGAAACTGGTAGAATTAAGAAGCTGTAATATAATAGCAGCATCTGTTTCCTTAGCTACCTTTTTTCAAGCAGTTTGTGATCAGGTCAGTGTTGCTCCTTCCTTTCCGTCCATTATTGTCTCTTCATGCCATTGGCAAAGCCAACAGAAGGGTGCATTGTCAGTGACATTTCTGCTGAGAAATAAAGCTATCTCACTCCCAGTAACACTCCTAGTGATGCTAATGAAAGCCAAATGTTGTTGCTAACATAAAGCTGGGAAGAATGTACTCATGGTGGGAATCAGTTAGTGATTTCCCCACTGCATTGTAAGGTAATATCCTGTGCAAAGGCTGTACAAGATGTCTGGGGCAGCTTTGATTGTTTTGCCTAATGCTTGTTGGCATGGAATAGAGTGCTGTTTGCACTTGTCAACATTGGTATGATCTATTCAGATTATTTTAGCAATGTGGCCTACAAAACTCTAGAAGTCAACTACCAGTTTAGCTTTTAAGGCTACTATTTTTAAAAAGTTTTAAATTGGTGGTTTGCAACACCAATGTTCATGTAAGAAGTCCAACTGCAACTAAGGTGCAGTTATTCACTAACCGGAGTGACTAAGACAGGAGTTTTGTGACATTTTTTTTCAAACAAGTTCATTTCTATTGAAAACAATGCACAAAGATAGCTACTGTGGGGTTCTTCCATTTGTGGTGCGTGTTAAGAACTAGAGAGGAGATGGTAACAAATCAAACAGTCGGGTTTAATAGATCAAGTTTTGCAAACAACAGGGAGTATGAATGGTTGTTGTCTATCTGAGAGACAGCAAGTCCTTATAAAACGTCTCCACCATGCAACCTCTAGAGAATAGTTAGGTCGGTCTATTTGAATCTCTGGAGACCTGAATTTTGTTTCCAAAATACAGCTAGGGAAATTCTCCCTAGTCTGTCAGTTTTCTTTATTAGAGCTATGTTTCCTGCTGGCATAGAAAGCACTGAGCTGACTCAAGCGCGAGTTAAGAGTGACACCAAGTGGTTAAACAGTTTATTCCTGTGAGATTTTTTTGAAATATTTTTCTGTTTTATCTCCGATTTTGAAACATAGCTCTTGGGTTTTTTCTTCTAAACAGTCCTGATTACATCACTGAATATTTTTCCCTTTAAATATGCACACACAAGCTCTCATTTTTTTTATAAGCAAACATCACCCACAAATTTATGCTCTGATTTTTTCTGTCCATATAATATTGTTGGTGTAAAACTTCTTTTCTCCAGAATAAGGTAATTTCTGTGTTTTAATGAGGTATGTGTTGAGAAAGATGTGGCACTGTTCTCAAAGAGAAATAGGAAAGCAGCAACTGCACTATGATTCTTTGACTGTAGAACAGTAAAAAGAATCAGCAGCAAAATGTGCTTTTGGGTAAGGAATCTTCAGGGCAGAGAAAATCTAGTCATGGTAGAATAATGCACGCTTCTTTCTCCTACACTTCTTTTTAAATGGGAGATATCTAGCAGCAAGCTGTTCCCTTGTATTCTTCCTCAGCAGAGCTCTGTGAAGGACAGGTGTGAAGTAGCCCACTTACAACCCTGCTGAGAAAACCTAAATTGATAGAACTCGAATTAGAGGCTACTGCCAGAAAGCTCTTTAAATGATGATTTCATTCATATAATCAGCAAGATAACAGCTCTGATGATAGTTGTCCCCTCCCTTATCAATCAGTAAATGATTCTTGGTAGCTTTATGAACCACCATTTTTCTCAAATTAGGTAATCATTGCTCTTCCAGAAAGAAAAGGTCTACTAGCCTGAGGTGTTGCTTTCTGTGGCAAGTAAGAGGACTAAGTCGAAGCAGACTTTCTTACCAAGTATCCTGATCATCCTAGCCAAAACCTATAGCCTACTGAAGTCCAGTACTTTCATTTTTGTGGTCAAAAACATAAAGGAAAAGAAATTACTGTTAAAGAACGCTCAAACAAACAGCAGACAGAAAAAGCATGCACCTATTTGGAACACAAGCCTAATAAAGGGAGCACTGGAGAGAATAACTGTGGAGATTGCAGAATGAATGTTAGTTTGAATAGGAGTCATTGGAAAGTCCCTGAGTTAATGGCCAGTCCTGCCAACTACAGGGAAAATAGTAGTTGTGTAATTGCTTGCATTAAAAATTATGCCAAAGACAGACCAGTTAAAGATCTGTGAATAATGAAATAAATACTTAGGTTAATCTGCTATGCTTTCTAAAAATATCATATTTAAATAACTAGTATTTCCAAAAAATGGCAACTATTTTATCTGCAGACATAAAATTTTTTCCATAAGCGAATTTTGGCATAAGCAGCTCTCTGCTGTTCATGTAGGATAACTGTATTCATGCCACTGAGTTGGAAGGTGACAATGTTTTTAGGTGGTGCCCTTGTGATCTCGGTAATTAACACTTCCCTTCACAGGGTAACAAACTAGAAGAACAAAATACAGTTTGCTGGTACAGTTGTGAGAATTCAAGTAATTCAGCTGCTAATGCAGAAGCAGCTGACGTGTCAAGATGGAGTGAGAAAAAACTGCAAGGGGTCACACTGTGTTTTATGGAAAAGTAAGAGCAGGATCATCACAAAGGGACTACAGCCATCTTATATAAATGTCTCCAGTTGATGCTCTAGTTGATTTCAAAATTTTAACATACAGATTGTTTTGTTTCAGCACTGTATTTGGGCATGCTCTTATATTTTTGTTTCTTGCAAATCAGAAGCTGCTAATAGTGAGTTCTTCAATTTTGCGGGTAAAAAATGAGTATGTCCTTAGTAAATGTATGTGTCTTATACAGAAAGTGTGAACCTCTTCATTAATGTTCCTTGCGTGCCTATTACCTGGCCTTGCTTTGGCAACCTCTTCTTCACGTATTCCATTTTTCTATTTATCCACTTAATGGCTCAGCAACCATTATCTTTGTGTGATATTGGTATCAGTCCAATTTTATAAGACACAAAATAAAGTTTGCTGGTAATAGTCACTTTCATGATCCTTTTTTTTTTTTTCAAGTATAAGTAGAACTGCTTTTGTACATGGTTTTTTTCCCTGCACTTTTGAGTTTTAGATGAAAAGTAGAAATTCTGGGCATAAGGCATTGGTTGCCATGTCAGCTACCTTCTCACCCAAAAAAGACCACCGCATAAATGTGTTTCTTTCAGTTGTGACTTTGAATAGTATAGCATACTGTAACCTTATGTTTTGGAGCATCGGGTGACTGTTTTAAGCATCGTGTGCCAGTAATGGCAAATGCACAGCCATTTGTCGCTACGCTTCTCAATGTTCACCATTTAGAGAAGCAGCAGTGATTTTAGTGCCAGAGTTGCCTGATTTCCATAGAGATTTGGTGTTCTCTTGTTGTGAATGTTGAGAGTCACTTAATAAGAAATCTCCAAAGAAAGACTGTAAAAAGAGCTGCTTATGCTATAAAAGGAATTCCATATGGCTTCACATTTCCTACATTAAAAATTGTTTTGCTATTCCTTATTCATGCTTTAGCAAGTTCAGAGCTATGTTACCATCTTCCTTTGCAAAAGGGCATCAGAGATAGCACAGAGAATAAACTAAATGCAAGAAAAAATGATTGTTATGAGTCAGTGGCAAACTAGGACTGTCCCAAATCTTTCATTTGAAACCTGTATCTCATAGATCTGAGGCCAGCATGGGAGATTGTATCAGGAGGTATTTTGAGATGATGCTGTTTATCTCCATTTGTAACAGGAAGTAGATTTTTATGTATGTAATTATTCATAATCCAAGTTCTTCAGTGGTTCATGCCTGCAAATATCGAGACAGTTCCAAGACCCCAAGCAGTAGTCATTGGAAGATAAGTGCTAAATTTATTTCATGGTGTTGTAAGCATAGAGCAACATAAAAATAACATTTTTCCAAGATGGAGAGCCAGGAAGGAGAGCATGCTTGTGTTTGGTTTCTTGTAATGCAGATTTAAGTCCTACAGGAAAAAAAATCACCTTCACTTTCAAGATCCAGGCAGGCTTTGTGACATATGAGGTACCATATGGGATATTGCTGAATCGTGGGACTCAATTTAGCTCTTGCTAAAGCTGTTTTATCTAAGAGATATTTTGAATTGTTTTCATACAGTTTGCAGAAGTTAATAAAATATCATATGAAACAGTCTCTGAATCCATCAAAAGCACTTTGAATCTCTCCTCTACTGACAGAAAAAAGGGCTGAGAGCTGTTTAATATTGACTGGCCTCCCTTGAGGTGCCAATCAAATCAGCTGTAACAAAGTGACCATGAAATTTTACAGTATTATCGAGAACACTTTAGAACTGTCACTTTTTTTTAATGGCTTATGTGTTTTAAAAAATAAAAAAGTCCAATCAAATGTACATTTTTGGTAAGCTCTCCATTGACATCAGCAAAATGGATATGATGCATGACAATTCTAGTAATTTTTGTACCTGGTACTAGAGTAGTGGTGTACCAGACTTTCAAGGAAATCTCAGAAAAGATTTTATAGAGTTTGTGTTTTCAAAAGCCATGGGCAGGACCAATTTTTCCAACAAGAATTAAAAGTCAGTATGGTCAATGTTAGCTGAAGGTAAGTCATGTGAATTCTTGGCTCCTATATTTTCAATGAGTCTCTGTAGGTCCTATTTGTATAGTACTGGTACAGCTGGTTTTTGAGACTCTGAGTATATCCTTAGGTATGCTCTTACTAGATTGAGAAAAAGTCGTCCTTAAACCATAATGTAGGTAAGTAGCAATAACAAGTGGTCTCTCACTCTGTAGCTGAGAGTTATGAGCTGGTCTTTGGGTTAAAAGCTGGACCAAGCTAAGCTACCATTTGTTGGTTTAGGATTTTGCAAGATAGTTATCCTGTTTTATTGTCAAGAAAATACCCTTCTGCTTAGAGAAGACATAGTCTCATCTTTTCTGTACTTACATATTCTGTCTTAAGGCAGGCATCATCAGAAATGCTAAACCTCAACTACAGGAAGCCCCCATTTGCCATGTTCTTCCTTCTCTTTATTTTAAACTATTTGTTGATGTTTTCAAAGTTTTTTATAGGCTTATCTGTTAAAGACTCATTACCATAATCTTAACAGAGAATTATACAATACAAAAGAAAAACAATCTATCCTTTCTGTACCAATACAATACTACCATCTCTCTCCCAGGATAAGTGAACTCACAGTTTTCCATAGAAATTCTGTATCTACTGATTTAGATGACCTTTAAGGGAAATGTCTTGAACCTAAAAGCAACTGAGCAGATAGAAGCCTGCTGGCAATTGCATATCATCAATAAATAAAATAAAATCTAAATTTGTATCTCTTAATGATATACAATTGATGTATGACACGAGACTAAATTCTCAGTTAGGCATTCTTACCTAGTTAATGTTCAAGAGCCCAAGTGCCTTCTCTAAGTATGCCGTTGGTAGTCTAGCTGTTTTCTCCAAGTCTCACCAAGTTGCATTCACCACTTCAGGTATGTGTAAGGGTTAAACCAGTATCAGTCCTTATTATTGCACATTACTAATTGACAAGACATAAATGGTTATTCATTATTTTTCCATGAGGTGATTATGCATGAGGTCTTAGCAAATCATTTAATGAAATCATCATGCTGTGCATGTTAACATTAAAGCAGTACCCTACTCACAAGGGGGAGATAGGAAAAGAAAAAGAATCATTAATGAAGGACTGAAAACTAAAAATATTAACTCCTTTTTCTACCAGAATTAAACTGCCTTGTGTAAGAAAATAGGAGAATCCAAGCCAATTTTTTTCTAGGTTTGGTACTTCTTCACCACACTAACCAGTACTACTAATCAACACAGTCTTGCCACCTTTACAAGTGGATGCTGCATGTTTTCTCATGCTTCTTAGATTCTTACACATTTCAAGGTTTGAAAATCAGTGGTATCTCTGTGCTTGAGCCACATTTACTTGAATTTCTTAGGGGTAAAATTAATTTGTTTCTGCAAATTGTAATTTTTAAAGAGGAGTTCACCAAATTTTATTTCACCATTTTTCACATATACCAAGTAAGTTATTTTACCTTTGTTTACTTCTGTTTTTATTTGCCAGGACACACAACAAAGGTGTCCTTTGCATTTTTCGAAAAAGAGAGACCAGTTTGATGACTGACATAAATAGAAAATTGAAAGAACAGGCATTTGAATAAATTCCTGCATCCCAGAACAGAAGAACTAGTCCTAATGTGCTTTCAACAACCTCAGTCTTTTTTGTGGTTATGCTACACCAAGGAAAATCATTGTTCAGTGTACTCAGAACTCTTCTGTTAATTTTAGTGGAAATGTGAGTGGAAATACTTTGGAAAATCTTGAACTAGTGAGTAGGATTTTCATCAACTTTGAAACAGTCCTATACACTCTTAAAAGAATTAAATGTAACTATATAGAAATTGTTCAATTTCATCATTCTTTCCATTTGATTTTTGATATTTTAGAAAATAAGTCTGATAAACTTCTTTTAATTGGTGTAGATTGGACCAAAATATCTTTAGAAGGTTTATCACTTTATATTAAATTATATATGATTATCTCCACTGAGAATTTGTTATGAAATTTGCAGTAACAGCATTGTCTTTGTGGTTGAAAAACATTCTGCATGCTGATATATTTTAATGAATACTTCAAAAACCTCAGAGATTAATTTAGATTTTCTGTGACACCGTGTAAGTGCTTCATTAGGGTTATGTTTCCTTTAGCATTGGCAGGCATTCTTGAAACTGAGTGAATGAGTAAACATTGCAACATTGTCATCTAAAATCATTTACATCCTTGTCTCTGTAAACTTCTTATACATTCAGTTAAAGACCAGAAAACATTACCAATTCAGGGAAACTGCTTTGGAGAGAGAGTAGGGCCAAACATTATCAAACTGATGCTGGTTTCAGATATCAGAATTAAGAAAAAATGCTTTCGTTTTGTCTCATTTTCCACAACTGAGAAATTTCTGCTTGCCTACATAGACCAGGAGGTTCTTTCATCCCTCGTCATTGTTTACTGTCCTCAGGCATATAAAGAATTCTTCACAGGGCTCCATCACTCAGCCTCAGGGCAAATTAAATAGCTGCATGATATGCTGCAACAGCCTGTTCAAAACTCTGGAGCAAAGGTCTAGTCTCAAAGATCTTTCACTTTGAGACCTTAAGGACAAGGAGGGAGAGGAAAAAATGTTTTCATAGCATAATATTTATTATGGTTATATGATATTCTTTGACCTTGAACTCCATACCTCTAGTCACCACCAAATAAACAGTAGATATATTTCCAAGTATGGAAAACATGAATGTCCATTGCACAACAACAACAAAAAGGTCAGCAGGACCCTCTCAGCAAGTAGGAGTGACAGAAGTACACCAAACTTTGAGACTTTTAAAGCATGCTATTCAAGACAATTTCAACCCATTGTTTTTTTCCTATATGGCCCCAATTATTACATTAGCAGTGATAAGATCTGAACGATCACATTGCCATTGCCTGCAGACTCACTGCTGTGGCTTTGCTCTGGAATAACAGGCACAGGGTATGTCCCAAGGCAGCTGTAACTCAAAAGCAGGAAGTTTTCCTCAGCTGCTGCAGAGGTCACTAGACCTGCTAACATCGTGACTTTGCAAGTGCTTATAAAGGTGAGGGAGCACAGATGTACTGGAAGATCACAGACTTTCAGGCACTGAGGATTGGATAGAGTTAGACAGTAAGCCACTCTAGCAGTAGTAGAAAAGCAAATCAAAGATGCAATGCAGTAAGAAAAATATTAATACGAGTTGCAGATGAATCATTTTTGGAGGCATCGACAGAAACAGCAGTGAAGAAGAGGGATAGCTCCTAAGCAACATTATGTCAAGTCTTAAAAAAGAATTGTGCTTTTCTTCTTCAAAATACTAGTGCTTCCATCTCTGTTTTTGCTTCTTCTTCCATTTTGCTGGAGGTAAGAAAAGCAAACCTTAAAAATTCAGAGATGGTTTTGCTTATTGAGAGTGTATATGTTATTGTAATCACTGACACTTAAGTAAATAACACTTCTATTTTTTTATTTGTATTTACTCAGTATTTTGTATTAAGTGAAGTAAAGCATTTTCAGGATCTTCATAGTAATGCTTTGGATTTAATTTTAGGAAGTTAGTTTTATGTAACAGCATAAATGCTTTCAGGATGAAGATAGTAGCCTTGCACTTCCATTTTTCCGCAATTTCACTTTGGGTTATTAAATTCTTCTTGAGGTCTACACACTTTTGTGTTTTGTTGCAACTTTTTACGCAAGAGAAACACCAAGTCTGTATAGCGAGCGTTCTCTTGGCATTGTCCCACCTAGTTACTAGCACAACCTCTGTAAGTCTGAACACAGGGTCTTGGAAACTGGGAAAAAGCAGTTAAGTCTTTGCACCAATAGTGGTGGATGATCCCCTGTCATCTTGTAACTCAAGTTCACAGGAAGGGCTCAGATTTAGACTGTTCAGTTAGAATTTTTCTACAGTCATTAATTCGTGTAACAACAGTTTTTAAATTTAAGATGGAATAGCTATTTCTGATTCATTCTTTTTGCAGATTCTTACAACAGAATAATAGTGTTTTGTAATGAAGTTCTGAGTCTCTGAGTTCAGAATATGGCATTTTAAGCTCTAGAGAGTTAACAAGGGTTATCTACTCAGGAGTAGTTTCCTCATGTGGATGAGCTCTTTAGATTCCTTACCTGATTACCTCTTCAGCCTCAATGTATTACTACTGTTGTTCAGTTTCAAATTGCTTCCAATCCAACCAAAATCAACATTGCCATTGCAGTGAGTGCATAAACATTTACTGATGCTTTTTCCTGTGCAAGTTTTGTGTTTAAAACAAACCCTTTCCAAAACTTCCTCAAATCTTAGACCCAAATTACAAATAATTCGTTTTTGTTTTTGTTTTTGTTTTTTAACTCATTCATTATTTTCTACAATGGCTACTGTATTATATTCATTCCTTCCAGAGAAGTAAATCCATCTCTATACACTGAAGCTGCTTTCAGCAACTGCAGTTTGTTGCTTTTCTGATTGGTGTTAGCGCCGTTTCAGAGAATTTTGATGCTCAGGCAGCAGCAGCAACTGGTTTCTAAAAACCTCTACCCTGAGCAGTGGGTTTGTGCATGACTGCTCTAGTGTCACCAGGAACATTCTTCTGAGGGACCACTCCATCACCTGCCAACTGCTGCAGCGTCCTAGCCACATTAGCTCAAAACAAACAGCAGTGCTATTTAAAATGGTAGGGTTTTACTAGTTTAAAAGGTCTTTAGTTAGAAATTGAAGAATACTTGTCATGGAAGGTGTTCTGAACAAGATTGCATTTGAACATCTTTGAGTTTTGGGATTATCCGCATTAGATTTTGCATTTTAACATACAGGTGGCTATTATACCAGGAATGAGCCCCACTGGATTCCAGGGCACTGGTGGGATATGAATCTTGTGGCCTAGGTGAAAAGTGTTGATGGAGAAAATTATTTCTGAGTGCAAAGAGGCAAAATATTTCAGGATCTTTTGGCGGAACACAAAACATAATATTGTGGACCAAATGAAGTGTTATTTTTATTCCATATCTTTTGTCTTTTTTTAAAAAGTCTACTTTAAAAGAACAAAGCTATATTCAAAATTGCAACACTTCTTGTAAAATTCCCTACTTTCTTTAAAATTATTTGCCAAATTTACAAATACTTTTAGCTTCCTGAAATGATAATGAGTGACAAATTTTCTGCTCAGCAAATACTAAATTTTGCCTCTGCCAAATACCTTGAAACTCAGCAGAAAAGACAGATAATTGCACTTCCTGCAAGCTCATCTTTACAATTAATTAGGTAGTAAAGATGGGCATGACTCCCAGGTCTGAATTAAGGCAGCCTGGGGTTCTTAGCATATTTCAGTACCATGACAGAGATGCCTTCAGGCTTTCCGGCTTTTTTTCATAATTAAGGGCTAGAAATATTGTCTTGTTTTCCTACTAACGAATCTGAGCTTCTGATGTAATCATGCTACTGTAGGTGCTGGCTTTGAAGGCTTCAATGTGTTCTACTTATCCCCTAATCTGGCTCTGACAATAGCCAAGATAGGTTATCCAATTAAATATTTTGTGCAACTGTCTGGTACAGTTACTTCCATTCTACAAATGAGCAGCCACATGAAATTTATGTGCAATCAGATCAGCTCCCCCCGCTGCCCGGCCTTACGAGATACAACAGCTAAATGGTGGTTTGGTGCTGTATAGCAAAGTTGATATTCATATCTGAATACATTCATTCAGAGAGGCTGGGAGTGGAAACCAAACTGAAAGGATGAGCCCTGACCAGAGGAAGGTTTTTAAAAGTACAGCTCGGAAGTCTTTTCTTTCCGGATAGCTTTGTACTCCCTTGGCTTTGCAGGTGACAGAAGGAGAGCACAGGGAATTATTCCTGTCCCTGGGCTTTACCGCTTAGTTAACCAGCTGCAGCACCACTGTTGTGTTTTCCATAACAAAGGGCAACTGCATATTTTTGATCTGGCTTTTATTAACACTGTGAAAGAAACAAACGCTGAGATTCCCATGAGGAAGTGCTGCATGTGTGAATGCTGTGAACCGCAGTCGGAACAAAACGGTTCTTGTCTTGGTGGAAGAATGGCTGCTCTTAGAAACTTCAGTTCGTAACTACTGCATGCCACAGTAACTATACTTAAATGAAAGCTTGTTCAACCCATCCATCCCATTAGCTGGGTGCGCCTTTCATTTTTTTATTTCCGATAAAAGAGGGAGGAGTGACATAATATAAAAAAAGACTTTATTACAGGAACACTTTAAAATGTGAACTCATTACTAGGCTGAAAGTTCCAAAGGCACTGGGTAAAAACACATGGACATCTAATATGTACCTTAATCTGGATACAGCCATCCAACCATGCTTCTGTCCACGTCACTCTTTCTCCTCCATTCAGGTGCATGTATGGGAGAGAACAACTCCAGCCTGTGTTTTGGTGGCAGTTCTCCAGGTGAGGGGGAAGTGCTGTGGGAAGTGCTCTGAGTTTGTGGATAATAATCCTATAAGGTGGCAAATTGTGGTTCCCAAAATGGGGAGAGCCAAAAATCAAAGTACAGTTTCGAAAGTTTGCTGCTACAGACTTTAACGAGACCCTGAATGAAGCCAGAGCCACAGGTACGTTTGGATGCACTCGTTCTTTGGCTAAGCATACACTGCGTCTGTTACTCTTTTAAAATCTCCATCTTCCCTTTCCTATGTGCACTGGAGGGGAAAAATAAATGTGCAAAGTCGCATACTGCTGCCTTCCAAAAATAAGAGTGACCTGTTTAGAAAAGCAGGATCACAGTGGGGGAGGGCTGTTTTTAGTTTAAAAATGAGGTGTAGGTCAAATCTCAAATTCTAAAGCACCATCCTAAACCACTGTACTAAATGGAAGATAAATGAGAAAACAGGACAAGTGTACGGTCTGTAAAAGATTGCCTTTTTGATGAGATGCAACTAATTGCTTTTAACCCTCTGGCAAGCTGAAGAAAACAACCGCCTCCAAAATTTATGACGTTTCTTCCTTTTCCATGAAGGTATCCAACAGAATTGTAACCTACAGGCAATGTTAACATGGAAACTGTGTTATCTTCGCAGCAGGATGCAGTGCTGTTGATAAAGTGAAACTTCCCTAAGACTGATCTGATGTGTAAAGAGATTAAAAAAGGGGTCAAGACATGAATAAATACTTGGGTGTATCAGAGCTGGAGTAATGGAAAAGGAAGTTTGGATTAAGCATTCTAGCTGTACAAACAGCATTTCTTTTTCCTCATTGAGAAGAAAAGTGTAGAAATGAGTAATTACATTAATGTCTTTGGTATTGTTCATAAAAGATCCTGCAAAATTAACATCTCTGAAGAGTTAAGTATTCTTTCATTAGGCAAATTTAACAGGAGAGTAGTGGAAGTCTTTTACTTTGTTTTTCCCCTCAACAACACATCAAACTTCAAGTATTAAAATGCATTTATGTGAAAGGCCAGGCCTGCTTTAGGCATTTCAGATGAGATTTAGTAATGGACTTGCAGACTTTTTCCCAACACATTTCAGAAGGTAGGTCCCTTTATCTCAGGAAAAGATATTACTGGCCTCTAAAATATGCAGAAACTCTGCTCTCATTACAAAAACCAAGTGGTTTGTGTGAGCTTGGATGCATGCAATCTGAGGATCCCCAAAGCCTCTTATATCTTTGCACAATTAATCATCAAGCAGAGTTTGTTAGAAGGCCCTGGGGCTCCTCTAGGTACTGTTTTTAATACCTGAGTAAATGGGATCAGAACACTATCAAAAAAAGACAAAAAAAAAAAATCCAAATAATTACCAATATCTATAGCCATGTTACATGCATACCTGCTTCATGAATACACTCTGTTATCCAACATCCCCAATGCTACTTTGTCCCCAGAGCTGTGCTTTTTTGAGGATGCTACTCTGAATTTCTAAAATGCTATTTGGAATATATCAACTTTATTCATGTCTGGCTGATACCTTCCCATGCAAAGAAGTACACCTTGAATGGGATTTGTTCTGCTCTAGTACTAAGAAAAGCAGACAGAGCTTAGGTGATTCATGATTCATTCTCTTTCTGCATTTGACTGTACTAGTAAACCAACAGTAAAAAAAAAAAATAAATATAAACTGTAACCTCAATGTCTTCAAGAATTTTTTAATCTCTCCTCTAAGGACATATTTCTATGTATCCTAAATTGTGGTTGTAAGTAGGTAAATCTGCCTGTGAGCAAGGCACAAAACAACTATCCCAAATTTCAACACTGATACCTTAGAAACAAGTCCACCACCTGAGAATTTACAAGAATTTAGTGAGAAATGAAGGCCAATATTCCACCGACAAAGGTTACAAGACAGACAGAAACCATGGGGAAACATTGGTTTAGCATTTTGTCTTAGGTGAGAGGCAACAGATGGGTAATGAGTTTAAGGAGATCTCACAGCCAACGTACTAAGAGAGGGGAACCTGCCTTTATTTCTGAATTTACCCCGCTCACAAGAAGCCGAGTCGTTAAAGAAAGACATATTTGCCAGTTGCCTATATATGAAAAATATAACAGTGCAAAGAAGAGTGGAATGCTAGAAGCCAGACTAAGTAAACATGCAATGATTTTATAGAAAAGTATTCCAATTTAGCCTCCAAAAT
Organism: Burhinus bistriatus; assembly: GCA_013397275.1. Classification (NCBI taxonomy): domain Eukaryota; kingdom Metazoa; phylum Chordata; class Aves; order Charadriiformes; family Burhinidae; genus Burhinus; species Burhinus bistriatus. Next base: position 26,861 of record VYXH01005709.1, read on the forward strand.
ATCAAAGTTGCAGAAGAATCATAAAATAAAATTTAGAAACTGTTTAATATAAATGTTTCTGATAGCATTCTTATTCACACAGCTGCACTATTTAAAAACAATTCTGTAAGAAACTGGGGTGTTTTTTACATGATTGGAATATTCATAAATGGGTGACTAGTACAACTAAATCTCTTCTAAATGAAATCCTTATAGATTTACAATGGATGTCTCTCTCAATGGAAGTTGCCACGGTTACAGCAAAATTCTGCATGGAGCACACTTTCATCACAAATTGTTGCACATTTATATACAAATAGTTTGAACACACTTTTTCAGCTTCTTTTAAAATGAGAGCTACAAGGATAGTCTTAAAGGAAAATTCCATATTTGTGCCTAGGCACAGTGATGTTCCAGCTGCACTCAGAATCACCGGATAATTCAGGTTGGGGTCGACCTCAGGAGGTCTCCAACTGGACCTCCTGCTCGAAGCAGAGTCAGCTATCAGATAAGACCAGGTTACTTGGGGCTTTATCCAGTTGGGTTTGGAAAGCCTCCAAGGTTAGAGACAGCACAGCTTCCCTGGGCAACAGCTGAAAGGTCAGCCTTATTTGCAAGAGATGGAACTCCTGCTTTGAAAACTCTTCCTCTTTCCTTCCCACAGCTGGGGTAGAAAGCACTTTTGTACAATCTGTTTTAGGAGAAAGACCTTACTGACTTATACTCAGTCAGCTTTGCGCTCCAAGTCTGCAATAAGCCTCTCCCCACTTTCTGCTGTGTTCCTCACAGTATGGAGTACAAACAGCAGAACCCGTGGCCCGGTCTCCTTTCCTGTAGTGGTGCTCAGAAGTAGTTCTAAAAGCCTCTTTGTCTAAAGACAAATGTCCTCTGAGCAGCCAGGTGTCCTGCTGAGGAGGTGTTATTAACACAATTCTTTTCTTTATTACTCTACTGCACTTTATTGCTCTGGATGTATCAGAGCGTGCCACGCTTACTGACCAGAGTGGTAACTCCTTGATAATCTCATGTCACAAAATGCCTAGAGTTCAAGACCTCTTTTCCTTGTTAATGTGGGTATTGGATGATGTAGCAATGTTTAAGGCAAAATTCAACATCTAAACACCTATCTCTCTGTTTTTATAAAACAGTCTTCATGGTTGTCAGTGTCTGGACAAGCTTTTTTTTTTATAAGGTCATGTTAAAGTACTGAGGATTAGTTTGTGTGAAGGTTTCATGCTATAATTTGGGGTTGAAACAGGAAATTTCCCAAAATTTTGCTTTATGATTCAAAGGAAAATTAGAACCAAGCAAAAAAGGAAAAGGCAGGTTATCGTTGGTGAAGAAGTATTAAGCTGGCAGCTCCTGTGTGATGCTTTCATTAACTGATTGCACTACCCTGGGAAAATATTTTGTTTGACTTTTGCTTGGTGAATTCAATCACCAGCAAACCACAAGGAGTGGAGTCACTCAATAAGTTTTCATTATGTCTATCTGTACTGGTTCTATAGGTAGCCAGAGACCAGGTTTGCTGGGTTGCTATTGGAAATATGGAAGACTTAAGGGTGATCTCTGATGCTGTGACATGACTACTGGTGCTGTGGAGGGTATAGAGTAGCAAAATTTATTGGAGGCATGGAGTGTTTTTATAAAACAGTAAGAGAAGGTCATTGCATCTACAAATTATATGATGATCTTACAGCTCTTCAGTGCCATCTTGCTGGAAGCAAGCCACAAAACCTGTTCTTCGTTCACCCTTTCATGATATCCTTAGCTCCTGAATGGGTTTCTCCATTTGTATAGGCTCAGACATAGTTGTTGTTTAGAATATTATTTCTGATACTTCTGAAAGTGAGAGAGGACTACTTTTCACCAGTTTGATAAATTCAGAAATAAACCAGGCTTTTTAATGACTTTGCCTGTGATCCTCATGTGACTAATTTGGCTCAAGGCTTCTTGGCATTGTTTAGGAGATAGGGCATAATCTTTTTTTCTTCTTCTCCCATTCTCCCTTACTAGTCCCTGATAAGTAACATAAATTAGAAAAACCTGCAGGAGGCCTAGACTCTTCTCTAAATCTGAAATAAATTTTCAACATATGATTCTTGATGGTTTAATTGCAAATACAGTCTCAGAGGCAAGAAGGAAAGCTAAGTTTCTCAACATATTAGACATGTAATGGAAATCAGGCCCCAAGTGCTGTCTGTGCCTATTCCTAAACCTCCCTGTTGAGATTTTTGCCTATTTACAAATATGTCTACATACAAACACTTCGACATTTAATGCAAAGTTATCTCACAGTAGTGCTGTGAGAAGCCCTGATTTACTAAAGTGCTTGCAATCTGACTTGTCTCTGTTGAAAACTAAGTTTGCTTTTTGTTCCTCTTCAGGCTTTGGAGTTTTTTAAAATAATTATTGAAACAATTCTACAAACAAAGCCTGCGTATCACTCACTGCAAGTCCAGCAAAAACCTTCACTGTGTGAAATGTGTTGTTTTATATGTATGTGTCTACACAGCAGGCACAGATCTTTCCTCATATTCATCAAAAAAGAAACATTGACTTTGTTGTTTGATATGCAGGGTTTTCAAAATACTTTCTGGTCAGCTCTGCAAATGACGATTTAAAAACAAAACTCTAAGCTTATTTAATGATCTCATTGTTGAACCTATCATTCATTGGCACAATCTGTTTCCACTTCTTTAATGTCTTTCAGAATCTTCCAGTAGAGAAGAGAGGATTTTAGTAGAGTTATTTTCTTTATCTTTCAGCAGTTCAAAAATCTAATCACTACTAAAAATCTTCTGGGCTTTCATTAAGTTAGATCTGATTTATGTAATTTGCCATAAAGTTCATTAACGACTTCATTAATTTTTCACCGATCTGTAACAGTCTTATCACTGCTGTTTGTATTAGCTGAGATATAATTAACTAGGTTTGACTTTTTAAATTTGGGGGCAAGTAATTTACCTGCCCTATCACCACTTTTACAATAATTACATTTTGCTTTATCAGATGTGAAACGGTTCTTTTCTTATCCATCAGTTCCAGTGCTTAGGATGCCATATTTCAGACCAAGTGCTTGTACTGACATTTTGATCTCAGCAGTTTATGTTCTCATTAGCTGACTGAATCTTTGGTCTTTCCCCTTTCCAGAAGAATCATGGGTTTTGATACTTCCAACTCGAAAAAGACAAAGAAAATTCCCATTGACCTGCAGCTCAACTATGAACCCTGAATGGATTGATGTCAACCTGGAATTCACTTGATATTTGTCCATCTGCCTTCCCTAGAGCTCAGTGGCCTTTCCTTGGAACAAGGAAATATGAAAACCCTGCAGAGGTACGTTGCATGTCAGACCACAAGTCAGGGCAGTGATTAAAATAATTTTGTACAACAGGATTCTTCAACAATTTTCTGTACTCTGGTAAAACTTTTCCACTCTCTAGTGCACCATCACCTGTGCTACACCATCAAGCATTCGCATTTGACTTCAAATCTCTACCAGTGACTTCCAAAGACACTGTCATTCCAGCACTGATGGGTGTAAGGACCAATTAATGGCCTGGCAGATCAGCCAGACCAGTCTGTTATGACAAATGCCTCCCAATTCTAGTAGGCCATGTCTCAATGTACGATAAGCCATATACTTTTTTAATAAATTTGTAGGAGGTGTTAAAGGCAATGTTGGGATATAAAGTGGGAGAGGAGGGGAAAAGTGACTGTTCTCTGGTGTACCTCAAACCAAAGGTTATTGACCTTTCAATAATCTAAAAATAGCTACAAGAAATTAATAATAAATGTATTTTCAAAGGAAAAATGAAGCCAGTACCCACTCTCTTTTTGTTTCAGAACTGGCACTTCATAGTCATTTTCTTTAATACTAATTATCAGTAATTAGAGAAGAAACACGATCTTGCAGGAAAAACCCTGTTTTATTCAGAATTATTGTTATTGTTTCAAATTTTCTTCCTTTGCCCTCTTCCATTTGTACTCATCCTTGATAGGGTAAAATAGCTGCATAAACGGTATCAAGGCTATTTGTATGATAACTCTGAGCCTTCTGCCACTGCAATATTTGGAGCCCTTTGTGCCAAAGGAATGTTTCAATGCAGAAAGCAGAGCACTACATTTGGCAGGCACAGAGGCTGTTTGGCACATTCAGGTGAACTCTGTTGCAGACACAGTAACCTGACAAATATGTGTATTGCCTCTAATACCTTAATTTCAGTGCTTTTAATCCCTACCTTTGTGAGAATTTTGACAAAACATTCATGTGAATGACTTCTGGGATGCGCAGGTGACTCCAGTTCACGTAGTGATTTTAAAGCTGTGTCTCTTGTGTTTACTTTTTAACGCTAAAGAGAAGGCATGCAGAGAGGCTGAGAAGGACCCTTTGCACACATTTGAAACTCTGCTTTGCAGCAGGAACATGTTCTGACATTTAGCTAAAAGTTTATTCAGGGATGTATCTTTAAATTTAAACTTTATTTAGTAGCAAAAGAGTGAAAGCATCCCAGTTAACCATACTTCTGACTTTTCCTTCTCAATAGATGGGAAAATATTAATATAGCTTATTTCTAATTCTCGTGATTGTTAAAAATAGTGCTTTCCTCCTGCACAACATTTTTGATCTGAAGAACTAGCACAGTCTGTGTCAGCATGGGAAACAGAATAACCATCCTGCATCCAGATCTTCTGATCATAGTCTCTGGAGATTATATGCTCCAAAATGCAAAAGCTTCTAGTAGCTCCTCATAATTTCCAGCACATGAAAATGAAATTAGACTTGTTTGAATGTCTAAATTAAAATACTTTGTTCTATTTAGGGTTCTTGATTAATCTTATTAAAACTATCATTCCAATCTTCAGTTTTCTCTAAATTAGTAATATTTCCTCTTCAAATTGCTCCTAAGAGGTAGGCCCTATATCTGCATCAAGCAACATTAACTCCAATGGGAACAGGAGCTTGCTCACATAGAATTCACAGCTTTGATGGCAAAGATTTAAGCTTCTGATAGCATACATGTCAGATAAATTAACGTGCCTGCAAGGAAACTGCTGGACTAGGATTTCTTATTGTATACTTGAAACTTTAAATTCACAAAGATGAAAAGAAAACAAATAGAAAGAAAACCTAAAGAAATTACTTCCAAGAAACACAGAAGAGGAGAGAAGGAAGTGGGTATTTTGTCTGTTATTTCATTATTTTTTCTAATTTCAAGGTAAAACAATAACATTAATGTGATAAATTCTTACTGGCAAAAAATGAAAGAAAATCTGTCAGTCTGCAATGAAAAATAAGCAATCTCAGCTTGGCAATTGAAAGATAATTGAATTCTTTTCACATAAATACAATTTTAGGAAGATTTATTCGCAATTCCCTCTGAGACTGATTGGAGTTTGAAGGGCTGAGCACCTCTGAAATCAGAATTTAAAAGCTTTTTAATAGCCAGCATCTTTCAGGGTAGGGAATACTGAAAGCCTGAAAAGCTGGAGAGAGCTGCCTGTGCTGCGTGTCAGTTTGTAAAGACATTCTCCAAGGCTCAGAATAGACACAAAAGCCATAGGGAAAGACACATCGCAACTGATTCAGCAGCATTGCTCTTTGTTCTCTTTCTGGTTTGTGTGTGCAGCTCTGCATGGTTCTAGACGCTGCACAGCTGCGGTTTATCCTTTTTAGTGGCTGTAACAGGGCCTATCATTGTAGCAGCTGACCATACGTAGGTGAGGTTCTTTAACAGCAACTAGCCCTTTCTAATCCACTTGGCTGCATGGTGTGACTCCCGCTGCTTCTTTTTCCAAACATGTCTCGAATTCCAAGGCAGTTGCTACCCGCTGTTCTCCCAGCTTCTGCTGTTGCTGGGCTCACACTGTCTAATGTCATCCAGACCAGGGAGATTTGTTGCTCTTTGTTACCCATAACTCCCATCATTGTGATCTTAATGTGCTTCTTCCATCTGCTACTTCTGTACTTCAAAAGCCCTCTTCCCCACTCTAAACCTGCAAAAAGATACTTCTCTCTATTACTGTTGTTGAAAATAGGGGCACGCACAGTCTGAATCTGCACTTGTCAGCAAACTCTAGCTTTGTTATTCTTCTTTTTATTTTGCCTTTCCTCAAGTGGATATTGCGCAGGTGGAGATTTGAGAGTGACCTGAGCAAGTCTGTGTTGAAGGCTTTTCCATGTCCTGCCTTAATCTGTTTTTCCAGCCTTACACTTGTCTTGCACATAGAATGATAATTCACTAAATTGCCTGCTGATTTCACTCAGGCACACCCACATACAGACAAAAAACCTGTAGGGAATATCAAAAACTTACAGACTCTTTTAAAACAAGATATATAAAGTGTGATCTTCACTGGGAGCAGCTGGTATGTTATTCACTCTGGCTGCTGGCTTAAGAGTAACAAGTTCTTTCTTCAGTGAACACTTGTCTTCATCCTCGTGAAACTTTTGCTTACCTTTCTTCAATAGCCTTATAAATATTTTAAACTGTCTTCTACCAGCAGTACTCCTCTTACACATTATTTCCTCTTACACATTATTTCCTGTAAGATCAGTTGTCAATTTACGTGCTACTCACTTGGCCAATGTCTTGCTCAGGACAATCATGCACTCTGTAATTCAAATAAGCATTTGAAGAGGCATAAGCTTTGAACGTGTGCACAAGCATCCTGTGAATCAAGATGCAGTAAAGTAAGGGAACAAAGATCTGTCCTGTGCACACGTTTAGATTTTTCTCAGTATCTTCTAGATTGCCTGTGTTTTAAATGTGTTATGTGCTGGGACGTAAGAACAGAACTGCGATGTGAATTTGTAAGTTAGCTAGCTACTCCCTGGTAAATATCAATGCATGAGAATACACAGTAAAATGTAATTTAGACATTTATCATGTGCCACTGTCCATACATATATTCCATTGAAGCAAAGATGTTGTATGCTATTTTTTCTCTTCTAATAGAATTCCTTCTCACTCAACTTGACTTTCAATTCTCATTGTCTATCAACAGTAGCAGTCTGTAACATGTCTTATTAGACCATCTTTCACTGGAGGATCTTAGAAGGTAGTTAGGCTATATAGCATCCCAAGAGAGACAGTTAAGAAACTTATTCTTACAGGAATCTCTTCAAACATCATGGAAATTTATCTTCTATAAGAGAGAGTTGCAAAATATACAAAACAACACACAGCAGTGGTTTCCAACAATATGAAAAGGAAAAATATGAAACAATATCCAAAAATATGAAAAGGAAAAATTACATGGAATTGAAGCTGATTCTATCGATCTCATTTTTTCCAAACAAATTCTGGAGAATGTTTATGCAGTCCTTTAAAGGCATTAAATTGCATCATGTTGTCATCAGCCTAATATTTTTAATACAGGAGCAAAATTTGCACAGTGATTTTTTTTGAAAATTAAAATCAATGAAAAATTGGTGAAGCCACCATTTTAATTGAATTTCCACACAGTGCAGTATATGTTCATTGTCTGACCTACCAAGGCAGTTGTTTTACTACTAGTAGTCTCATAAGCACTTCTGTTACTGTGTGCTCTTTTTGTATATTTAAACATGTTGTCAGATGTGAATGCACTCAATTTCACTTAATGTATAAGGGCAAAAGGAGCTTACATGTTTTTGCTGAATCTACCTAGAAACAGCAGCACTAATATCTTTTTTTTAAATAGGGTGAAAGATGGAGGGGGCCTTCAAGCCAGTAGTAAAGGCATTTTTGTATTCAATGTACTTTTAATGAAAACATGTGTCAATGGGTCTTAACATGTCATTAATTCTGGACTTGTCATTAATTCTCTTGCGTTTTGATAGGTCAGGGCAATCCCAAGCACAAATACAGGCTGGGCAGAGAATGAATTGAGAGCAGCCCTGAGAAGAAGGACTTCGGGGTCTTGGTTGATGAAAAGCTCAACATGAGTCAGCAACGTGCACTCACAGCCCAGAAAGCCAACTGCATCCTGGACTGCATCAAGAGAAGCGTGGCTACAAGGTCGAGGGAGGTGATTCTGCCCCTCTACCCCGCACTTGTGAGACCCCACATGGAGTACTGTGTCCAGCTCTGGAGCCCCCAACATAAGAAGGACATGAACCTGTTGGAGTGAGTCCAGAGGAGGGCCACGAAGAGGATCAGAGGGCTGGAGCACCTCTCCTATGAAGACAGGCTGAGATTTGCTTGGGGTTGTTCAGCCTGGAGAAGAGAAGGCTCCAGGGAGACCTTACAGCAGCCTTCCAGTACCTAAAGAGGGCCTACAGGAAAGCTGGAGAGGGACTCTTTATCAGGAAATGTAGTGGTAGGATGAGGGGTAACAGTTTTAAACTGAAAGAGGGTAGATTTAAATTAGATATTAGGAAGAAATTCTTTACTGGGAGGGTGGTGAGACACTGGAACAGGTTGCCCAGAGAAGCTGTGGATGCCCCATCCCTGGAAGTGTTCAAGGCCAGGTTGGATGAAGCTTTGAGCCAGGTCTAGAGGGAGGTGTCCCTGCCCATGGCAGGGGGGTTGGAACTAGATGATCTCTAAGGTCCTTTCCAACCCAAACCATTCTATGATTCTATGATTAATCTGCTCCCTATTGTTTTGGATGATACATGTTAATTTCTTAGGATTCAGAAATAACTACTTAGCCCAGGATTTTTAGTTATTAAAATTAACATTTTGTTAATGTTTTCTTACTCCTTATTTCAGTCCATAATATAGAATTATAGTTAAAGCATTAGCATTTTAAAGCAGCTTTATGTTGTGAATTTTTTTAATCAGTAATGTTTAGTCTTTATGTAAGGTGATAAGTCTAGGCAACAGGCAGAAGGTTTTGTTGCTCTGGTTCCGTGTCTGGAGAAATAGTGTTAGTGTGCTCCCAGTGCCAGCTCAATGCATTTCTTTCCGCTGTGAGTGGCAGAGAGACGTAATGCTTCAATTTATGTACTGTGTTTAGACAGCAGTCAGATAAGGGGTCTGATATAGAGGGTCTGTTCTCTAATACTTGATTAGTCAGTAAAACTCTCAGGCTTTGATGATTTCAAGTTACTAATTTATGACAGAAATACTGAGGGAAGGCAGCTTGGTGAGATTAGAAGAAGAAAAAACATCCCTGCCACATTTTGGAGGACAAACATTATATGGAGCCCTGATCTTAGTAGAGTTGTTTGGAAGGAACAACAAAACTTATTTATATAGACATGATAATAACAGATGGGTTGCCATTCGGCCTTAAGGAACTCTGATGAAGAGCTGGCAAAGCACTTGGACTACAAAGTGGGAGGTAACTGGGAGTACAGGATAAGTGGAGGTGATAAAGGGAGAGTCAGTCTTTCTGTCTATATGCTCTGTCATAATTCAGAATCTGGGTTGTGTTTCTTCTCCCATCCTGGGATATAGGGTTGAAAATGTCACTTGTATTTCCTGTAAGAATTCCAAATTCTATCTTCCTTCTCCAACGAGTGTCTTTCACAAGGCGTTTTTGACATTAGAGAGAATGAACTGAATTTGGGGCTTTGTTCTTTTAATTACAATTGAAGAGAAACAGAATATCAATATTTTTCATATGATAGCATTCTGTAAAATGCTGAGGTGTCTATTTTAAGTGCTATACATTTTAGCAAGACTGTCTTTCATTTCAATTCAGGGTAAAAATAGGATACAGTCATTTAAATGCATTGTGTTACACAGACATTTTACCATCTAGTGCATTATTTGTTGAAGAGCAAGTAAAAGAGTAACTGAGTTTTCTGAAGGTATTGCAGAAATAAAAAATACTAAGAACATATAAAAAATAAGCTCCTTTTTGGTACTTCTGATTCACTAATATTTTGACATTTGGTGCTGTGCTCCTTAAGTGGAGCCTTAATTCCTGAGTAAACCGGTGATGAAATTCTGTGGACAGGACTCAAGATTACAGGATTCTTTTTAAGCTAATGAACTGATGCAACTTTCAAATATTTTGGGGAGTATTTTACATGTTGCATATAGACATATGTCTGAGTTTACGCATGTCCTGTAGTCCTGAAATATTCATGTCATGCAGAAACTTGTCTGAATATAAATGTCATCAAAATCTGGTGCATTCAAATCACAGCTTCTCAAATGAATGTTATTTCTGTAAAGCACTACATCAAAACTCAGGTCTAAACACATCTAACCTTTGTTTAGACCCAGATTTAAATTTCATAGCTGAGACCGATCTGTCCTATTCTTAGTGTGTCCTATCCTTAGTGGATGAATCTCAAATGTGCAAGAAAAATTGATTATCTTTTTAAGTAAATATTAATCACGTCTGTAATAGTACCCAGTGCTCTTGATTTTGAGAGACTTTCTTTCAATGTGAATAAAATATTTAATTTTAAAATTCCGTCCTGTGACCAAATTGCTCCTCTGACTGAGCTGTGTTTGAATAATCAATCTGTTGCATTCAGTTCCTGGAGTTATAATTCGTGGCTTTCAAAGTAATTTTTCCTCAAAAATTATGTAAATCCCTGTACAGACCTGCAATAAATGCATATCAACTGGCATTCTGTTAGATTTATCTTTCAAATGTCTTCTCTTCGTTCTTCACAGCTGAAATGACCTTTTTTTTTCCTAGTGTGCCAGAATAATCTGGCTTTTGTGTCCTCTAAGAAGGAACCTACTTCCACCATGTGTTCATTTCCCTGGTCGTATAAACAGGAAAAGGTGCAATGCTCAGTTCACATTACCAAAACATGAATGAAAAGACACTTTTAGAATTCTTGTTACTATAATGTCTAGTTCTTATAGTTGCTACATGCACACACATATGGAAATAATAGCCAGTGAAACAGAGCAGAGGTGTGATGCATTTGCATATAACAGATCTTTACTGTTTTCTTCCCACAGCTATATTTCTTTGGGTTTTAATTTAGTGTCTTAAGCCCCTAAGCAATCTCAAGCAGCCAACAATTAAAGCTCTGTAAAAAATGTTTCCATTTCCCCTAAGTATGGAATTTCCCCTAATCTTGCATATGTTAGCTTAGTGGGTGGCTTGCTCTTGGTGTGTTTGTAGAGCTATACCTCAAAAGAACTTACTTTGTAAGTAACAAAGCGAGTTGTGGAAAAAAGTGGCAACAGAAATGCGTTTTTTTTATTTTCCCTATAATTGAAATCTAGAGCCCAATTTCAGTTCAAGGCAGTGGGAACTGCAATGTTGTAGTAGCTTTAAACTCATCTGCTCCATCCCCATTTCAAGCCTGCCTTTCCTGCCAGTCTGGCTGCCCTTTTCATTCCTGGTCCTTGTCCAATTTCTTCTCTTGTTTAACACTTCACCCAAGTTCTTGACCAGCTTCTCTGTGCTCCTGCAGGACCTTGAGATTTGATCACTTCTACTCCTTTCCAATTTTTCCTCTGTTCTTTGTCCCTTGCTTCGTCATATGCACATTGCACATTAACACCAGAGTAAAATCACCATTATTTACTTACAGAATAGGTGGCAGTGCAGCTTCCTGCTCATCAGCACCAGGGCAACTATGCAAGACTCACTCACAGAAAATAGAGGCAAATTGCCATTTTAACTTTGCTAAAGGTTAAATGAGCAGGTATCCTCGAAAAAATTCTTGGGCCAGTTCTGAATTTAACTATGACACAAAAGACTTGGCCATATAGGAAATGCAGCTCAAGACAGGAAATACAGCTCTTTGACATTCTGTTGATGTAACGCACTGCAGCATTCTGCCAGAGTGCCATGAAAAGAAATAGTAGGTTTCTCTTTAAAAGCAGGCTATGAAAAGGAGAAGATACAGAAGAATATTATGCCAGCTATACAGCAGAGCCTGGATTTAAATTAAACAGTGACAAGCTGCATATATTTCTTGAACTTACGACAATTATTTAACAACGTTTGCGCTCTGGTTGGATAAATCATGGAAAGCAACGCTCTGTCACAAAGGTAGCCCATGATTAACATTGAATAACTGCTTTTCCAAGCACCTCTTGCTACTCCTAAGATAACAGAAGTAGCTACTTAGTCTCCATTATACAATTATGAGGTTCTAATCCTTTTATAGACCATAATCTAGCTTTAGGCCTTTCCCCATCTATAGCTATGCCTCTAATTGAGTTTACTTAGGAAGTGAATTATGCAGTTGTCAGGAACAAAATTGACAGGCTCATTTTTCTACTTCTCAAACAGCTAGCAATGCAAACAGCCATAATATCTGGCAGAATCTTGCTATTTGTCTGTCAGCTCAACATTTTTTTCTTCATTGTCTGTCTAAAATACATTCTATCTCTGAAATAATTTACAGGTTTCTATGGCTTCCTGAAAGGTAGGAGAGTCTGTAAAGATGCTGTCAATGTGATGTTCAACAACAAAAACTGATCTAGTTATTGTATTAGTCTGCAATTTTTTTTAAAAGGAATCTTATTTACCTAAACCAGTCTACCCAGCATCTAACAGGACTTGGAGCCACTATGTCTCTGTTCCATTCAGAGAAATAGCATGAGCAAATAAGAGGAAGACAAGTACTCCTCCCTTTGAAGCCAATGTTGAACCTAGCAATGGAGATAGAAAATACGATTTTGTCATTACTCAGGTTGAAGTAATGCAGATTCAAAAGGTAGTTCCTGGTCTCAAGGAGCTTTTGAATGAAATAGCAAGAGGGAGCAGACGGGTACAATGGAGGGTCAGTATATTGGAAGAGCAATATAGAAAGAGCTAGTATGGTTTAGACACGGCTCTGAATCAAGGGAAGTGCGTGGTTCATTGTGTCATTGATACAGAGGAAGGTGATATGTTAACAGCAATGCTGTAAAGAGTCGTGCCATGCCCTTTTCTTGCCTTGCAAAGAGGAGAATTGAGGTAACTCAACCTACAGTCCAATGCAATCTAACAGTGCTTGCCATGTTTACTCTGCCTCTGGATGGACAGAAAGCTGCAACCCACTGGGAGGGTGTCCAAGAAGTGGTCATTAGAAGAAATTAGGGGGCAGGGTGTAATTTAAAAAAAAAAAAGGTGAAAGTCAGACATGCCGTAAGTCATCTTTCAGGTCCAGATACCCCAATGCATCCTCAATGGCACAGCCCAGAACTGATGAAGATTCCACAGTGAAGAAAACCTTTAGGTAACAATTCAGAAGGTGACAGACTGAGAGCAAGACACGATGTGATGCATAGAATGAGAAGAAGAAGAGATTATCCTCTTTCCATCTCTCTGAACAAGGCTGTACTCCTACAGATGTATTTAACTGTCACTATGAAGGGCATTGTTCTTCTTCAGGGTGGAAAGATCTTTTAATTTATCAGTATTATCAGTTCAGATTGGAACTGCCAGGGTTAAATCACTTATGTGCCTCAGATGAAAGTTTGCAGATAAAGCCCAGTGGATGCAGGAGCAGGCATACATTTCCTAGAAAATACATGTATAATAAAAAGCAAGCAATCTCTGACGACTTCAAGCTCTTGAGTGCTTGCTGTTGCTCCCTCATATTCCAGTAAATCTGAGGGAGGAGGATGAGAAGTGCTTGTAAGTGGTTGTATATCACTGATGCTGAGATGATAACATTTGGTCTGAATGGGGGAACAGCTCAGATTTTAGTACCAGCACATTTGGCATGGAGCATTTTATCCATTGAGACTAAATAAAGTGTTTGACCCTCATGCTCACAAAAGAGATGGTTTTCCTCTTGTTGAAAGCATACTTATTGTGGTACAGGCCCAAGTTCTGCTCTGTTCAGCAAAAAGCATGTTTTGGTCTGCATTAACTTCCAGCAGGTGGTTATATTTTTCCCTTGTGTTGCAAAAGCGTAAAAACAATGTGAATTTCGATACTTACTTCATTGCTTTCCTGAACGGTGCCATAATGCCATTAAATAAAGCTGTTTTTACCGGTGCTTTAGCTTCTCTGAGATTAGTTTCACAGTATTTCATAATTGAGTTAAAAAACATTTCCACAGAGTTATGGTATAACACAAAATCTTCTGTTCATCTAATCTCATGATCATTTGCAAGTAGGATTGGCACTCCTAACACTTGCCAGAATAATAATAAGCTTTGTTTCTTGAGACATTTTTAGTGTCTAAAATGAGAAATCTCAGCTTCTGAAGAGTTTCAGGAACAAATTTTTTTTCTTACAAACTTTTAGAAACAACACAGCAAAAAAGGCTGGTGATTTTATATACTCTGTGTGTCTTTCTGAGTGTCAATGGCAGTTTATCTGCCCTACCATGAATGGTAATTAATCACTCCAATATTTTCATTGTAATATTACCTGATTTCCCTTTTTAATTCCAAGTGGCTTTCCTGGCCAAGATAAATTTACAAATACAAAATTCCCAGAAACTACAGAGCATAACTGCTCCAGACACTGAGCTTTTCCAAATCTGCTTGTTTCTGTGATTGTAATTAATAATAATAGTAATAGATACAGTGCCCTTGTCACTGAAGTACATTATTTCTTAAATAAAGCTTAGTGTATTGAAAAATATTTCTTCAAGTTCAATACATGAAAGTACTGCTTCTAATGAAACAGAGAATAGCTAACAAACTATTGCAGCTCATTTTATTTGAACACTGCCTCAGCTCAGAAGTAGTATACATTTCTATTAGACAGACAAATGAGCTTATGTCAATATAAGTAAAATCAGAATTTAGTCACACACAAAAACCTGAAAAAGTAAAAGTTTGTTACCTAGTGTATTACTTGTTTTTATTTCATGCTGCTGAACTGTACAGGCACCCAAGAGCACTTAAGTGTGATCATTAAGCACATAAGTAATACTGAATATCAATGAATTGGGACAATCAGAGAGAAATATGACCTTCAGAGATGCAGAAAATTTGCATAGACCAATGGTTTGTACAAGATTTTTTGTGTTACAGAACCCCAGCAAACTGCAAATCTAGATATGTTTTTTTTTATGTAATGATCAACATTAAAAATTCCATTATCAGAGCTAACAGTTTCGTGGTGGATAAGGCGTGATCAGAATATGCTGTCTTTATTGTCTGTATTAATGTCATTTTTCAATATGCTGATAATACTAAACCCCTTTTTTTATTAGGAGATTAGGCAGATTTTACTTGGAAGATACACATACACTCTGATGCGTATGACAATGTTGAAGGTACTTTTTCCTCCTTAAGTTTAAAATGTGTTTTTCTCCAGTAATTCCCCGTGGTATATACATTTTTATTTAAAACATGTAGCTGCTTTTCTTCTCTGAGGCAAAATTGCTAGGCAATTGCTTTTTATTTTAATTTCCTTTTGGATAAAACTTTAATCTACATCTGCTAGAGGCACAAGAAGCTCTAAAGTGGGATCACTGGTGGAAAATTCTTTTGGAATTATTTTTTTCCGGAATAAAATTAAAGTTTGGGGATTTTATATAAGAGAAGAGGCACCCTACTGCAGCACATCTTCCTCTCGTTGTTTTATACAAGCATATCAAAGTAATATTCCTTTGTTTTCTGTGTATATAGACTTTCAAGACACACCAAAAGTCAACATCATTTTTTAACTCAGTTTTCCAGTGATAACAAGTACTGCATCATTCTTATTTTGATGAGTCTAATATCTAATGTTAATCACCAGCAGTTGAACCTCAGACCTTTGTCAGTTACAGAAAAATATAGATAGCTCAAATCTTTCTTCTGCGAGCAGAAAATGCTGGGAAAGCCAATTATTCTCCTCAGCTCTTCACAAAAGCTGTCCAGAGAGGTTCAATTTTTTTCCTTTCTCTAATTTGCCTGTATGAAGCTGTTGTCCAAACGATGCTCTGTAAAGAGCAACAATACAGGGACAACAACAAAGCACAAGGAAAGAGTATTACCTTAAAATACCATTGGCAAATTGAAATTTATTAGAACCCCATTGAAGAATATGATTGAATTTGAACAGAAAAAGAGAACTGGTGGTAGAAAATTAACATAAACACAGTTAGGTCACTATACCAGAGGTATGTGGCCTCTCTTCATGTAAGAAACGTGCTGTCTTGGAGGTCTTTTTTGCTGCATCTAAATATTCACAGCACTGGCTGCTAAAATGTCACCTTCTTTCTGCAGAGCACCAGAAGAGTGTTCTTTCTTATCAGACTCTAATTTGGCAACAGCAATGCACACACATGACTTCTAGGCTTGATTATTGCAATTCATTATAGCTAGGAATGAAGCCATTTGCCTTGAGACAGCTCCAGTTATGTCAACCCACTCATTCGGCAGCCAGAGCTGCCAGCTACCTGCTGTCAACTTTCTGCCCTGTTCTCTGCCCTGCCTCCCTGCAGAATACACAATCCAATTCCAGGGTCTGATCTTTCCCGACGGGTGCGGGCTGCCTAATCACAAACCATCACTGGAGCTGGCACTGACTGGTGCCTGTGTTGGCACCAGCTGCCGAGCATTGGATGCGCCTGGAGATTGAGCTGACCGCTCCCTTACGGATGGGCTCTCTCCACCTATTTTCTAAGCCAGATCCTGTGTTCTTTGCTGCTCAAACCGCCCACTGAAAGGAGGCTTTGCATGCACTCTAAATGAGTAGGATCCCAATCTCCTCCTTCTGAAAAACATTTAGTTAATTAAGATGCTGAAATAGAACTGAGGCATTTACGATTATTATCTAAATTATTATTATATGTCAATGTTTTTCTCTGAAAATAATATCTTAGGTTATTGGGGTTCATAAAAGACCGTGCAAGTGCTGCTCGCCACTGTTACTATACAAACACATATTCTATGATCAGAGACTTGTGAGATTAAACTCACACAGGATGGACCAAAAGTCTCTGACAACAGCTAGTGGCAGATGTCTAAACTAAGAGCAGTGAAACTGAGTAAGCATAAAGGGACAACTTCCTTGATATTCCTTCCCAATTTCCTACAGCCTTTTCCTTAGGAACTTCCTGAAGGGATTACCCATGTTTTTGTGTTTAATACACTTCTGGTATATTATACATAAATTATATATATTATGTAGAAAATTGTTATGAACAAATAGTCATTCTCCTTGCCAAAGACGTGACAAGAATAGGCATAATTATGAGACTACATTAGTATTGTAAAAACAAAAATTGAAGAGTCATCGGGTCCACAGCAAGCCAAAGACAGATCAAAACTTCAATTTGTTTTCTTCAGTCTGCAGTCTATATATGTTAGCTGTCTTAAGGAATGGAAGCTCTCTGACAATTTTCAAATTCTCTGCTAGGAAGGAACAGCAGCAAGTGTATTGATCCTGGTTACGCACACAGTTCAGCCATGCTGCAGCTAGAGCAAGACCAACATAAGCATTGCTTACAGACACAGCAAACCCCATTGTGTTAGTAATTAAGGAAGAATTTCAGTCAAAATTCTATCACTAATCTTTATATTCCCCATACACAAATATCCTCTATATATTTTTCTGAAAATAGGAATGTAGCATGGCTGTATTAGGTCACACCAAAGGTGATTTCCATCTCTGACGCCAAGGGAAGACTGTAGGAATAGGTAGAGTGTATCTCTATGTACAACTAGTATTTCCCAGTCTGCAAATATTTGCAGTCCTGGGACATTTTGAGGTTAGCATAGTTTTGGCAAATGTTTTCCACTTTTAGAGTTCTTTTTTTGAGATGCAGACACTAGAAGATTACCTTCATCCAGTTTGCTTTTCTGACTGTTACTGAGCACTAAGTTGATTTTTTCATACAACTGTCATAACACCAGGATTTCTGAGTCATAATGGTCAGCTTGGGACTCATCATTTTATGCGTGATTGCTGTGCATCATTTATTTAATTTATTTATATTCAGTTTCACCTGTCATTTTATTTTCCCAGCTACTTAGTGTTGTAAGGTCCTTTTGCAATTCTGGGTGAGTTTTTGCAAATTATCACTCTCAGAACAAATAGGAAATATTGTATGGACACTGAAAATGAAAAAAAAAGCCATAGTAGAAATGCCATACGATGAAAAAAAAGTGTATTTGCATTTTGGGAAATAAAAGAAGATCATGTAAGGGCACCAAAAAAAACAACAGATTGTGACCAATTTATTCTAAAACAGAGAAGATAGTTTATGCAGCATTACAAGAAGAGTAGATGTGATCCATTATGTTTGGATCAGCTTCTTTTTAAGCAGTTGCACAAATGCTTAAGCAAGAATCTGGTAAGAAAAACCATATTCTGATCACATTATAGGAGGAAGTACTGGAAATCTGGTGAATGTTCTGTCCTATTTTACCCTTTCCACAGCCATTGGACTTTAGATGGTTTATCTCCAAACCTTTGGAGATTCTTCTATTACTAATTTTCATACTGGTTATAGAGCATATAAGCTTTAATATTTTAAACCCAACCTTTTAATATCCTAAACAATTGTAGAAAACAAGTAAAGGACAAACAATGGGATCTTTTTTTAAAGATATTATTGAATTTTAGCAGGTGGTACACTGTAATAACTCCTTGGAAATGCGGCCATTAAAGGCAACTCCCTATCACAAAGCTTGGATGAACACAGTTCTAGGAATATTGCTTGCTTTTCACTGTGCAATCGGCATTTCTTGGAGGAAGGATTTTGAACCAGTGACAAAGTAGAAATGTTACTGTGACACCAGCCTCCTCAGCTACCTAAATATAACTGCAGATGCTCAAGTGAAACACGAGTTATGTTTCTCCTTACATTGGACAGGTGTTACAGCACACAAGTAGGTTAAAGGTCTCTTCTGCTGTTTGGCCCAATTTCAGTGATTGCTGGGCCAGCTCTAGTGCCACCTCCTGGCAAAGACTTGCAGAGATTTCTCCCAAATATCCTGTATCGAGGCTATAATAACCAAAGGCTAGGCTAGGCTAGGCTTAAGCTTGAAGGATAAGACCACAGCAGTGGAAAAACAGATGTTTCATCATTGTCTCCCTCAGTGGCTGACATGGAAGGGAAAAGGGTGCAGGATGTTGACTGCAGTAACAATGGTCACTTAAAAGGAAAGCTGAAAAATGTTAAGTGTGACTGTAAAGTCGATAGAGAAAATCGAAGTGTGTTTTAAAACACTAAAACATGCATACTTACATGGTAGGCTGGATTTCCTGCTGAATACCTTGTAGAGATACTTGACCTAAAGATTTCCTGGTTCATCATAATACCTGGTGTAATTTATTAGGTTGCTACCTATGTTGTCAGTGATAGAAGCAGGATCGAATCTGGAAGCAGTGTTCCTTTAAATCTGTATTAGAAATCAATATCCAGAAGACTTTTCAAGGGTAGAATATGATGTGGTTGTAAAGCAAACAAGGAGAAGCAGCATGAATGACAGCTTTACTAAAACATTAGGCTTCACCTAAGGCCAAAATCATGTGTAAGTGGAATAAAATTGCTAGTAATGGTCTTGGTCATTAAAGTTTAATTATGCATTTCATTATGTAAAGTTCTTATTGTAAAGGAGTTCATTGGTAACAATTAGAGTGTCTCTCCTCTAATTTATATGCACCTGTTCTTAATTACCACAGTATTGAAATCAATACTGAAAAATGCTTAGGTACTTCACATTCTACATAGTGTGCTTTTTACAACTAGGATTACACCTTCAATGAGATCTGCTGACATTGGATATATCTCCCGCTGTTCAGTACCATATGGTTATTAGCTGAAGATCAAGTTAACTTAACATCTGCTAAAATACTTTCTTTGTTCTAAAATGAGGTCAAATTATATCTTCCTGTAAAATCCAAGTTTCATAGCGAAGGCAGAAGTTATCCGAATGAGTATTAAAATGCTCTTTGGAAGCCATTTTAAAATAATCTTTTTTCTGTTTTCTATCATTTTTAAATTCTCCATTCTAGACTCTCTGTCACTATTATATACCACTGCTATATATAGTATACATAATATAACTGTTAAGTCAACTTTCATGGCATTCATTACCATATGATGTCCTGACAGAAATAGTTGCTAGGGACAGTAACTATGTGCCAACAGCAAGAAAGCTAGACTCAGACATTTCGTGTGAGACTACAGACTGAAAGCCCATTGTCAATCCACTGTTCACACATACCAGCTGGACTCTAAAAATAATTCTTATTCTTGGTAATTATCATACCTAGCCAGACATTCTATATAGAAAGTCTAGTTTCTATAATATTTAACTTTAAATGAGTAATAGTGCTTTCTCATGTAATTAATGAAAAATTTTCTTGATATGTATCGGTGATTATGTTTAACAAGCAACCCTTCAACAAGTCAGCAGTCCTTAAAATAGTAACCCTTTCAACTTCAGCAAAGCATCACTGAGGTTATAGAGCTCTGCCCTAAAATTAGTCGGACCCAGCAACAAACACAGGATTAGAATGAGAACCCTCCCAAGTTCTCTTTTTCCTCTAGCATTTTGGTTTTGAAACCATACAGCCCACTGAGATTTCAACCACATCGCTACTTAAAGCCATTAAAGTTAAGAAATGGTTTGCGGTAAATTGAACCTCAAGCGCACCGGGCACCTGTAGGAAGCCAGGTGTGGCTTTCTAGATTGTATCTGATTCCTCAACTGTCAGGCAGATATTAGACATGCTCCAGGCAAAATGTGGCTTAAGGTGTCCTTCCAGGTACCAGACCTGTTCTGGTTTAGTTTTAGGCGTACTTGAGTCAGATCAACCACACTGCCTTTCTCTTTCTCTCTTCCCTGGCCATCCTGCTACTGACGCAAGCTACAGCAGCATTAGAGCAATGGCTCTATGTGATGAATGGTCTTCAAACCACTTAAATCTCCAGTCTGATCCATGTGGTTGCTCGTGCTCTAAGCGAAAGGATTTTGACATATGCTGTCTTGCACCCATCCCAGAATTCACAGCACGCTCTTCCCCTGTAAAAGCAGAAACATAGAAAGTGAGGTAATATCATAGCACCAATATGTTAGCAGGAAATATTAGCAATAGTCCATGCAGCCTTTTTAGAACTAAAAAGAAAACTGACCCATGATACGCTAATACACAGAAATAACAGAATCAACATATTTTTCATAGGAACCCAAATGAAAGTTCATTCGCAGCTATGACTTAAAGGTATGATAAGCCCATAATAAACTACAGCATCTTTTTTACATGAGAATTCAGTTCTCAGACATATTGTCTTACACAAATTAGTTTTTCAGTGCATCCTGTACTAGATGTACTAAATATGCACTATCTGAAGACAATTCCACAAATTTTGCCTGTGAGATTCACTAGACGGTGAAAGAAGACGAAAACTGTCTTCATAATGTGAGTCTAGCAGGAGGAACCTTCAAAGAAAAAGTGACTGATGTAGCAAATACACAAAAAAGCATAAGAACAAAGCGATACTCTCGATTGTGGGGAATTTAGGATTTAGATCTGAACACTTCAGACTCAAGTAAACACTAACAAACCAAATTAGCACTGGCAAACAAGAGCTAGGGCTTGCTTCTAGTGCAAATTAAAGGCTATTCTTTAGGGGGTTTTCTGAAATGCAATTTATAGGTGCTACATCTGCAAGCCATATCTTAATTGCATTGCTCTGATGGTCTGGCTTTAACGTATATTTTTAAACATGAAGCTGACAACCCAATAGCATTCATTCAAAATGTTTATTTGAATTATTGTTCTACATCAATTTCTTTAATCTTTTTAATTTAAAATAGCCATTCAGATGAACAGTCCTGAAAGATCACTTCGTGCAGAATGACAATATCAACACTGCAAAAATGTCTGCAATGTAATTACATTGTCAATGTATTTTAAATTATGCCGATAATTACAGTTTATCTTCAGAGAAAAATACTCTAAACAAAAATAATTGTCAGATGTAATCACAGAATCCATTTAATTCTCTTGCTCAAATATGGCAAATGTTGTTTTATGGCTTGGTTTAGTGCTTATGGAAGACTAAGGAAGAGAAGCAAGTAACATCCCTGCACTGGACAAGCGTTCCTGCTTTTATCCTCAAGTTCACTAGAGACTGGTTGTTTCTATTTCTAGGCCTTTCCTGCATAAACTGCTAGTTATATTGAATTGTGTAGTAATTTTTTGTCATGCACAAATTACATATCAGTCTCCCTTCCTCTTTTTACAGAATCCCAGCTTTGTGATGCCGTACGAGGCTTTTGTCTCGTTTGGGATTAATCACTGCGACTCTGCTGCTGTAAAGCGACTGGAATTGTTCATTAATCTTCCAGTCCAATAGCTGTATCTTTCATGAAATAAAATTGGTTTCCTTATCTGAGCTTGTGAAGAACTGGAATGTGCACCTTTCTTGATTCATAGCTCAGGATAGGCAGTAACGGAGAAACTGTGAAAGCAGTAGCTTTTAGGACACCAGAAATGGCAGTTTTAGGTGCAAAAGTCTGATACTTACTCATGGATGGACTGCATATTGCACAGTAACAAGATAGCACTTTGAACATAGGAGAGTAGTTTTAGTTCTGTGATGACAGAAAGGCTCTTCACTCATAAATGGATATTTAAATTTTGGGAAATGAAATCCTTGGGAAGCATTAGCTTTTTTACAGATGTGGTTTATTTATTCTCTGCTGAAGAGCTTCATGACAGTTTATATAGTACAACAAATCTCTTCAGTTGCAAGAGAGATAAATTTATTCCACTGTGTTTGAATCAGCTGGGGAAATTAGAAGAAACTTGTAGTTGAGTAATTTACAGCTTCTTTTTCAAGGACCAGCAGACCCAGGAATAGACAGCATTTCCATTAGAATCTTACCTATTTTCTGTCCAGATGGTAACAAAACGCATTGGAAATTTGACTAATATCCTGTGGTGTTTTTTACCAGCTCCATGGTTACTGACCTTTCAAATACTTCTCCAAACCTTTTGAGGTTCTTCTGTTAGTAATATTAATACACATGACAGCTGTACCCAATATCCTTGTAGGCCACTACAAAAAGGAGCCAGATCTTAGTTGTCCTCTTTGATTTAACTGAAGTTCTGTGACAGTCTCCTACCTAGAAACTAACATTTGAGGGGCTATATTGTTTCCCATTCCTTTCCAGTGTAGTCTGGAAACGGCTGTACAATACTTGCAAAGCCACCAACACAAATTGTTGAATCAAACCTGAAAAAAAGGGTTTGTATTACTTTGAATTTAGTCTAGACTTCAACCTTTTACCCCTCATCTACCTCATCTTCTTTGCAGTAACGATGCAAGTTATTTAAGCCTAGGGTATAATTAGTGTTCCAGACCTAGATCTCAGTTCCACATGGCTGCTCTTTGACTAAGCTTTTATTTCGTTCCTTTTCTTTCCACTGAGAAGATACTCAAAGCACTACCTTAATGTTCTGTGGACAGAAAAGAAACAGAGATAAATCAGCTAGGTATACCACAATTATTCCCTGGTCTGCAAAAATAATTGCCTCCATAGCCATTTTTCTTGCTGTTTGCTCCTACTTCCAGAACTGTCTGCATTAATAATGAGGCTGTGCATCTAGATATTACTATAGCAGGGCAGATGATGGTGTCACTGTTTATGATTGTTTCCAGCAGCTGCGATCTATACCTGAAATGAAAGTCAGATACTGGAAAACTAAAAACTTTGCAAGTGTGTTTTACCACAGCTTGGAATTGCAGAACTGGAATCTATGACCCGTGGACACCTGCAATTTGGGGTCTCCTGGCATCATGGTGGGTCTGTAATTTCTTGTAGCATCAGCAGGACTTAGCTAAGCATGCAAGGGAGGATCTTGAAATAAATACACTTTGTGTTCAACACAGCCAGTGTATGAAGGTCACCTGAGGAAAAAGGAAACCAATATATGCCAAGAACAAAGGGCCAACACAAATTATAACATATCATTATCCCAACCTCAAAAAGTCATGTTTTGGTCCTCACTTGGATGGGTGCTTTTGGAAGTACTTTTGAATAAAAGAACAGATCAGTTGAGAAAATATAACTTCTGTACTTCCCATTTGCTTTGTCAGCTTAATGGAATCAAGAATGAGGTATTAAGTATCATCACTATGGGGCTAAAGTGGAAGGCCTTTATTCTACAAATGCCAGTATTAAAAGTGAAGGGAAATCCAACTACCAGTGCAAGATAAATTCCTGCAGAAGAGAAGAAAATCAATGAGCTACGGCAGTTGTCTGAAAACCTTATTAGTTCATTGAATCACATTTATATAGACACTAATAATTATAATATAAATAAGGCAGTCAGAACAATGTAAAATAGCCCATCATGTAATACTCAGTATGTCAATGTTATTACCATAGTGTTACAATTACTGAAGTTTAATAGAGAAATATAAGACACACACAGAAAGTAATTGAGATAAAAGAGCATGGTAAATTGCTATAGTACTGCAGAGAACGATGAGCCACAGTTATTAATTTCAACAATTACAAACTTATAGAGCAAGTTCTGCTTCTCTTATCCCAATGAATGATTGTGTTAAAGCAAATAATCCACAGTCCTAATATAATTCCCCTACTTCATAAATCTGGAAGGTTTGTTAAACATCCCACCTGGATTTCCTACAATGCTGCGCTGCTTGTGTTTGAGTGTTTCTTACGCAGAATTAATTGTAGATGGAGAAATTCCTTGAAGTGCTGTAGAATGTCTCTGCACTTTGAAGTGTCTGTCCTGCATGTAACAGACATGTCATCGTGCCTGCCTCAAAGCTAAGGACATTCATGGACCTCAAATAAAATAAACTAATTCTTTTTTGTGTCTCCCTTACACTAAAAATACCTCTCCTTTACTATCTCTGGAGTTATCTCATGTGTTCCTGCCCTTTTGAGTGGTTTCTTCGGAGGGAGGTAAAGAAAATTGACTGGCTGTCAAGATAGCATTAAGAAAGAAGAAGAAAAAAAAAAAAAAGAAAAAGGAGAAAATAATCCAGTAAGATACAGTAGTGGTCATGTTTCTACGTATCAATGAGAAAAAGCAGAACAGAGGTTTTGCATAACCAAAACAGCTGACATTATAAGGAAGAAGTTAAGTCCAGAGAAATACTAAAAGTCTAGCAAGCAAGCCAACCTGGTGGCACCTTGGCATGATTTATATGAGACAACATTTCCTGGAGAGGAATTTCCATTGGAGAGGGACAGGGAGAGGCTCTGCTTGTGGTTTAAGGAGCAAAGGATACTGCCTGACTCGGTTGGCTTTAAAAGTCAGCTGAATGAGATTTTATGATTAACCAGAAAATGCACAAAGTGAAGAGTTTACATGGTAGGATATCCAACTAAAAGCTTGTTGAGCTCCTCCTGTGATGAGCTTCTCCTTGTTGAGCTCACACATCCTGTGAACTCTCCCACTTATCCAGATGTTTATGACTTTTCTAAAAGCCCCATCAAAAGTTTCTGGCCTTATTGCACTACTAGTTTGTAAGTAGTTATCTGGTCTTAAAATAGTCTGAAAAATGAGTGACCTAATTTTCCACACACCCACAACATCCAGCAATTAATTCTTCCGTTCCCAAAACAGTCTTCCCCCCTGCTAGTTGCACATGTGTTCCTTCTGCGGCTTCTTCCTCATGCCACCTTCCTTAATCCCAGAGTGCTGCAGAGAATCCTTAGCCTGACTACTCCACAAAGCAGGAAAAAGTGGGAATACCGAGCATAAGATTTAGTGTGTCAGCTGGGGGCCGAAGGAAAAAAAAAAGAGATGTAGGCATCCTGAGATGCTCTTAATGAATTGTACTGTGAAAGAAATGCTTTCAAAGAGAGAAGGAAACCATTTTTTAAATGTTTACAAGTTCAATTTAGTAATTAGTACTTTGCATAGATATTAATAGGGAAACAACTAAGGCTGGATGAGACTGAAAATACCTGTTCTGAATTTGAATTTTTGCAGGCAATCAGGACAATTAAAAAGGCTAGTGTGCAAATAAGGAGGGAAGATAACAGCTTGAAAATTTATTGAAGTAGAGCCTCAAAATCCTTTGATTTCCAGAACCCCTTCAGTACAGTACTGAATAAGTTTTGCAGCATTCCTAGGATTTAGAGTTGGAAATCTTTAGACTCTGGGAAAGATCAGAGGTTTGTGCCTGTTTAACAGTATCATCTATGAGTCTGACTATAAGGAAAAACTATGTAAAGCTGGGAAAGAGAATTACCGCTAGGACATACGTATGCATTTTTCTGCCACTGTAGGAGGGTACAGATTATCAGTCTGGGTCACTTTGTCTCTGGAAGAAATTCAAGAATTCATCCACAGGCCTTGTTTTTGCAGCTGCTTTTCTTTAAAGGTATCTAAGCGATCTCTGTCAGAATAAATCTTTCCATGAAAGAGCAGCATCTGCATCCTGCCCCATAATATACACACCCTTTTTCAGGCTACTTCATGGGAGATTAGGTGTCATGTCTGATGAGGGGAAGGAGCAGTGTCAATTGCCTGTTGTATGGCCCCTCTAAAAAACTGTATCTAGGATGAGATATTTCACAAACACCAAAATAACTTCTTGCTGTTGTGAGGTGTGTCTTTATGTTTCTCTATGTCAGCTTAACTAGAATGTGATAGCACTTGTCGCTGCTGATAAAGCCAGACTATTCTAAGTATATACTTACATCTCTTTTGATACAGACCAATTCCTAGGATTTAGTAGAGTAAAATAAAAAGTTGAAATGTACTTTATATTAAAACAGAGTCAAGGTAAAAAAAGGCATTACAGTTTCTTAAATGAGCTATTTCAAGCTTGAGAACATTTTCAGAATTGCGTTTCAGACACAGAAAATCCAAATCTTAACTTTTCATACTAGTTGGTATCCAAAAGGGATGTAGAAACCTTTAAGTGTTTCATATAATGGAAATCCTTTTCCCCCACTAGTTATACTTTAATCTGTTACTCCTTCCCCTGCCCCCCACCAAAAAAAACCAACAATAAAAGGAATAAATAATGTTGGTCATTGAAGTATTCATATAAAAATTAAAACGGAACCTGAGGCTTTTATAATATAATTATGTATGCATTCCCTTTAAAGTCTGATCCAGTCTGACATCAAAGAGTAGACCTCCTTTGGATGAGCCTAGTCACTGATAAAATTGGATGATATTAGTCACTGAAATGAAGATGCCACGTTACCAGATTCTCTGCCCATATTATGATTCTTAGGTGAAGACCCCATCATTATTTTGTGCTTAATTCAAGCTTTAAAAATTACCAAAGTATTATGCAGTTACTGTGGTATACTTTTGTCTTTAAGGTTCAGACCGCTTCAACATTGTCTCTTTGTTATTAAGAGCTGCATGTAAAAATACTGTTAGTTTATAATCAGGCTGCAAAATTTATACACAAAAAAAGTATTTCTCTTTTGAGGAAGCTTACAGTAAGTTTGAAAAAACAACAAAAATCTGTTTACCCATAAAATTAACACATCAAACTTTATGATTCAAAAGAAAATGTCATAAATACAGAAACTTAAGACATTTGCCTAACTCAGACAAGAAATTTCATGTAATCTACTGCCACTTTTATCAGTGTTATGTTAAACGATCCTTTCCTGCATTTGCTTCATTAAGCCTTAATAACATTTGCCTTTCTTTCTGAATTGAAATCATGTTAGCATGACAAACACTAGAAGAGAAATCTGCTGGGTGGTTTATGGGAATGATTTATGAGGAAATTGGTGCAGCAGCTTTTAACAATACCTAATCCTGGAACCTTAGCTATGACCTTCATTAACCAGAGAAATATTTCTAATTATGAAAAAAGATGAAATCCAAGTGCGAAATTTTACTTAAAAGCATTAAAAAGAAGGGGGGGGGGGCAAAAAAAAACAAAACCAAAGCAAAAAAAACCAAAACAAAACAAAACAAAAAAAAACCAACAACCAACCAATCAAATCACCAAAGAAAAGTAGGTTTGGGAAAAGGAAACGGGAAATCTGCTTACGGGGAGGAAAAAAACAAATTTCCAAACCAGAGCTCAGTAATTATTAAAGGCCAAATTCTGGACGCTGAAACCAAGATAAAAATCCCAGATGTGACATGACAGGCAGTTCCCCAGAGGTCACATCACCAACAGTGTCCTGCTGGGCTGCTCTAGCGCCCTGCGGAGCACAAACTCAGATCTCACAGATAATATAGTCCTACTTTTTTATACCAGGGCTGTGGAAGAAGAGGGGTTGAGATAGCAGCCATTCAGGAACCTTTTTGAGAGGCACTTCAATAAATTGGAGAATCCATGGGCAGCTAGGGCTGTTCTTTTATATGGTGAATAGGTATATTGATACGACATTTAGCACAGCTGTGGTCCATAAAGTCTTTGCAGTAAAGAAGGGCATTTCTCCTCCTGAAGAAAGGTATTACTTGGATGGTAAGTGGTGAGAACACCGGTTACAGTAGTTAAAAGGTCTGCCTCTTACTGCAGGATAAAAACATTTGTTGTCTTGCTCTGTGCTGACAGCCTGTGCTTTGCTGAGGACTTTGAATGGGAAGTATGTACGTGGCTGCAAATCCGAAGCAGGCTCTCCCCCTCTCCTTTCGGAGGAGACGAGGCACCGAACAGATGAGACTGTGGCCATTTATTCCTTGGCTGTGACAGATCTGCACACTATCATATACTTGCTGTGTTTGTTTGTTTTCCTTCTATCAAAAGAAAGACGTTTCAAAACTGTTGAGAGTAGAGTACAAATGATCCATACCCCGTATGTTGCTATGTATATTTACACACTCTTAGAGCACCCAACAGACCTGGTTATGGAGTAGGTCCTTGTTGTGTTCAGTTACTATTCTGCTCATAAACACTTAAGTGCAAACAACTAGATATTGCCATGTCTGCACTTAAATTGCTTATTGTAATTTCACATCACCTTCTATTCCATATCACTTTTCTGTGCAACATATTACAGTATCTGCTCATGTATTTTGTGCAGACTGTGTAGCAAGAAGCTTAATCTAAAACATCTGCAGCAAGACAAGATGATCACATAAACATTATTCCTTGCAGAGTTTCTGTCTATAAACTACACTGAAGTATGTTTCCACTGCGCCAGCAGAATCCTACCTTTGCATTTACCTTTTATCATCAAAATGGAGAACAAAGGAAAATAAAATACAAGGGGAAAAGTCAAATTCCCAGGCACATAATCAGTGTGTTCAGACCGAAACTGACAAAGTTCTGAAAATTATGTCCCTAATCTGTAAACCTGTTCAATAAACTGCATTAAATATCACTGCTGAGTATCTGTTTATATGCCTCAATTCCCAGTAAGCCATATGGAAAATTACTTTCTAATGTGGAATCGCCAGAGCTTTTTGATAGCAAAAACTCCACACACATGCTAAACTGTTCCCGAGAAATTCATGTAGTCAGTGATTTGCAATTTTCAGAGCCTAATGGATACAGTAGACACATAAGGGATATCTCAACTTCAGCAGCAGCCTTGTGCTCCATCATATTACCCTGCAATGGAAGCAATGGCATACAACACAGTCTCATAAAAGACGGTATAAATTATCCTTGTGGTTGAGATTTCACCTTGAAGGTTGGTATCCATACCCAAGCAATTTCTCCTCAGTCATGCCCTTTAGGCATTTTCCAAAGGATAGGAAAGTTGCTTGGTATCAGACATGTTTCAGTTGTAAAGGTACTTATATGCAGTCTCATCTGCATATAAAATATAATAAGGATGCAGCTTGCCATCAACACACAAATAGCTTTTGTCAGCAAACATGTTAATTACAAAAATATGTGTTCCAAGACTTTCCATGTTAGTTCCTTAATGGACTAAGCACATTAGCTCTTTTCTCATGACATCATTTTGGATATGAGAATGAATGCAAGTCCCAACAGAGGTTTCAGGCACTAGAGAGTGCAGATTATAAAGATTCACCTAATAGTTGAAAAATTTCACCATCAAAGGAGTCATTTTTACACTGGAAAATGCTCTGAATGGAATATCTGTTAAACACTGCATGCCCCTTGGAAGTCAGTGGAGCACTTGGGTCCCCTTTTAACTTATAAGATTTTATTAATAAAAATTTTGTCAGTCTGCATGATTTGTAGCCTCCTATTTGATCTTTTTAGTTCAGAATGTTCTTCAGCATCCTCAGTGGAACATAAGAAGAAGAGTTATATATTTGGACTTCTAGATGCCTACGAGGATTTTTCCGTTTTATTATGATCCACCAAACTGGAGTAGGATTCAATTAACAAAACTTACTCTTGACTCCAACTGACCTATAATATGATAACTCAGAATATCAGAACCACTGGTGTAAATGCAAACATGTCAAAACTTGAATGTCTGGTGACAAGTAATTCATTGGGTTGTATAATTTTAACCAAAATAAATTCATTTTGTGGGAGCAATTTCATAAGATTTTTCCAAGCAGACTATAATAAAAAAAAAACTACCCTGGCTTCTGCTGCTGAAGTAGCAAAAGGAATAAAAGCAACATTTACCAAACAGAAAGCAAACTCAAGGGAAGAAAACCTTGAAACTTGGCTCTATGTACCAAAGTAAACTAAGGACAGAGTACTGCTGGCCATTGGTGAATTCTCCTTTGGACTTTAAGAAGTCTGGGGCTTGAATATCGATAAAAATCCAGGGATGATGGGGCAGGCTTTGTTTCAGATGGCTATGCAGGAGAAGAAACACAGCCCTATGGTACTCGGTTCAATCTCAATGCACACTGTAATCAGCCCTCCTGTATTTGGTGCCCAGGCAGAGCCTCCCTGACAAGCAGAGGTTCCTACATGCGCAGGCACCGGCATGTCAGCAGATCAGAGGTATAATCACTGTGTTTTCAGCGGAGGAAGGGGAAAACTGTGAGAAAAAAACTCGGGGCCAAAAACTGCCTAGAGCCTAAACACTGGGAATGACTTCACTCTTCTATTTAGGACAGAAAGGAAGGTAGGAAGTCCTATTATGTGCAGGGAAGGAAAAAAGTCCTGGAGGCTCATTGGTGCAGTCTATGAATTGAAAAGTACTAATTTAACACACGGGTAGTCAGTGGAATGATGGCTTCTCTTCAAATGAATTCACAAATTAAAAGGTATTTCACATTCTGAAGGGAACATTTTTGTTGGTTATAAAGAAATAGCAAAACTGAAAACCTCTGAGTAATACATTGTAATTGGATTCACAGGTTATCACTGAACACTGAACACAAGGAGGAAAATAAAATCTGCAAAGGTTTTGAGCTTAAAATGAAAACTGTAGCAAGTCATCCTCAAAGACAGCTTAGTTCTTGGCAGCTCTTCTAAGAACACATTGACTGATCTCTGGCCACATAAAAGAATAGCCAATACTTAGGGCCTTCAATAAATGGAAGGTTTGGATATTCCAAGAGGGTGCGGAGAGTATGGGAAAATGTAGGTTTTTAAAATAGATTTAGACTTTTCAAAAATGCCAGGTATTTCTTTCTATAGAGTTCCTGTGCTCAGTACAGTGAAAGCTGGGTGAAACACACTGCATATGGAATAGAAGTCAGATTAGGTGAGCCCTTCTGACCTTAAAATGGAGCTATAACTTCACTGAGCTTTATGGGACTCAGTAACATAGACATCTGGCCGAAACAAGTGCTGTGAGAGTATTCCTTTGCATTATAGTTGTGCATTTAATGAGACTTCATACTTTTACTGTAAATTAGTATCTGTATCAAATGACTTTCTTTACCAGGTTGTTTCCCATCTGCTTCTTGTTCCTTTTTGCTTCATATTTCTCTTCTTTCATATCCTTTTCTCCAATTGCTTGTCCTTCTCCACTTTACTGTCCCCAGCTACTTACTTACTTTCAGTTTTTACTTGCATATCACAGTTCATTTCTCTTCTTTCCATCATCATCCTCAGAAAATAAATACTGGTAATGTGGCATTTTGCTGCTCTGCCTGCATGACTAAACGTATTTTAAAGCTGAGGGATTGACATAGGTAATAAATAATTTGCTGGTTTGCTAGCGCACCTTTAAAGCATGTGTCACTGCTAAAAACAGAACAGAGAACTTCTGTGTTACTGGATAAAGCCCTAAATTAAAGAACGCTTTTCTTCTTTTTTCCAAAACTGAAAGAACTTTTATTACAATTGGAAATATAGCATACTCCTTCAGAAATAGATGTAGCATTTCATCAGTGAGAAACCTAATAGAACAGTTTGGAAGGCCTTTCTCTCGCTCCCCATCTCTGCTTTTGAGAGGCACCCATGTTAGGAACTCTGCCAGTGCTCAAGTTAGTCAGTACGCACATTGGCACCACTTCCATTAAATGAAAGTTCTTTTACAAAAGTACACCACTTCTAAATCCACTCCCACCTTTGTCATACATCAGTTAAGTTTCATTTCTGTGGTTTTGTCCTCTGCATTAAATTGTCATGCCCTGCTCTAAATTATATGTCAAACTGCCTTCCAGTGCACTCTCTACACAGGATGCAGAAGACTCAGAAGTGTCTCTCAGAACTCACTGATCATGCTGTGATTTATTAAGAAATAATGAAGAAACTGATTGGCATTAGTTTCAAAGCTTTGAATTGGGCCCTTTGAGAATAGATGAAATTGGATTGTATGATATTATGAGCTAGCAGATTTAAAGAAGAATTCTTTAACTTTGGGTTGTATTACAAAAGATCCTGAAGATATTTAGTTTTTTAAAAAAATCAGTCATTCCCCAATGTGGGAAGGCAAGAAGAGCAAGGCAACCATTTTACAAAGCTGAACTATTACGCTCCTAGCCAAACTACTACGCTCCTAGA
This sequence comes from Burhinus bistriatus, assembly GCA_013397275.1. Classification (NCBI taxonomy): domain Eukaryota; kingdom Metazoa; phylum Chordata; class Aves; order Charadriiformes; family Burhinidae; genus Burhinus; species Burhinus bistriatus. The sequence goes on from VYXH01005709.1 coordinate 59,406, forward strand.
CAGCTTCCTCGTCTATTTTGCAGTGAATTTGTTTCTACATGTGATATTCTCACTACAGGATTAAATTCATAATTATTCATTGTAGAGCAACTCAAAGTAGAAACACTCATTGAAAATATGAAGGTTCTAATCAAAACTATTTATAAATAATTGGTACTAAAGTAATATTTCTGTATCAAGAATTTACCAGTGGGAAAAAGGAAACTCGCTAAATTATTTAAAACAACATAATTAACTAGTTAATCCAATAATAATAAATTTTCTTCTTCTGTAACTTTTATTGCTGAGAATTAAAGTGCATGGATATTAAGCAGGGTCTTGTTTCATGGCAGTCACAAATTTTATAGTGCCTGAGAAACTGTCTTGTCTTTAATTTAAACTTTCATGGCATCTAACTTTTCACTTGAGCCTGCGTAGGATCAGCACTTTTGTTTTGTATGCCTCTATGAAATTACAAAAAGAAAGCCATTTTATTTTGTAAATGAGCATTTATTCGTCTTAAAGCAAATGGTTGAAGGTACACCTTGTTCATTAGCACAATTACTGACCTAGCCAGAATTAAATGAACTCTGCATTTAAACTAATATGCTGTAAACAGCAATGAATAAGGGCACCTAAACAGCAATTTAAATGCATGCATTTTTGGTGGAATGAGTATTATAAAAGAGAGACTTAGTTCATATTAAAAATCATTTCCTGCCCAACTCAGCATCTTTATATTATCTCCTGTGCTTATTTACTTTTCATATCATTACCACTGTTGCTTTGCCAGATCTTTTTTTTAATTATAACATCAGTTTCTCTCAGCCAAGAATCTTATTTTCCATAATTGCGTCTCATATTAGAACTTTTTGGAAATTAATGGCAATTTGGCACCAGCTGTTGAGGTGATGCTGAGGACTTTCTAGACATCCAGAACTAAAACTATACTTGAGAAGAGATAGTGGGAAGTAGTCCCACTACTAAATGTAGGTTCCTAATTCAGCTGATGACGCTGACCATCACTAAGCCAGCAAGCCCATGCAGGGCACCTCTGAATTCAGTGGAGATAGAAAGGTTCTGTTCACTGTTGTCCTCCGTATTAAAATTACACATTTTTTCTCTCTGGTGAGACACTTGTGTGCTGCTTATTAGGGTTGCTTCTCTTTTTTTTTTGATATCCATACGATGACTCTTTAAAAAATTAGACTTCTTGTAAAAAGTAAAGGAAAGTGTTGTTAGAATTATATAACGCAGAGAGTAAATCAGGATTTCCCAGAATGGCATTCGTAACATTTTTGCACTAAGAACTGACTTTTCAGAAAAGAGATCAGCTTAAGGCCAAATAAGGTAAGAAACGGTGCTTTTATGTTTTTGTAACTGTTGTACTCAACACTGCCTTTTTTCACACTCTGAACAGTCAGAATTCAGTGATGAATGCAATCACTTTTTTTAGAAGTTTAGCCTAACCTGACATTTACTTTGTGTAAGATGGAAAAATGATCTCTTCATAGTTGGGATGGGACAGATGAGAGTTATACAACTGCCACAACAGCAACTGTAGATTCAGAGAGCTGATGATGAAAAGACATTATAGACGGGGAAAGTAATCCTATCATCTTGTCAGAGCTGTGCAAGGGTGAGTGTAGCCCTGAAGGTGGACTGGAATGCTATATTCATTGTACCTATTTAGTCCTCTCCTCTCCTGACCCTCTCCAGGTCTCCTCCACCCAGAAATATCCATGAAGGCTGTAGTAGGTATCTGTGCTGGTTTTGGCTGGGATAGAGTTAATTTTCTTCATAGTAGCTAGTATGGGGCTATGTTTTGGACTTGTGCTGAAAACAGTGTCGATAACACAGGGATGTTTTACTTACTGCTGAGCAGTGCTTACACAGAGGCAAGGTCTTTTCTGCTTCTCACATCACCCCACCAGGGAGGAGGCTGGGAGTGCGCAAGAAGTTAGGAGGGGATGCAGCCGGGGCAGCTGACCCCAACTGACCAAAGGCATATTCCATATCATATGACGTCATGCTCCGCAATAAAAGCTGGGGGAAGAAGAAGGAAGAGAGGCATGTTCAGAGTGATGGCGTTTGTCTTCCAAACTAACTGTTACGCGTGGTGGAGCCCTGCTTTCTCGGAGACGGCTGAACACCTGCCTGCTGATGGGAAGTAGTGAATTAATTCCTTGTTTTGCTCTGCTTGCGCACGCAGCTTTACCTATTAAACTGTCTTTATCTCAACCCACAAGTTTTCTCTCCCCCATCCCACTGGGTGGAGTGAGGGAGCGGCTGTGTGGGGCTGAGCTGTTGATTGGGGTTAAACCATAACAGTATCTTATCTGTTCCCCTCTGAATGAGGTGCCAACAGGCAAGTTGAAGCAACTGAACTAATATGACCAAATATCATTTCATTTTGCATGGCAATACCTTGAACTCAGTTCTGTCCTCAGTTACACCTGTGTAAAACCAGAAAATTCCACTTACAGGAATCTGACTGAATACAGAATTTGATTGATTATTTTTTACATCAAGTTAGGAGGAAATGGCACAAATGTGAAGTTCGAAACCAGTGTCTCCCAACAATCCTTTTCCCACAGTGTTTCCTTACAAACTTACAAAATTAATATTTATGCCCTATTGGGTATAAACCGGAGGCTGGAGTATTCTGGAATGAAAGATGGTGAAGAAGGTTCAGCAACTATTTAGAAGCCCTCAGAAACAACACTTACTGAATCAAAATATTATTATGTTATAGTACTGACATGTATGGGACACCAACTGGGATATCCACTAGTTCATCCTCAGTCCCAAACCTCACTTGAACCCATATTGTGACTTTATACTCGCGGTGAAATGCAACCTATAGGCAAGCTTCAGGACCTGCTGCTAAAAACCCACCTATTGCAGTACAGTTTGATGGGCCTGCTGCTTATCATATATTCCATATATTCTCTGTTACAACATCCACTGGCCAGTACTGGGAAGAGAAAATATCCCTTCCTGGAGAAGAGCTTGGCATCATGTGCTTCAGGGCAGATGAGCGGTTCTGGGCAGCTTCCATTCAGGCTGCTGTTACAGCAATGTGGAGTGGAGGTCCTGAACGCCAGCTGCTGTACATCTAGTATCATGGATATGCAGACTCGTGTTTGGTCCCTGTAACCAATGAAAATGTAGTCTGCGCTGTTCTGAAAATAGGCAAGTGTGTGTGGGAATACTGAGATCTTAAAACCACCCTTCTTAAATTAATCTGAAAATTAACTTATATTAGCATAAGGTCAATCAGATCAAAATCTAACCCAGAGATTCTCTCTGGGAAGACCTTCCCTATGATTGCACTGCTGATCTATGGTACAGAAATTGCATAACTGTATTTTGGGACTTTATCAGGTGACCAAAATTTCCTCACAGCTCAGATGCTGATTCTATAAAGTTATTCACATACTTTAGGCATCTTGATGAGATGCCCAAATGCAGAGACTAGTGTTCTTAGGCTGTCTATAAAGGTTGGCAGAGGGTGGGGGCTATTACAGGACATGGTTCGGAATAACATCTAAATGAGGTTCAAATGGAACAGCATGAATATTCCCTCTTCCTTTGTGCCTCCCAAAATTGTGATTTAGATGGCACAGTCCAATACTTAGGGAGGACAAAGACAGTCTCATGTTACCCCTCAACTTTCAGGGGTGCTCTAGGTGCTAAAATGGCACCCCAAATACAGTAGCATAGGCCTAGAGCCATTTATACCAACCTTATGCTGCTTTTGCACAGGTGGAACCCTGCCCTGGCCCCTTCAGTCCTGAAATCTTTCTGAAGTTTATGTGCTGGAGTTAGTCATCTAAAGAGCCCTGGAACAGTGCAACAGCTTCAGAGTGTTTCAAGGCAGGAACCTCCAGCAGCGCTGTCTCACTGCAGAGAACCTGCTAGGGAACTTCCACAGGCTGTAAATGATCCCTGCTCCTTTGACAAACAAAAGTGAAGGTCCAGCCAGCACAGCCACACAACAGTTTCGCTGTTCATAATTCAGGGAACAGGATAATGCTCCACTGACAGCATTTTATAACTTTTGACAGGACAAATCTCTACAGTCTCAGTCCTGCTAGTGGCTTCATGTGGTAGACTCCTTGCTAGACTGCGCTGGAAGTTTGGTGCTTGGAAAGACAGGGCACTTGCCATGAAGAACCCTTTGGAGTATATTTGTGACAATGCTTTTGTAAGCCTGTCTCATTTTATCCAGCATTAAGAAACGGTCTAATGTATTTCGTGGCACTGTGTAGCTTAATTGCTTGTGTCTTTTTGTCCTCTGACTCTTTCAAAATGACAAATGTGATTTCCATATTTCCTCACAGGCTATACACCATTAGTGATCATCCAGGACACAGCTGTATATTTATTTCTGTGCATGATTTCACACTGTCTCTCCGAAGTCTTTACTTTTAAAGCCACTCAGTTTTCCCTTGAAAATGTGAATAAGAGGCCAGCTGATTCGTTCCCAAAGACAATCAAATTCTGCAAGAAGTGTCTGTGCTGTTTTTTATACACTACTCTTGCTTCCAAGGACAGAAGTACTTTTTAAATCTGAGCGTTAGCACAAGTCAAAGGCAGGAAGGTGAATCAACTAGGCACTCACATTAGAATGAGATAACTCAATGCTTTTGTGCTGCAGGATAGCTATTTCATGATCTTTTGCTTGCAAAGAGAAACAGCAGTTCTGATTAAACACTATTTTATCTGTGCTCTTTGTAAGCATAACTCAGTGAAGATGACGGTATGATATGGCTGAGTTTTGAAGGCTTGTGCTTAAAAGACATATATCTTTAAGGCTAGTACCTTACGTGGATTCTATCCTAATTAAGAACACCTGTAGAGGCCTGACCAGACCCTGTGGTTCAGCAGCAAAACTGCCGAAGGGCTCTGAAAAGGCAGAAACTTTGTATTGTCTTTTAACCTAAATTATAACAGGGTTCAAGCCTGTGCCAAGCAGGGTAAAGCTATACAATTTATGAGCTATGAGGGCAGCTCTGGGCCCCTCTCAGGTGATTTTTATCAGTGCAGTAGCATAAACAGTCCTTCTTTACTTGAACATTGGGAACTGGGAGCACTGGGAGGCCTGCTGTATAAAGGGGATCCAGCCTGTGCTAGCATCTATGTAGCCCACGGATATTCAGGTAAGTGTGTTTGCATTCCTCTTCTTTTCTGAGCAGTGGCTGAGGAGGAGGTTCTGCTGAGCTCTTCTGCAGTGCGCCGCAGACTGAGCATGGGCTGTGTGCTGCGCGGCTCTACGAGTTGCAGTTTGAAGACAATGATTTGGTTTCCGCTGTTAAAGTTTTAAGCCTGTTAAAGAGGATCTTTTCTACTTTGCTTGATTCATTGTCTGCCTTTGTTTTGGAAGGCTCGGTTGTGCCAAACCTCACCAGTGGTGTAATGGGACTACCCACAGTAATACAAACTGTACTCAGCTGTAATGATGGGCTCGGGCCCTTGCTTTGTCTGTGTGTTGAAGAAGTCTTATTCCTATGCACAAGTGGGTATTATTTAAGGACTGGTCCTTGAGTCAAGTGGAAAACTATTAGATATGAGCAGAACATATAAAGAATTATTTTGTTTTATGACTATGTATTATTAAGATAGTAATATATAAACCATAAAAGATGGTTTGTAATAAACTCAAAATGACTGTATAGAACAGAACTCAACACATTAATTCTGTCAGGGTTTGAGGTGTTTGGGGAGACTTAAATAATAAGCTATTGCTGCAGCTGCATGTTCTTTTCAGCAAATACTAGGCAAGAGGTGAGAATAGCCTAAAAATATCAGCTAACTGGAAACAGAACTAAGGCAATGTCCAGTTGACCCACCTCTGGAAACACCAGATAAGCTCCAGGAGCATCTGGCTTCTATTTCTGTCTCAGACGGTTGTTGTTTTTGTGGTGCGGAGGTTTTGGGGATGTTCGGGGGGGAGGGGTAGTGGTGTTTGGTTTTTTTAGACTGTTATTTTAACTCTAATCATTACAGGAAGAGGGACGCCCTGAAAATCCTAGTGCTTGTTGTTGTTGCATTTCTTTTCAGTAGCTTTTGCTCCTTACTTTGCATCTGCTGCAAATGAAGTTTACAGTACAGTGAAAACTTTGAAGTCTTCCATTGTTCAAAAGTGCATCTTTAAGTACATATCATTAAAAGGCATATACTTTTATCTGAACAACAGGGTAATCTTGAGAAATCTTTCTTTATACTAGCTGTTATTGGAATACTGACTTTCCTTGGGCATTCTGTTCTGAAAATTTACTTCTGGCCTATCTTCTTCATGTAGTCACATAAACAAGTGGCACATCCACCACTATGAGTTACAAGTTCAACTTTTTTTCCCCAATGCTTGCTTTAGGAGAAGGGAAAACCTGTTCTGAAGTAACAGATCCTGGGCTTCACTCAGTGCTTTCCTTGTTCGAGTTTTTTCAATTTTTTGTGTATCTGATGAAGCAAAGCAATGGAACGAGTTCTCAGACAGTGTAAGCACAGTGTCACATTATATCCATGGGCTGTTAAGATGCATAGATGTATAGCCACATTTACAGGCTGTGTTTCTTGAAAAGAGGTTAACTTTGATTTGTTATTCCTGTAATAAGTCTCTTTTTATTTCTTTATCCATTTCCCACATCCCTTCCATCCTCTCCCTCTTGACACTAGAAAGCTAAGAACTTACTTCGCTCTCTCTTTGCAGATGGGTAAGAACTGTACCGCTGACAGATAGACCTAGACCTGTAAGTGGGATTACATGCTCTACCTGAGTCCCCATACTAGATGTGAATTCTAAAATGTATGTTTAACTCAAGATTTCCTAAAGGTGTACTTATAGTCCATAACATCTTTATCTAGCAAATGTAAGAATGATCTGTTCTGTGTTGTTTGCAAGAGCGATACACACAGATATACTGGAGCCCCAGGAAAGTCAGAGGAAACCCACCTTATTGAAGTAGAAGTGGCTCCTTATTCTTGCTACGATAAATAAAGGCTGCATGTTAATTTTGACAGAGGTTGATTCAGGTGATTTTATAGAAGGCCCCTTTGCCATCTGCTGCTGCTGTTCTGTATTGTTGTAGTCAACCTGTAGTAGCAGCCAGAGCTTTCCAGTCATGTCAATACTGCCCTAGAAAAGCCTGACTATGCCATCTCAGTTAGGAATAGAATTCAGGCAGATTACCAGACCTTAAAACAGTCTTGAAGATCTCCTGACGAGTTTGGGATAACACTCTACAGGAGGCCTGTTTAATCAGGGTGCAGACCAAATACGCTTTAGGACAACACTTTGGGACATCAACATTGCTAATGTGTACAGATGTGAAAACCTATTGAAACTTCTGAAAGTTCCATAAAAAAACCCCATTATTTTAGTGTAAGGAATCAGTTTTCAAGCAATGTAAATAAGCACCATTCCATTAATTGCAGCCTAGTGCTAAGGATCTACATTCTAGCTTCAGTGGTGCGCAAGCAAGGTCAGCTACAGCAAGTTGCCCAAGACCTTGTCTGCACGGCTTTTGAGTATCTCCACAGATGGAAACTCCACAACCTCTCTGGGCAACCTGTGCCACAACCACACTTGCACTTTAAGANAAAAAAAAAAGCATGTTCTTTTCTGTTCAGATTTAACTTCCTGGTTTTTTTAATTTGTGCCCATTGTCCTGTCACTGGGCACCACTGTAAAGAATCTGGTTCTGTCCTCTTTACAGCTTGTTGGCAGTAACTTCACTGAGAAAGACAGTTGTAAAGGAGATGATTAAGGCAAGCTAGCTCCGTGCTGTTCTGTTTTGTCTGGCAATTGCCCCAAGGTCCACAGCAGCATCTGGTTCAGTAAAGAAGACCCACTGAGTCCCTCTGTTGTAGTCCCCACCAAAGACAGGGGTTTGAAATACCTGCATCTTAAAGATGTTCTTCTATACTTCGGTAATTTAAAAGCTGTAAAACTTAGTTTCCTGAACTGACTTAAAGAGTCATCGCATTCCAGCATGAGCTGTCTTTCAATTTCATGTTGACTCTCTCAGTGTTTGTCAGTTTAAAACCTTAGAAAGTTTGCAGTTCTGCCTGAATTCATTAGATAAGGGAAATAGGTCATCTAAATCTCTGCAAACTTTGGCTGCCACAGAGATTCCCTATTGCATATCTCCAGCAAGAATAAAATGTAAAATTACCTTAAAAGCCTTTGTTGGTTTTGGTTCCTGATGGTTACTGTTAAAACGGCTGCAATGGTTGGTGTCTTAATTTAAAAAAAAAAAAAAAAAAAAAAAAAAAAAAACTTTTTAAAGTTGCTTTATTTTTTTTTTTT
>VYXH01005709.1:67719-87949 GCA_013397275.1 Burhinus bistriatus
AAAAAAAAAAAAAAAAGAAAAAAGAAAACTCTTTGAAGTTGCTCTATTTTTTTTATTTTCTCTGTAATGTTACGTGCTGACTGCTGCAGAGGGAGGGGTGGGGAGACACATTTCAAGCTCAGCTTGCCAGTTGCAGCAGAAGGGGACTTGTTATTTAAAAGCTTTTTCTCGATGAAAAGCTGGAGCCCTGCCCTCATTAAGCACTGCCGGTTGACATAACTCTCTTGTACTGCCCAGTTATGCTCCATAAATCTGGGATAAGAAGCACTTCTTGCTAAATGATTAAGAGGGGAACTCTTAGAAATGTTTAACACCATTATGTAAGAACTGAGTCAGGCTGTAGGTTGTCCTTGGACTTGAAACAACCAGGGCCACAGTTCCAGCCCAAACATGAGCTTGGTGCTCTCATCTTGGAGCTCTTCAAAGTTTTAAGCCATTATGGTCTATGACTAACTGCAGCTTAGATTGGCACAGTCTCAAAGGAAGGTATTTCCCTGCATCTGGAAAAAAGTGGACGCAGTCAATGGCCTTTTAAAGTATACTGCAAGAAAACTATACAACAGCTAGAGGCATCGTGTGTAGGTTGTTTAATTTCTTCAGCATCATTATCCTTTTAATAGGTATGTGCGAGTACCATAATTCTCCTTTCAGAAATCCAGTAGAAGACTAAATGCTTGACTGGTTCAGGGTAATCACTTCTATGGGATCTGTACTATGTTGTATATTTAATGCAATGGGTTTGTTCTGTAAACAGAAGATCAAGGTCAGACTTCTTTTGTAGGATCTGAGCATCAAGAAATGTTAAAGTACCTTTTGATTAAAAACTTTTAATATGTGAAGTATCCTATCTAATGCTGATAGGGTTGTTCATAGTGTGATTGAATAATAGCATAACTTTATACAAACAACGCCCACAAAATATATATTCTATAAGTGTATAAAAAACATATGTGGCTAGCCTCACTGGGTGATTATACAGGTTGTAACATCCACTATGGCCCACACTTCATTTTTGTTGTACCTTTGTGCTCACTGTAAGTCTGTTTAGCTTTGATCCAGAAAGCAAAATGAGCATTTTAAATAACAAACAGAAGAGAAAAAATATTATCAAAGGCAGTTTGGAAGCTTCCCTCTCCCCTGTTCCCAATACTAGATCTAAGATGGATATTCTCCCTTGTTTGAAAGGAGGAACAGAAAGTTGTGCCTTAGAGAGATTTAACGCTCTATCAGACATGCTTTGTCCCTAAAATAAGGTGGGCAAGATGTAATAGTGGAAGTGGTCACCTTGTTTATCACTGTGAACAAGCACAGAACACTGGACAGATGAACCAGGCAGCATTCTCCTTAGGTATTTGAAGGCAAGTTACTAGCTGTGGTGGCTTTTTCTGTAATACCTCATGGGATGTCTCCCAGAAATAGAAGAATGTGGAGTATGATTCTTTTTTTTTTTTTTTCCCCATATGTTGTCCATGTTTTGCCACCTGACAGACAACAGCAGCTTGTGTATCGGTTTTCTGTTGCTTTGTATAGGTTTCCAATAACCAGGCAAATCTGCTGGTCAGATTCCAGGGTATATATGAGTCAGGAAAATTTCATACGCACCAGGTTGTTTAATGTCTGTGTAGGCATTGCCTGTTTCAGGATTTTATTTTTTTTTATTCACATCATTGCTCACCTAGCAATTGTGGTGGTCCTAGCACCTGACCAAGAAGCATGTAGACCTCACTTCTGCTCAGCTTATTTTCTGTAATATCTGCATTTAAGACTAAGTGCTGCTGACAGAGAATTGAGTTGGAGTTGATTATAACTAAGATCACTATCTACCTATCTCTACCAAAATGTTCTGACGATTCTAAGCTTCAACAAAGCCTCTTTAAAAGGCAATTTGTGCTTAAAGTCAGGCTACTGTGTGAAAGTCCACTGTTCAGTTCTTGTCATAGGACTGTACAGTGGAAGTCTGCCAAAATCACTTCCTTCAAAAGCTTCTGTTGGAGATCATCTGCCTCGAGATGGTGCTGGGGGCATTGTGTGTATCTTGTTGGTCACTGTATTGCTGTGACTCTTCTCCAATCAGACAGAATAAGTAGCTTGCCAAACTGAGCAAACAAGCTTGGAAACACTGTAGGATATGTACTATAGGGAATATGTATTCTATAATGTGAATGGCCAGCGCTTAAACAAAAAGGTAATATCTGTCTAAGGTAAGCGCAGTGTGCTGGTGAGTACAGAGGTAAGCCCACCCTGGAACAAAGCAGCTCATGGTGGGGTAGCTGCTGAAAGACTGCTGCTATCAGACATCAGGAATGTATCTTCACGCAAACAAAATCCCTGCAGGTGAAAGTAGTGCCGTGACCTAAAAGGCCAAGTAGTCACGCTGAAAAAATAAATGATCAACTTGAATCAGTCTACACTTTGAGGCAGAAAAGGCAACAGGCTTGGGAAATCTGGGTGTTGTGCGCTCTGCGCTCCTTTGCTATAAGGCCTTCAGGGGAGGGAATAACTTTCTGTCATGATGGAAGATGATCTGGATGCTTCCTGCAATGAGGTTGTTCTTGGCTAGTTGAGCAGCTGGCTACAATCACAGCAATACTGCACTAGTAGGAGTCTTGAAGATCGGGAAGTAGCAGCACAGTTACCAGGCAGGCACAGGGAATCTTCTGTTGAACTTCTGTACCCTATTTAATCCTTAAGAAAATGAGATGAAATATAGCAGTGCTTTTTAACTAGGAGAATTTCTTAGATGGCAAAAGGAAAAAAATCCTGCTGCTAAACCAGGTCTCGCAGTAGAGAGGCATCATCAGGAAGGCGTGCTAAATCAGGAGAGGCTGCCAGAACAGAGCAATGCCTGGTGTTGATACTGCTGCTGACTGGGGCTGCCTCTGTAAGGCAAAGGGAAATCTGTAAGAAATTGGTGGATGGCTGGGATTATACTTGTTCCTAGAATCAACACCCGAGGAAAGAGGGCAGGAAATATTTGGGAATATGGAAGGAGGCAAACCCGTTTTGCACGGAAACAGCATATTTGAAGAGCAAACCTAAAATGGGTATTGTCAGGCATGGACTACACAGTATGAAGAGGTGTGGTTTCATATAGCACTGTATAGTTTTGAGTTTTCCTCAAAAGAAAATGAGGGCTGTCTCCTGGGTAACTGTTGAGAAGAGACGAAAATGGTGCCACAAGAACTAAAAAGAAGCAAATCCAGAGTGTGGATTCTGGCTGGGCACACTAAACTCACAGTAAGCCAGAAATAAAATACAGCTTAAGTTGGCAAGCTCACTTAGGGGACAGGGATTACTGTACTGTTATAACTGACTTCAAAAGCAGCTTGGTTGATAGTAATGAAAGGACTAGGGAAAACTGGGGAAAAACTAATTGTATTCTCTGTAAGACCTGTCATACTCAAGACAAATATTTCAATTTTGATTAAAATCTATGGATTCCTTCCCTCATTTACTTAAGCACTTCTTGTATAAAGCTGCTACAACCCTTTCTCTTTATCTGTGTAAAATTCTAACCCTGAAAACTTTCTAGAGAATTGCTTTATCCACTTTTCCTTTCAGCTAAACCATAGAATTCCACGTGCATGAAGTAGCTTGTGTGTTTTACAGGATCAGAGCCACACCATGCTAGTAACTTCAAGCTTACAATCTCTTTGCTATTGCCGTGGTCTGTCTTCCTTGGACGTTTCCACTGATGATCATTGCTTATTCACAGTAAGCTTCAGCACAGTTCAGCTGGAGGTGCTCTAGTTTTGATCCATTATGCAAACAGAAATGTCAGTGTACTTCCCTAAATGTTAGCTTTGATTTATGATTTCTTTTTAATCTGTGCTAATTTGGGGGCTACTTGGCAGTAATACATAGCTTGAAAGAGACCATTAGTGACTCAAAAGTTGTTGCCAGGTTTCTGTGGTTTACTTTTGCCCATACCAAGCATTAAGCAATTAATCTCAAGGTCTTAGGCATGGCAAAACAGAACAACTTCTCAGATGTGGCTTACTGTCAGTTTGAGAAAACTTTCATTGGCAATGAGGAATTTGAAAGAAAGAAGAACAGAATATTTATAAACAATAACTATATGACAAAATGTTTCTGTGAGCAGAGACTAAACTTAGCATTTGCAAGATTTTTACTTGTTTTCTGAGTATGCTGAACCACAGGTAAACTATTTGACAGGTCAAACTAAAGACCTTTTATGAGTTGTTTACAGTTCTTACACGTACGTTCTTACAACCTCTTCCTGAAAACTACATGATCTTTTTTTCTTTAAAATACTTTTCTCCATTTGAGAAGATTTGATAGACATGCCTCAGGTGAAAAGTTGTCTTTGAAATTGGTGCCACGTATTGTACAGATGAATTAAACTGCCTACAGCAAATGCTGAGTGAACAGTGGGCATACAGCTTATGGCTACCTACACTAAATCAGAGTGACTTTTCCTTTAGTGGGGATAGCCACACAGCACCTACAATTCTGGGAACGTTTGATGAGCCATATCATGATGCATAGCTAAAGCACTGTATTGACTTTTTTTCATGCCACAAAATGGGATAAACTCACTGGAAACAATAGAGAAAGACCACAAGAATTTTTTTGTTTTCCCTTGTTCTGCACCACCTTAATACATTGCATATTTTTAATTATGTAAGCCAGAATAAACCAGCTACAGAACTGTTTTCAAAGTGTTGGATGACATAGGACAGTAACTACTCACATATCTGGGCCAGGCATGAATTCCCGGGGCTGCCGCATGACTTGCCTAGCTTGTTTAAAACCAGGCTAAACTGTGCAACTCGATAGTTCCCACATCCACTAACAAACTGTGCACCACGCTGAGCTCTGATACCGAGGACACAAGCGTGCGTGCATGCTGAGGAATGAGTGAAAAGCTTTTTAAAATACTCCTCCTGACAAGCCTCTGAACGGCTCACTGCTGGCTGGAGTGAGCAGTTGGACCGGAGCCTCGCTGCACGTGAATGCCTGGCACATGGGACACAGCACCCCTCACCTGAGACACATAAACCAAGGGCTGAGGATCACTTAAGTGCAATCAGGTTCCAGCCTCAGCTACGAATTGCTGCCCCGTGCCGGCTGCCGTGTGCGCCAGCTGCCCGTGCCCTGGTCTGGCAGCACAGCAATTAAACAGCTCAACTGGGACCACGGGTGAACTGGAGCACATCAGACTCTCCATGGCAAGCAGCAGACGCTGCAGACTCTGCCTTTCAGCTGAAAGTTGTGCTTCTTCAGCGGTGGTTAAAGACAAGGGCAGCCGCTCAGGAAACAACCTCATCTCTTCCATGTTTCCTGCTGAAATAAGTCTTTTCAGCCTTCCTTTTGGGTGCACTTAGGCTTCCTCCCCTTCTTTGGTGAAATCCCAGTACTGTGCTTGAGACCATACTGAAGCATGAAGTGTGAATGCTGCAAATCTTCATCAGCCAAATTGCATCAGCCTCAAGTGGGTTTTTCTAATAGGTCAAGATGACCAAGAGCATGTAGAAGCCCACAGACCAGTGCAAAATGCCAAGGCTGGGTGGCCAGAAAACCGCTCTGGAAAAGCACTTTTCTCTGCTTGATGTCATTCTTTGCTGAGACCCAGGATGACTTGTGTGTGTGTGTAGGTGACAATATATTAAACAAAGGGTATTTAAACCACCAACGTACTTGACGCAAAGATTTTGATGATACAGGTTGCTTTGAAAATATAGCCATGCCTTCAACATAAGTATAAACCAGCCCTAATATTTCTCCTTCCCATCTGTCCAGGCATGTATTCTGACTTCATGAGGGATTGGAAGGGTTGCTTGTGTTTTGGATTGTGTTTTTCCTTCTGAGAAGTGAGCAGGACTTAAGGAAAAACATTTGGACAATACACCATTGTTACTGGAAAGTTTTTTAATAATGATAGTTCAGAGAAAGCTTAGCAGAGTGTTAGCAGAAGTGTAAAAGGAAGCCAAGTAAAAATGGCTTTTGCAGAGAAGGTAGCAAATGTTTTTGGATTTCCTGTCATGAGATGTGCTTTCAAGTTCTTGTATGGAGAAACCAAAGAGACTGAGAGAAAACTTAATCACTTGCCAAATACTTTCAGCATTTCTAACAGGTGCACCAAAGGAACGCAATCTCTGCTGCAGTTTTTGAAAGCTTCATTAGAATGCAAAGTTAAGGACCTAAAAAAACCAAGGTTTGTAGGATTATATTGTCTCATTTTTCCCTGACAGCTTGGGAGGTATCGGCCACTTTCAACCAAATTTGTCAGGGGAGTTTTTAAAGATAGTAAAGTTCACCAACGTTTTATGAGAGCTGTTTTATGAGCAGGGGAGAGTGTTCCTATATCTAGTGCTAGAGAAGTTCCCCATGGATATGTTAGGTGTTGCCCATGCTGATCCTGGTCAGATTTGAGACAAACTGCAGGATCTTCTCCCAATAAGCATGGTGTGGCACAAGAAACGTGGGGACATACAGTAGGAAAAGCTAAGGATGTGGGTCTGAGTGTAAGAGTATGGCTTCTAGTTTTTGAACAGAATTGTTCTGTGCTGCTAATGAAGTAATTTTAAACCAGCTTTTTGTAACAGCTCTCTAATGTACCCTGCCAAAGCTGTAAATGCCCCAGTTAACGTTTTGGAAGTTGTGAGGATTCGGGACAGTTACTAAGGGGAATTCCTAGCTGGAGATGAGCCTTTTCTCTAAGAAGCAAGGACATACTTGGTCTGCTGGGGAAAGAGCTGTTCTCTCCTCCTAACTGTTCTGCTACTATTTAACAAAGCAGAAATCCCACTTTTCTCCTCCTGTATGAAGCAATGGACCCTGCTTTCTTACAGTCTGTCTCCACCACCACTTTCCTACTTAATACATGTAACCCAAACAAAGCTCAGCTATGTTGTTCCCCAAAACCCCTTCCCCTATCTTCGTGTTACCTATTATCATCATCATCCCATTCATTTTAAATATTTGGTCTCTATAGTTACCTCTTATCTTTACCCACTTAGCGAACCTATTTATCCTACATTTGTAGGCCCCTTTCCTGTTCTCATGAGCCCTTAGAGTCCTTTATGCCTTTCCATGTACCTGTTTACAAGCTACTTTTGAGGGTCCAGCTGTCACTGTGAGACTAAAGACTGAATCCAAAATGAACTAAATATAGCTGTTCCACAGAGAAGGTGGCCATCAAATGACAAGGCCATCAAATTACAGGAAAAAATAGAGATGTAGAACATAAGTCCTGTACAGCCAAGAGCAATTAATAGTATCCAAACAATGGCTAAACCAGCTGGGTAACAAAACAAGGTTCAATATAGCCAGGAAAAAAAACGATGCAGCCAACTACTTCAACTAAGTAGTGCTGTTCAGGCAGCCTTGTCCTAGGTGTAGTCTGGGTTTTTGCCTGCTGCCCAAAAGGCGTGATTATCATGAGGGCTCCCTCAAGGAAGGAGGCCAGCAGAGTGGATGTTATACTAGCAAACTTATGATGATGGTGAGTATCTGCTACAGGTGGGACAGGAAAGATCGTTGCTTCAGGAGTGATCAGAAACGCAGACATTTTCCAAAAGACTAGGCTGTTCCTTTCTCTCAACTCTGCCTAACTGACTCTCTGTGTACCCTCATGATGAGACACCACAGGGTCATGGGCTGGAAGGAGGGGCTGAGGTAGTCAACAACTGGCAGTTTCCATGTGAGGAATCTGGTTGTATAGGTAACAAGTATATCAGCCCTTGAGAGCAGTGCGGTCACAGTAATACGGACTGGCAGAGACCTCTGGAGATCATCTTGTCATCGACACTGGGTTCAATCAGCCATGGCTCTGTCTACACAAGTCCTTAAAATCTCCCCAGGTGTGGAGATTCTGCTGTCTCTTTGGATAACTTGTTCTAGTGCTACACAACTATACTCCTTGTGAAGCTTTTCCTAACATCCATTTTTAATCTCCCAGTTTGCAATTTGTGACCATTACCTTTTGTCATACCATCTGCCATTTTTGAAAGTAGGTTTTTCAAAGGCGGGAGGCGGGGGGGGAAAGCTGTTATTTTCCACATAGAAGGCAAAGAATGAACTTGTATGTGTACACTGTGGGTCACACACCACATCAAATTCACCACTAGTTGTCCCCATAATGTGCGCATACCTAGGAACCCCACCACTCTCCTCCACCTGAATTCTTGATTTAAAACTGGGATCCTATGATGAAGTAAACTCCAAAGATTGACATAATTTAATGGGGTTTGCCAGGGGGTAGGAGGAGGACAGTAAATGAAGAGCCAGCTTTGCTTCTACAGCTGCCATTTTAAAGTAACATGGAATGATAGCTGAAGTGACAGTCTTATAATGGCTTTGGTGAGTGGTTCTGGAGAAGTTGTGGAAAGCAAATCATCAGAAAATAAACTGTAATAGAGATGATAGGTAAGGACAATAAGCTGCAAGAAGCTATGAAGTCCACAGTTAAGATACTGGCTTGGGATAGGATGGATTGAGTTAGCTAAAGTGTGTTTTAAGTTTAAATGTAGGCATTCATTTGCATATTGCTGAGGTTAGGATAAGATTTAGAAAAAAATCTGTACAACCCATTGTGCTGTTCTCTCTTTGTTAGTCTGCAGAGCTAGAAGGAGGGCTGGGGTTGGAAGGTATATACAGTTTGCATTCATCCTGCTGAATGTAGAGATCACTTGCATATTTTGAAGTCATTAACATCAGGGAAATAAGATTTTCCACACACAAAAAAAAAAAAAAAAAAAAATTAGCAGGGGAGCTTGCAGCCTCTCTTCCTACACAATTTTGCATGGGACATAGCTAGTACAAGGGCTAGCTTGTTCACAATCAAATAGCTTATCTATTCTTGCAGACCATTCCTTGACTTTCATTTCATTTGATTCCTCTTCAAAATACTTTCTGGCCTTCTGCCTTAAAACTGAAAAGCTTTTTCCTCCTTTTCCTGAATGTCCATAGAAAAACAGTCTTCAAGAGTTTAGGAAAAACTGACAGGCTGCTCCTGCTTTCAGTGCCTTCCCTGGTCCAATGCTAACTTTACTAGGAATGTTCATCTTTGCCTCTTGAGTTAGGGATACACTTTCTAGTCTGAAGAGCTATGAAGAGACCCAGTCAGTGCTAGGAACTACAAGGAACCTGGGCATAATCAGCAAGTGTAAACCTATACCAATGCCAGATACTAAGATGCTGGGGCAGGGGTGTTCAAGTGGCATTTATGAGCTTCTATCAAAAGCTTATAACTTGGCCAAACTTGGAATTTTTTTTTTTTTTCTTGGAACAGCACAGGATCCCTCCCTGACATGTTCCTCTCATTCTGTTTTCATACATATAGTCTGCTATGTGAGGCATAGGAAAAAAATATTACCATAATTCTTGGTAAATTGCTGGATTTCACAGAGCTTTCTATGCACACACCCACAAAAAAAAACCCAAAAACTAATCCACCACACCCAAACTCATCCATGCATTAAGCATGAAATATTTCAGCCCAAATGGCTGAAATCTTGCAAAACTGTAAGAAATTGTAAATACTTTTTGTGAGAAAGAAGTGATGAGCAAGCATATTAATATGTAGTAATGTTACAAGCTTTGCCATTAACCAGTTCAGATTATGCTTTATCTGTTGTGTTCGCTTACCTGTTATGAGACTGGTTAAGTGAGAAAAACAAATGAGATTTGATTCTTGGGGGGTTTAAAGCTTGATATCTGCAGTGCAGTATGCTTTTGAAGAGTGATTAGTACCCACTGGAAAACGCTATAAAACACTATATCTGTTTCTCTGTAAATTCACATCAAAGGTGATTAATCTCATAAAATAGTGATAATAAGGTTTTCTTTTAAGTGTTAAGCTTGAACTCAGATCAGAGTTGAAAGCCAAGATAGGTTTCTTCCTTCTGGTTCATCATCAATAATAAAATGTATGTAGGTTGAACTAGATTTTCATTGACAATTGCATAAAGTTATAGAGTTGCTGCCATCTGAAAACAAGCAATTATCCTCCCAGCCTCCATATTTTTGGTGGGTTTTAATGAAGAAGAAGGAAAAAGCAAGTCTTCAGCATATGCTTGGCTGGACCTGTAGAGCTGACAAGATAAAAATAGCAAAACTCTTGCATTAGTAAAGGAAGCTATTAATCTACTAGGATAGAGAATTCATCAAATGCATGAGCTGAATATAAAGGTGAGAGTACCAGATACTCTGAAAAGTGTTGCTATTGATTGGTGGTGTTGGAAATGCCTACACCAAATGGTGCAAAGCTAGTGGAGGTGGTGAACAACTAGGCATTAGTAAGGTATAATCCCTTCATGTTTTAGAAGTGATAGCATAGAGGCAAAGACCAGGAACTCAACTGGAAGTAATGTACTGGCTATATTTTTCTCCGTAGGTAAATGAATAAACAACTGGATTTTTCCTAATAAAATCTCCAAAAGTAATCCTACTGGTCTGTATAACTACACTGGGCATAGTAACAGTAAGGCTTGAGGGTCAATGTGCCTTGTGTAGATTTCAAGCCTCCAGTTACGATTTGTGTTGCTTAAAGAACATGGCTTCTTATACAGCCTGTCTAATCAAGAGATTACAAAAACGCTAATTGTTATTGTTTAGAAAGTAAATTTTCATCTGCAGAAATGAAAACAGGATGTAAACTAGCACACATTCCGCAGCATAAAATGTGCTTACAGTAAAGATCCCCTATGGTACCACACACAGCTTTGGGCTAGAGGGAAGCTTGATAGATGGAGCAGTTAGTTTCTCTTGCTCTTGCCAGTGTCTCTGTCGTGGGGCAAAGCTTTGAGCAGTTATATACCGCACCAGATGCAGTGGGGAGGGAGGAAAGGAGATGTGGAGGAGGTGTTTATTGCAAGAACTGAGTGTAGCTATGTTTGCAGTACACTACGTCTGTGTGCTCTATTCAAATATTTATTAACATTACAACTGAGCCACAGATGTTCAGTTTAAAATGGGTGTAAGGAAACTAGGGGCTGGAGTCAAACAGCTTCCAATTCACAAGTTTTAGGAAAACAAATGAGGGCTAGTGGAGAATGAAGACAAAATTAGGCCAGAACAAAAGTACTCTACAGAAATCTCAGCACACAAGCAACAGTCCAGGAATCTCATGCAGAGCAGGAAGTTACCTTAAAGCTCTTGGGGTTCTCTCTGCTCCAGAGAAGTAATGGAAATGGACATGGGAGAAGTATTTGAGCTCCTTGACCTACAGGTGGTTTGAGCCTTGCTACTACTTCAGCTAGTGGTGATCTAGAGACCTGAAACTTGCAGAAGATGTAGGAACATAGTTACGATTTGGAGAGGAAACAGTTGATGGTCAAATAAAGGACAGAGAGCAAAACAGGAGACAGGTAAAGGAGGGAGCACGCTTATGTGTTCTGATGAAGGGAAAGGCAGCGCTCTAGGTTGACATTAGAGAATCTAAATGAGTGAACACACCAGTGAAAGAAATTTTACCTGTGCCCCACTGAAGAAGCAAAAGCTTTAATCAGAGCCTGAAACAACTACAAGAAATGGAGCAGCAGAAAGGGAAGTGTTGGCATATGTGAAATCTTGAATCATTCCCTTGTTTTTCACCCTCCTCAGTCAGATTGCTTTCCTTTGGTTTTTGCTTGCCATCTTTCCCCTTCCCAGTGAAATTCCTGTGTGGTCACAAATGATTAGTCAGTTTTTCTTAGTATCAGTTCTCTCGTGATCTGATCTTCTTTAAATCTCTCAGCTGAGAAGTATTAACGTGGTGGGATCTCAGACATGTTTTAAAAAAAAAAAAAAATGCACACGCAGATTATGCTATCTGACATTAGTTCTGCTTGGTCTAAACCAAAATATTCAGCACTAGATCGTGGCCTGATCTGAATGCTGGTGTGTTCAATTCACTTTTGATTCAGTCTCAGTGTAACTGACAGTAGAACCAGCTCCTCTCCATTGACGCATTTTTATATCATTAGCATCTGGAGAAGCTAGCTAAGATCAGACCCCTGTTTTTCTAAATACCACATCATATACAAAGCAAGACACTAAAACCTTTGCAATACTAAGATTAACGATAATCAACTCTTAAATAACAGTCTAGTGGGGAGTAGGCTGCTAGTTGAAAATCTGAAATAAGTGAAAGCAAGTCTTTGTTCACAGACTGGCTGAATTGTGGTTCCAGCACACAATAAAATTATCATATTTTACAAATAGATGCCTGCCAAATGAATCACCGTAACAGTCTACATGGACATGCTTTGCCTGTCCCTATAGCGAGGTAATGCAACTTAGAGCTTGCACGAAAAAAATATACTGTGTCTTTGGAAGCAATTCGCTTCAATGAAGAAACATAGATAGTATCAAGAAAGCTGAACAGACAACAAATCATTTTATTGCCTCTTCAATATAAAACTCAAAAGAGAGCAGAGAGTCTTACAGCATCAGGGAAATAAATTCTGGTGATTTTCTGCCTAAAACACAAGACAAACGCTGTGGCAGCACCCCCAAGAGCGAGTTCTGAAGCTTCTGGAGATACGTATGAATTTTAGGATCAGAAGATGTGTACAGTGAAAACTTAGTCATCCTTTAAGCTGAAAACTCTTAACTAGGTGAAGTTCATTTCACTGTTTCTCTCTCTAGTGAACAAGGACCATACTGTTTTACACTCCATGTGACAAATTGGGGGCCTTCAGAGGAATGGAGTATGCAAGTGACTGGGTCCAGAAAATCCAACTGAAAATCCACATGCTTAGTTGAGGAACAGATGGGTAAAAACTTGAGTCCATAGCCTTCCAAGACTTCCATATATGCTTATTTCATGCACATAAATCATCTTTTTTATTTCACTGAAGTACCTCATATGTAAAGCTAAGTAAGTCTATGTGTGCACGTAAAATGCCTTCTGCTGATCCTGCAGGGACCGACTGCCTCTGTTGCAGAGCAGATCTTCTTGCAAGCCTGTATTATTGCATTTAATCCTCTGTGTATGTACATTGTTATGTGACAGTGTTGCCTCCCTGTAAGCATTCCAAAGCATTAATCCATTCCGGAGAATGCTTTATTACTGACCTAATGGTAAGCATATAGAAACATGGAAAACAGAGCTGCTGATATACAGGTTAAAGATTTAATGAACAGGAATTTTCACAGTCAAATTGCAATAAATATCGTGGGTTCTCAGTAACAGCAGATTGACCTTACTCTGGTGTGAAGCCTAACTGTAGTGGATTTTAGCAGTATCGTGAGCTATTATCAGCAGTAATTCTTGATAGATCTGCACTGAAAAAGTGAATAAACTTTAGTAACTGGTCCTTTACTTGAAATGTAAACATATGATTTAACAGATTGCTGGAACAGATTATATATAAAAATGAAACTGAATTGTGTTACTGCTTTAGAACATTAACTGAGGTTAACAAATCCTGTATGAAGAAAAAGAAATTCCCCAGAATTCCACTGTCAGTGGTGTAAAATACATTCGTTGCTAATTGTATGTGAGAAGCATACAAACAACTAACCCCAGTTGGAAGAGATCTAGAAAATGGGTTCTTGATTGTGTTGGCAGGTATCTAACATTGTTTTTAAACTGCATGCTGAGCCCATCTCCCTGGTGTTGCCATGCTATTATAAAAGTAAGGGCAATTATTATATCAAACTTACAGAGCATTTGTCATCCACTAGATGTTAAAGAATTTTAGCAAGTGATGTGTTAGTTTATGACTTCAGCATGAAAAAGGTATGAACTTTGAAAGAAATAAATTTAAAAGTACCTTCTAGCATTTTGATTCCAAAGCACTTAAAGCAAGGAAAGAACAACAACAAAAGATAGCATATCCTGTTTTGTCATTTAGTCATGTCTAGTGCCAATAGCCATTACCATTCCTTCAGCCTTTCTGTTCATATTCCCAGCTGTGCTAATCATTAATTAAGCTGGCTGTATTTAGAACCTCTGTAGGAATACTTCAGCCCTTAATAGAGATGCTTAATCATACCTTTGTTCTTCAAAAAAGTCTGTCCACTGGACGTGGCATTGGTAACCAGACCTTGCTTTTCCCTTTTGCTCTTTTTCTTTATGTATTACATAAAAACAGTTTTGGTTTGGTTTTTTGAGTAGTGATACTTTATGGGTTTGAAAGTAAAATTAATTTTAAATATCAAGCAGAAAAATTTAATTCAAAGAATCGAATTTGCAGACTTACAGTGCTGGATTGGAGGGATTGTTTGGGTTTTGTGTGCTTCTTTTTCTTGTTGTGAGTATTAAAATGCCCCATGATGTTTGGTTTGTTTTTCTGTTTCACAGGTAATGTTTTACTGAGAAAACTGAAGAGGTCTAATAGCTTACAAAAGCATAATGCTCAACTGTATTTAGAATCGCTTGTATCTGTACAACAAAGTGCGAAACTCAAAGGGGCTAGTTTTTCAATTAACTACCTGAGCCATGTGATCTAGCAAAGCTTCCAAAGAATTAAAAGTATGCTTAATCTGGTAATGACTTGTTTGATCTCTTACTACCAAACCAACATAATCGGTGTTGATTTCTCAAGAGTTTCTCTCTCAAATCTACTTAACTTTATTCTCAATAACCTTGAAAAATTCTCCCTTGTGCTTCTAAAGCAAAAATTTAAGGCTGAGATTTTTTTCAGAGTCCAGCGAAGCCCAGGTGCCCAATGCCTACTGAATTCTAGTAGAAATAAAACAAACTTCCACAAGAGGCTCAGCCCAACATGTTGGTTTCTAGCTGTTTGATTTAAAGACAGATTTGACTTTACTGTGGCTGTAACTGCCACGACAGAAAGCTCTGATGTTTAAAATAGTTATTCTCAGTGTTGCATCTTCCTGCGACCTTGATGCTCCTCTTCTCCCCCGTCCCCTCGTCTGCTGCAACCTCTGGAAAAGAGCCAGAAGGACATATGCAAAGAACTGGCGCCTACAGCCCATCTACATGCAAGTGAGCATAATTCAGCTCTTCTCAAGCTATAGTGAACTTGGCAGGGAGCAATTGCACAGGCACACACTTCTTCTCATGCTGTACCACACTTCTATCTAGGCCTGCTGAAGTTTGAGGGTTTTTTGATTTGGGGTGGGGTTTTTTTGCCATATGAGAAACTTAAGAGCCAGTGCTCAGCCTGGCAGTCAGATGGTGACTTCTCATCAGTACTGCAGTGTGTCCTGCAGAGAATGGATAACTATGGTTAGTTAGTGTTTGAACACCTCATTCATGTCAGTAATTCACTGAAGAACTGGGGAGGGAGGGCAGATTTCCTTTGTGCTCTCCATTCAGCCTCTGTTTCGGAAGTCACTGTGTATTGTAACTGCTAGTGGCTGTGGCATTGATGCCTTCTACATCATAACTTACTCTGCCAGTGAGGGGATCTCAGTCTTAGTTTTTCTGTGGTGGAGTTTTTGGGGGTTTGGTTTTCTTTTTTTTCCCCGTAGTGCTGCTGGCTTGCTCTCAGTTTCATTTATGGCCTGTAAATAGCTGTATATTTTCAGTAGCTTTATATTGACCTATAGTTAGCTTGGACTCTTTTAGCATCGTAATTCAAAGTATTCCATCCTTTGCTCTCCTACTAGTTTCTCCCAAATGAGTTCATAAATATGTCATTTAATAATTATATACAATATATATTGTGTAAAGCTGGCCATTCACAGTTTCTTCTAGATTCTTCACTGAAAATAGATTTATTCTTTATAGTCTCAGGGTTGTGGTTTGGAGGTTTTGAGTTGGTTTTTTGTTTGGATTTTTTGTTTTAATTATCCTGCTAATCTGTTGTCAAATCCAGATGATGCTGGCACATGTGACAACCTTTGAATGCTAGTGAAGTTATTTCTGTGTTCTTACTTTACTTCCTTTCAGTTCAGCATCAATAAAAGATTGTAGTTTTCCCGCTTACTAACAAAAGAACATAAAAACTTTTAAACTCTTTCCTGCTATAAGTCCTGCTAAGGTCTGAAATATGATATGCTGCCATCATAATATTAGGTTGGGGTTTTTTATTTGGGGAAATGAAAGGGCGGTATTCCACACCACTTCAACCCTCTCCCACACACACACTCTTAGTTTCCATTTCATACGCCAGTAAAGGCCAACATGACTCTGAAACATGATTTGTTGTCAAAAAATAATAAAAAAGACTCTAAGTTCCTGTTCTTTCCCATCTACACTAGCATACAGCCCCATTTTGGTTCCTTGTACACCCTCTTTATATGCAGCTGTTAAAACATTCATCCTGAAGATTTTGCTGTCTTCATTCTGGAGAAGTAGTGCTTAAACTTCAGCTCTCTGTAGAAATATTGGTAATGCCACAGGTTTTTCTTCATAAAAATAATATAGCAAGAGATGCCTTAGAATAGCACATTCTTAGTGGAAATAAGGTGATCGAGCAACCTTTTTTTTTCACATAGCTGTTTGTGAATAGTAATTACAGCTAGACTGAAGCAACAAACATTGGGATGTGGCCCTAGACAGAGTTGGTTTCTCTTCAACAGATCTTTCAGTGGTTCAGAAAATGTAGCAAGGTGTGGTGGGAGCAATGATTTTTCCCTACCTTTTTGACTGCATGAGAGAAACTTGGATTTCACTCCTTTCCTGCACACAGTGACCTCATCTGCAAAATGATGAGGGGAGAGAATGAGAATTGTCTTCATCATCCACACGTCCTTCAACAGTACTGCCTTACCATGCAGTAACCTCTGTCCTCCTTTGCATCTGTTCTCAATTGATAGGATCACTACCATTTGTAATAAAGTTCAATAATCATTGATGTAGACGGTGAACATAACACCTCTGTATCTTCAGATCTGTAGCTTGGTCCACCCCACAAGTAACTTCCCACATAATAAATGGTGCCCAGTTCTGCGTAAAGCACTTGCCTTCAACCCATCATTTGGGGCAACGGTTTTGAATGGTAAAGCTTCCTGTATTGAAAGAAATCAAATGAATGTGTGTGCATGGTTGTGTGTGGCTATCACTTGCTTGTTTGCTGTATTGCAAACATATATGTAGGCTATATTACATCAGTTTTTATGTTTAAACATATTACATAAAATTCTCAGTTAACATTGGTCATGAGCTGCAGAGCTCCAATCCATAGCTAAAATTAACAAACCTCATAGCTGAAGAGCTGCTTAGATTTTGTTTGGACCCATCTCAAATAAGTCCATACTAACAGCAATTTTCAGCCTTTTTTCTGCTGCCACTCCCCCAAAGCATTTACAATACTTGCTTACCTGGGGGCTTGGGAGGGAAGCAGTCTTTCCAGCCAAACTGCTGTGTTAGCCTTTAATCAGTTGTCAGGAGGAGCCAAAGTTAAAACTTTGACTTTTTGCCTAGACTGATGACTTCCTGGCTTTCCTTCATTCTTTGTTTCTTGCTTATAACCCCAAACCTTTGTTCTTGCATCCACTAAGCACCAAAGGTACATGGGACTTTGGAGGCCCACGTGGTAAAGACCGTCTGTCTTTTCAACTGTGGAGCTAAAGGAAACAGCAAAGGCTAATCAGGACCCCAGTTGTTGGACTAGACTGCTTTTATCAAAATGTTTCTTGTCTATTTGTAGTGGAGAAAGTCTAAAACCTATAAATTGATCAGTAGATTTAAAAGCCTGATGGATTCTCTTTCTTTGAAGCTTTTTCCAAAACTGCCTTTCCCAAAACTGCCTTTCCCAAAAGCACAGGATAACTTTGGAAACTGCAGACATGCTCCCTTCAACCTTGCTAGCAGCAGAGCTAGTACTTGTGCCGTTTCTATCTTCTTTCTGTTTTAGACATGCTAGAAGGAGACCGACAGCCTAAAGAAGTGGCATCTCAGTAGAATTGTCAGCAAAAAGTCCCATGCTCTGACATGGCTCTTCCACTGCCTCTGAAACTGCCTCTCTGTGAGCACGACACCATTTTAGCTCCAGCTGTCTCTTAGTAGCATGACCTTCCTATTGACAGGACCTCAGGCTTAATATGAGAAATAACATATTCCATAAAATAAAGATGATAGTTACAAACCCAGGGAAACAGCTGGGGGGGGGGGGTGGGGGGGGTGTTTCTAAGTGAAGAGAAGAAAATGTCTTCTTCACTGGAAGATATTTTCAATTTTACCAGGAATCACCTCTCTCTTCTGAATCATTAACCAGAGTGTCCACAACTAAAATCTGTTGCCTGCACTGTCCTCTCCTCTGTCCCCTACATCCAGTCACAACCAAAAGCAATGAGTAGCAGCTACTAATTCTAGTCCCACAATACCATGTTTGCCTGGTTATGCTGCCTTCATTTCTTGTACTGACTTCAGGATCTTTGCACTATGTTCCAGTAGATAACGTAGACGAGTGTCCTCAATCATCACACTGCCTCATCTTAAACAGGAGGCTTTTCCTGATTTAGGATCATTGACTGCTTTGTCCTGAATATCTCTTTCATAAACTGGTCCCTTTTCCTAACTCAAAAGTTGGAAATGTTGTCAAGAGTATATTTCTGCAAAGAAGGGCAAGGTAAGGTAACATACAATGCCACTAAATCTAGTGGCCTCCATGAACTTCTTATGAACATATGCAGTTTGCTGTGCCTGCTTTTTAATTCAGCTAATTAAAGAGCCTGCAAATAAATATGTAACGCTTAAACTGTGTACATATACAGATTGTGATTTTTAAGGATGGAAGGGAGCCTAGAAAATTCTTAAACTATACAAGCTTTTTAACTAGGCTTCAGAAACTACTTTCCCTTTGGCCTCAGGCCCAGTGTAAGCATATTATGATCTCTTGGCATGAAACTGTGTCTCTGATGTTTTAATTCTTCTGTGAATGACTAACACCTCACCAGAAACTTTATTTAAGCACAGAAGAATGGATGACCTTCAAACAAATAATTTTTCAGTACCTGAGAACCTGGCTGGGAACTGTCCCAGAAGCGTCAGGAGCTGGGCATCGTACCACGAGTCCCGCCGCTTCCTTTTATCTTGCACCTCATGTCCTTAGGCTCTCTCTGATCAGTGTCACTGCAATGAAGTACCTCTAGCTTATTCTTTGTGAGAACAAAGGGCTTCACAACCTGGTTGCAAACCAGATTATTTCTTGCAGCCTTGAACAGTGGTTTGCCAAGTGGTAGTTTTCTTTGCCAAAAGGGAGGCTAAGCTCAGCTCCTGGGTTCCTGTTGACTTCTAAACTCACCAGGAACCGGATGATGCTGAATGCCCTCCCAGTTCTGAGCAAAGCGTAATGATACTTCCTTGGTTACCAAACATTCATTATCTACCACTACCCTTTAGCTGCTCATTGGTAAAAGAGGTAAACGGCTGTAGTGCTTGAGGGGAATGGAAAACAGGAAAATAAACATTTGTGTGTTCATGTGAGGTGTTTCCTTGCTTGCAAAAGCCTAAGTTCCAAATATGCTGTTAGCATGATCTTTTGATGCTAATCTTGCAGCTTTCCACATAGGAGCAAACTAGGCTTTGCATTACTGTGGGGAAATACATGTCTGGTCTATAAAGGGAGGCAAAAGATATCAGCAGTAACACCTACGCAATTCAGAAACCCCATTTCCTCCAAACCATCAATAACCTTGCATGCAAACAGCTTTCTCTGTCAAAAAACTTAACTTTTACAGGGACAGCTACTGACTGTCGATCAGCTCAAACCAAAGAGCTGCTGGATGGGAGGAGGGAGATCTGGCAACCTCCTCTCCTCGAGAAGCTGCCGAAGCTCCACATTCCAGTGTGATGCTCTTGCTGCTGCTGGGCATCACAACTCTACGTTGGCTTCACTATATGCACTGAATTACTCTGTTTCCTTCCTTCAATGCTAATTAGCCTAACTCAGATGCTGTGCTGCTGAGTGAAGCAGCTCCAGGCATAGGGTCAGAGGAGGTGACTTTGTCCTCAGAAAATAGTCCAGATTTTAAACACCCTGTGCAGGTGAGTTAAGGCCACTGTGTTCCTAATTTAGGTGATGAATATGGGCTGCTGCTAGTCACCTCTGTGAGAGATGGTTCTAACAGCTTGGGATCTTACTGAACCTCAGTAGTGAAAAAGCAGGGAACACTTACAGTTCTGGGATCCTTCAACACTGGGCTTCCTTGCTGTGAAATGCACAGGTATTGCAAAAGGTGCACTTGATAATAAGTATATTAACTATCAAATGCATACCCTGAAGCATGGTGTTCTTGCCAATGAAACAGGCGGTAACAAAACCAGACTGCACTGGATTGGGAGTGTTCAACAGCCCAAACTGGATTTTGGCAGGGAGAACACCACAAACAGTAACACGCCCCCTCTTGCAAAAAAAAAAAAAAA
>VYXH01005709.1:87987-101581 GCA_013397275.1 Burhinus bistriatus
AAAAGACTTTAAATTGTTAATAACCATATATAATCAGAACTTTTATCTTGATTCCAAGAAAAGGCACCTCAAACCATTAGCTGATATCTCAAAAGCAGGCACAGGCATTGGTTTAATAATGGCCCAGACTAAGCTTGGTGATGCTGTCTGGTGGTGGTTCTCTCATTTTGCTGAGCCTATGCCTACCTACTTAATCTGCAAAATCTAAGAGGCTGTTTGGTTTTTATTGATAACCAAAGACCCTTATGGTTTATAAATGCATTCTGCAAAGCAGGTGATAATCCTCTGTTCTTCAGGAAGGATGTTACATGGTAGTAAGAGGCAGTATGGTTAGAGTAAATACTTGTTCTTAGCCCAGTTTGATACTGTCTTTATTAAATAATGCCTGTCAACCTTGGGTCTCAGAATTCCCATTGTGAGTATAAAATCAGCAATTGATAAACAGGAGGCCATTGTTTTTAGTGAGTATCTAGCATTCTATAAATAAGCTTGGAAGTACTTGTGCATACCTCGCAGAAGTCGTATCTAAAAACTGAGACCATATGTAAGAAGCTGCAGAATATGAAACCAAATAAATCTAAATACTTACTGTTATGAACATACAACTGCTGCCTGCCACCAGTGGTGAGAAGGGGGGAGGTGGGAACAAGGGTCCCTTGAAAAAAATTGGTCAGACTCTAGGGGAAAAATACAAAACAGCTTGTGTGTAAGCTAGGATTTCACTGAGAACAATTCTGGTGAACAACACAGAATGGCAGAGCAGAGGGGTGGAGGGAAAGGGGCAGAGAGGTCCATGGCCTTCTGACCACAACAGAGATTGTGATCTTAAAAGGGAGCGTGGGCAGACAACCCCTCCCCTGTGAGCTACTAACAATAAAAGAGCTGACAGGGTGGTTTTATGTGTGCGCGCACAGCATTTGTAACAATCCCATCCTTTTAAGTCTACTGCCTTTGAGCAGTGACCTACTGGATGCTCAGCAGTGCAGACGGCTGGATCCCCACGTTTCCAGAGGAAGTTTAGTACTAGAGCAACTTCATACAGACCAGCACAGTAAGCCAGATCGGTTGCACAGCAGTGTGCTACAAATGTGCCGTGCAGCATGTGTGCGGTGCCTCCAGTACAGAGCCTAACAGATTTCCAGCGGGCAGATGACTCGCATGTGCGCAGTACGGCCACCAGGCTCACTGCGAGCTCTACCTGAGAGGCTCGGTCACGGAGGACACCGTTCAGCCAGACTGAATCAAGTACATGACCTAGTTCAAGCACCTCTAATCAGAAGTGCTGGTGAAGGCCAAAAAGGGAATGAATGTAAAGTGACGTGCACTTCTTTTCAAAGAAAGCTTAGAAGAGAAGAGGGAAGAATAATTAAAGTAGAAGGAACACTTCAGTTTTATAAATATGAATAGCTGGCACCAGCTAAGCCATCCCTGTAGCAAGCAGAGAGCTCATGGGAATTGCTGGAAAAAAATGCAGGTATTACCATTTTCAAAGATCATGATCCTGTTCAAGTTAACGAAAGCTGAATGGCTCAAACTGTATATGAAGAATGAAAGTTTAAATGCTATCCTATCCTATCTTGTCCCAGATCATATAATCACATGCCTTAACCAACTACTTCTGGCAATCCAAAACAGTAACTTGCATAGAAAAGCCATTCAACATTTTTTTTTTTTATTTCATGCACACCAGATTTTCTACAGTCAAGCTCTAGGGGCTCCGATCTCCTGTAGTTTTCATCATTCTAAAACAAAGGGAAATTGCTAGTGCTTTTATGAGTTAATTTTCTTCATCCTTCTGTATTTTGGTCATAGGGCCTGTCCTACAGATTTTTACAACATATATGCTGCGTTCCTGATGATTCGTTCCCTTCGGGGGGGAGGAAGAACGTAGCATGTGTCCTCCACTCCTTACCTATGGGACACATCTTGAGTGATTAATTGCAGATCTGTTTCAGCCATCGCTCCCCTAGCTTCTAAAGCAAACCTGAAACGATTAAGCCAAAGTTTGCTTTCCAATAAGGAAGTTAATGGATAGCTCTGTTTGGGGGTGTGTGGGGGTTTTATTCTTTTGGTTACATGTTACGTGTCAAATATGACTTTCGTGAAAACAATTCTCTTGTTATTTCATATTGGGAAAAAAAAACCAGTGAAACTGGAGATTCTCTGGCCATCCTTCAGACAGCTGAAAAATGGCTTCCAGGGCTGTAGTTTTAGGGTATGTGGGTTTTTGTCAAACAACTTCTACAGAACTCCTGTCAGCTGGCAAATGCAAGGTGAATCATCAGGGCAAGTGAATGACAGCAAGGGAAAGATTCAAGAGAAGCAAACTGAGGCATTGAAGTGAGTACCACTACAGTAAAAGTCAAGTACTATGTGTCTTCACAATTCAGACCTTAAGTAACTGCTTTGATTTTGCTGTAAAGGGTTCCTCGCACAGCTGCTGTTTTAGTTCCTAAGCATTTTAAAATATATTCACATCTTAAGTCTGTTTTGTGTTGTATTTCAGAAGAAGGGTTGTATTCAGGGGAGATCTAAAAAAGTATAAAATCGGGCCACTGCTGCTGCTTCTTATGCAAAAGGCAGCTCCGGCGTTTCTTTGCTATAATGCACCCTCATTACGTAGGGATGTTCTCCCTAATCACTTTGGCCATTTTCGGTGTATCGTGAACAGAAGATGTGTCTATTTTTATTTCCCCTGCACTCACATCTCTTTTGTTTCTTTCTTATCAGCAAATATCTATTCATTGGTCCTATCTCGTTGGTTCACATTTATCTGCATTAAAATGTGTGCCACTCATTACCTCAGGGGTTGTACACAAATTAAAGTCTCCTGCATCTAGCAGTTTTATTCTTCCTGGTTATTGTGTCACCTAAAAATAAAACTATTTCTCATTTGTAACAGATACTTGAATTTCTATCCCTTAACTATTTCTTAGTTCAATCAGTCAATTTTTGCAATTAGATTGTGTTGAAGTCCCATGAGTTTGACAGAATAATTGCAATCAGAACGATCTTCTCCCAAACTTGAGGGACCTAGAAATTTCTTTTTTGTGCAAGAAAGAAAAAGTTTCTGACCCTTTTCTAAAAAGAGCTTTGAGAGTTATTTAAATAGAAAACTCACAGGTTTACAAGCCTGAACTGTATCAGCCTTACCCTGTAATAAAGTCCAGCACCTATATGGAAGTTCATATTTAAATGTCCATTTCTAGTGAGCTACTTATTATTGTTTTCTGTCCTAGGAGTCTACTTGAGAGAAAATCTTTGAGCAGTCTTGCTAACTGCTCTGTAATCATAACGATTTTTTTAGTTCTCAGAGTACTAAAATATTCTGTATGTAGGTATGTTCACATTAATTTTTCACATAATTTAAAAATCTTACCATACATAATATAATTTCTTGTAATAACATAAGATGTTCACAGCAAAACGTTAAATTATAAAGGGTACGTATTAGTGCAAAAATGAAAGGTAAATATGGTTATCTAAATTAGGTCTTGATAATTAATGCTGATCTGTCATCTTGGCCTAATAGATACGTAATCAGCCTTCCCAAAACAGTTGTGTCATATTTCTAGCATTTTATCCAACTAGGGGAACCAAATGCTACTATTATTTGACTTTATAATCATATGATTAAGCCCACTGGTGCTCCTAGAAGGACTTGGCTAGGCAAGTCTCTCGCATGTAGTCCTGAGACCTTCCTGGATGGAGGAACGTCCTTTCCTACGTGCCTCTCTTTTGACTGACAGAATCTGTCCCCTTCTGCCAACCGCAGCTACTGTTCCTCCAGACTGTCACGCTCCCCCAGTGGGTGCATCACTTTCCACCATTCTGCAGTTATTTTGACAAGTGTAGAGGTGGGGGGGGATTATTTGTTCCTGGTGTGAAGAAAGTGCTTCTTGGTGCTTGACTGGTTTCAGCTTCAGGGAATAATGTGAATTTGACGGTGAAAACAACTTAAAACTAGATTAGGAGCATCTGAAAGCAAACTTTAAAATGTGGCACAGAATAGCCTGACTTTATTTCCCAACCATGTCTCTTTTCAAGTAAGTGTATAACTCTATCCCAGTTGAAAAATTAAAGATTTAGCACACAAATACGGTTTTGTAATGGGAGAGTTTAATTTGTTTCAGTTACCTGTACAAATGACTCTAATCTACAGATCAGTTGCCCTGGTTTGAATAATGTGCATGTTTAACACCAAAACGCATGTGTCTAAACTTAGCTCGCAATGTTGAAGCAACTTATTAAGTCAAACAGATATTTGACATATATTTGGTATCCTAAATATGTACGGCTGGTAATTACATTTTATTATACTAATTCTATTTAGTTAAATGTGCAGTTTTTCCAGCAGAAACACAAAGAATATTAGTATCATGTCTGAACAAACTACCTGTAATTAATTCCCGTCAAAACTGACGTAAAAGCAACAGGAAACAAGGTAACTCTCTTAATTCTTTGATATTTGATGTTCTATTGTCTGATGCAAGAAAAAAAAAAAAAAGGAAATAATTTACTACTACCATAATCTTATTTCTGCAGTACAGAAATTACTTCACTGTTACATAACCATGTCCTTTGCACATTTTGGTGTCTTTTGTTTGTAAGTCATCTCAAGGGAATCCACAAAGCCGCTACAGGCAGTTAGAGAGGCAGGAATTTTACGTAGTTTTCATGACAAGCATTTTCCCAAAAGCGCCGTGTTTCATGGTCAGTTCCTGGTAGCAGTCTCATTTGATAAACATCCTCCATGTGTTTTGGACCTCCTTGTCCGTGAAATGTTACCCCAGTAGTCTTCTGTGGCACTGCTGTGGAGAAGAGGCTTAGGGAATGCTTTATCTATACTAGCGTAAAACATCTAGTCTCCTCTCTCCCCCTGTGAAGACAGAGTCCAGTCATCTCCAGGATAGCCAGTAAGTATAATAGGATATTACATTTGTTTCTGTTATGCTAGCTGAGCAAACAGTATGTTACCGGACAAGGAAATGGTGAAATATAATAAACGTCTACAGAATTGTTAAGAAAGCTGCAGTTGCAGAGCAAGACTTCCAGTCTCCTCTCATCTCCCTAACTCTAAGTCTGTAGGTGTAAACCTGAGGGCAGAATTTGGTTACTTTATTAAACCAGGAGTTACAGGAAGTCAATTAGCTTTTCCTGTCCCACAGACTGTTTATGAAACATCAGGGGGAGCAAAGAGAGAGAAGTATTCCTTCAGCTTGTGTGCAGAAGCAATAAACCTGGAAATTTAGGAGTATATTTTTAGATTAAAATTTGTTGTGGGCATAAAATACACTCCCAGGAGGTTGGTTCACAAGTGGGAACCACGATATCAGATGTAATAATAACATATTGGACCGTATCTTGTATTGATTCAGAAGTGTTGCAAGTTTTGCAACTTCTTCATGTAGGAGGGTTGGGTGTTAAAGCTCTAAACACAGTGAAGGCGGTATGAAAGCCTACTGCACACTAAATGCACTCAGCAGCTTGATAAATAGCTTGTAGCTGGGCTAGCAGCGTGTATCATTTAGTTTGTAAAATAGCCGGTTTGATCAGTAAAGACCTGCTGGATGATCGGGAAAAAAAGAGTAGACATATACAGAATAAGCGAAGAATATAGCTGAATCAGGTGTGTTCAGCAGTAATGAATGAGAGAAACGTGCTGTTAGCGTGATCATCATCAGTCTTTAATGACACATCATAACTGTTTTCCCACTACTCGTGTATAGAGTGTTAATGGCATACGCTCAGAAGCTCAAAAAGAAACAATTAAATTACATCGTTTCCTCTTGAATTGCTCTTCAGAGTTGTTTTAGACATGAAACAGATGAAGAGTAATGTGAAAGTGGTAGAGCAGAAGGTAACTTCGCTTTCCAAAAGGATTCACCAAACGCCTGCATTTAAAAAGGGTTATGGTAAACATATTACACTCCTATCAGGCAATGGATGTTATATAGTGTGCTTAAAAAATTTTTTTTTAGATTAAGAAATGTGTTATATAATTGAAAATTTCATTCACCAGTGATGGATCATCAGTAACTAAAGCCAAGCAAGGGTTAGGGGTGCCACCTCAAGTTAGATATCAAATCTAGGGGTGGCAAGATCATGTTGTCCTCCAAAAACAATTTTTGGAGGGAAATGGTTCGGGCTGCAGAAGGGGTAGTCTTTCCAAACCCATTTTCACAAAATGCCACAGTGTTTGATTTCAGATAAGAACTGATCTTGGATAAACCGCAAGTAAGCGGAGTTATGCAATTATATCAAATAAGACTGGCAGGTTACCTATGCACGTACAATATCAGGTTGTATGATAAACTGTGTGAAAAAAGCATCAGCCTGGGTCTTGGATTGCTTGACAGGAAAGGGTGTTTTGCATCACAGCAGGTTAAAACCTTAGAGTTCCGGAGCACCATTAGCATAATCTGTTTACTGTCTTGGCAGGTGATAATTGCTCCCGGATAGGCCTAAGGGAAATGAACATTTTGAAAGCATAAAGGGGCAATCAGTGGCAAGGAGAGAGGAATTCTGAAGTTACCTGGGACCAAATGAATATTAAGAGATCATTCTCATCAGGGTGGAGTGAGGAAGAAGCCTTGAATCTTAATAACTCCCCAAGAAGGGTGTTGGTAGTAAAAAAAAAAAAAAAAAAAAAAAAAGAAAAAAGATTCCCAAAGCTAGGCTCCCTGTATCCCTCAGAATATAAGCTATGCAAAAGGACTGAATCTCTGAACGTCTGTGTTAAGAATTTAACAGCATATTGGCTGGATAGAAGGGAAGTGGAAGAAACTTCTGGTCTTGCGATAAGTAGATTTTGTATGGTTCCCCCTCGTTTCTGTCCTCTGTCTGTAAATGCTTTGTATGTAATTTAGTTATCTATTTTGGATATTGTATAAACAATCCTGCTACTCATTCTTAAATAACCTGGGTTTTAATGACTTCTAGACACCTAACTAATATCAAGGTATTTCACCCTTTAAAGGCATGATAAACTTTAAACTGGGATGGTGGGCCATTTTTATAATGTGCCCTCCCCACTCCCCTCCAATATCAGCCTAAGGTATCCCGAGGATAACCAAGTGCACCTCCATTAAGGTGCATGGACTACTGTAGAGATGACAATTCAGAGCTATGGGTCAAAGAAACATCCTTGGATTGGCAGCATTAGCCAAGAAGCTCCTTGGTATACATTAAGATAGTGGGGCCTGTGCAACTAGTAATGCTTAATGTTTCGTGTCATTGAGTTTGGGCAGCTTTCTGCTCAGTGTGTCAGCTGCTATGAATGGTACTCCACAACGTATAGGAACATAGGTTGTATTTTAGGGAGAGGATACATTGACTTAGGCATTGAAACATACACCACATACATTCTTTTTGAGAGTCTAGTCCTAGGTGATATAGATGCTTTCAAAAGCGTTATCACCTTGCTTAAATTGTGCCCACATAAATCTTTTTACACATTACTTCTATATGATGAATATACAGGCTCCTAACCAAAACTGCTAACTACTATTGTAGCAATTCTACCTACAATACCAAAGGTATGGATTAATCAACAATACCCTCTTCGAAAGTTATATCTTTTGGCAACTTTCAGGGGATTCAGGAGGAAAGTCATTATCATAGAGGAGTTTAGGGTTTCTTTCTTTTCCTGAACTGGAACTGTACAAACTCAAATCCTAATCAAAATTGATCTTGATAAATTTTAAAGAGTGTCTCGCCTGGTAAAATATCTCCTTAAGGTTTCGAGTACTACTTAGTCTTTCACTCTATCAAACTTGTTCTTTTAAGGTCACTGCACTTGTTCAGTCAACAAAACTTCCCCATGGCTTTTTCCCTAATCACTTTTCCTGTCCCTTTCTCAGTTCCCTTTTTCATCTCATATTTGCATTTTTAAAATGTATTCCTATTCATCCAATTTACACCCTCATCTGCATTCCAGAATATCCGTTGCCTTTATGATTTCTTACTTGGTCCAACAGACTTCTCTTTTTTTAGTATTTCTGATTATCATCTCTGCCCCCCTCCCTCTCGATCATTTGGTCTAGTCTCTTCATTATTCTCTCTAACTTATTCTATTAAGCCTCCAGTTAGACACTAATATGTCATTCCAGGTGCAGCTGTGTTAAAGAACTACTGGCCATTAAATTATTTTAAAGTAATAGGCAGGAGTTTTACTCCTTTCTTCTGAAGAAAATCAGGCTTTATTGGCAAGGAGACAGAGTGGGATTGACTGTCAGAAATTCTATATTGTTTTTCCAGTTGTGCATCTGTCCTGGTGTGTAACTTACTGGGATTTTCTTGTGCTTCTAATTTTGACCTCCAAGCCAAGGTATTACAATGCTTGTCTTGATTCTTGCTAGCATACTTTAATTATTTGCATTCATTTACAAGTCTTGTTCTTCAGACTAGTAGAAATGATAATGCTAATTCAGTATGTCTACCTTTGAAGCACTAAGTGCACTTCTAGGTCCGTACATGAAATGCACTAAAAATCAAAGATTATAAATTTTTTGAGATTTGAAGGTAGATATATTAAATGGCTTCTAGTTTTTGCCTCTCCTTTCTCACCACTGGATGAGAAAGCCACTTTTACTGCCTCTGCATAGGGCTGCAGTAGCACCAGAAATGACAATGTGCTGTTCTTTTTTTTATGTCATCACTTATAATGCAGTTAATATTAAATTCAAATGTCAAGTTAATGTTCATTGTCCAAAACAAGATCATCTAGATACCACTGGAAGAAAGCTCTAGAAAATATTTTTCCTTTATGTTCCTGTTAGTTTAAGGCTCAGTTTTCCATTCCATTTAGGGTGAAAAGACAACGTCTTTGAGGTTTTATGCAAGTTCAAGGCCCTGTCTGCCCAGAGCTGACTTTAAGAGGAAGATTTGAATCACTGTATCTTAATCTTCTTGTCTTGGGAGAAGTGGCCTATATGGAAACTCTGTCATACTTCAGAGTTACTGTCTGCCAGTATAGGATGTCTATGAGGACAGTATTGCAAGGGTACCCTTTGCTATGTCACACAATAAATGCGACACATGTAGGGAACTTCCTGCATATAAGCTGCAATAGGGTGCCTGCTCAATGGATGCCACAGATTTGCAGATAAAAGACAGTCATGGGTGAAAGAGCTCGTGCTGTTGCAGATATCTGCAATAACCGCCCACGAGACGGAGCTCTGAAGTCTTTCCCTGAGAACGGGATCAATATACCAAAGTGGTTCATTCTCTCAAGCAAGATTCTATCTAGGAGCAGAAGACTCTCCTGGAAAGCATAAAAGTGTCACTGGCCTGACCGTCTCACACTGCTAGATCTTCCAGGGGATCTCCATGCATGGATATTAAGATATTAATGCATGGAGATTAAGAGCGTTAGAAAGTTTGCCATTGCAAAGATAATTGTCTATTGCTAAAGCAAATTTGTAAACTTTTTCCCAGAGATAGAACAGTGAGAGAAATCTAGGAGCAGGAATCTTAATCTAGTCAGGGCCTGAACACTGGGAAGAAGGACGTATGAATGACAAACTGCTAGAACTGCTTTCCAAGACCTTCAGGAACATTCTTATACAGTATGAAAAGCTGAAGATAAAAAGAATTTCTCATAACCTGTGTCACTTCAAAAATTGGTTAAATGTGTCAAATGAGCTACTTTCACGTTCTCAGACACTTCCTTTGAAGCATTCTTCCAGCTCAGTAATACCTTCTGAATTTTCCCTAGAATACTGCTTCAACATATCTGCCATCCACCTTTGCGAAGGGGCAGGTGGGAACAGAAATCTTTTTGACACCGCCAATTCCTTCAGGCACCTGATTCAAGTACCACTCCTCTGTTCCAGATTAGTTTCCATTTTGCCTCTCTTCAGGTTAAAACTTTTATTTTGTTCTGTTAAAGCAGAGAACATATAATCATGTGCATATTCCACCTCTTTAATTTCATCTGAAACTGATTCTGATCCTTGGGTTTTAATTACCCTGAGACAATCTTGAACTACATTTAAAAACCCTCCGTGAAGCAAGCCCATGCTGTACATCTTAATTGTATTTTTTAAATTGAGGATTCCTGCTGTCCAGTCTTCAGATATATTTGAACTGCATCCTGAAATAGAAGCCTGTAGTTAACGCCCACCCCCTCATCCCCCCAAAAAAGTCTTTCTACAGAGCAGTATCTCTAGTTAATAAGAACGCAGTTCCAATTCAGATGTGGAGTAACCAGTAGATCGTTACCCCTTGAATTGTCTCAGGCAAGGCAGTGTATCTGGTTCAGAGCATTAGTTGTTCACTTTATGCCTCTCTTCTGTTATGATTTTCAAATGTGTACCCATCGTTATAACCAAATTAGGCTCACAAGAGCAATTAGATTAGCAGAATTTCAAAACTCGTGGCTTTTTATGACTGTATTGGCCAAGAAGGATCACTATCATAATTCCATCTGGATAAAAGATGCTTACCACCTCCTCAACAATTTGTTCTGTATTATCTCTATCAGTACGCATTCCCATACCCTTCTCCACTTTCTTATCACTGGTTGCTAGCTCTGGAGGAAAACAGCAAGAGGCAGAACTAACAGGAGGGTTAGATTAGCCCACTTTCACACACCACCTTCAGTAAATCTGCACCTGAATAAAAGTTTTCAGTAGCCAGAAGTAAAAACAGAAGGTAAAACTTCTACCTCAAGAAAGGCAAATCTGTGACTGACTTCTCAAATGAAGGACATTGCAGGTATTCCCTGCAATGCTATTCGATCCACGATCCATATTTCTCTGGTGTAATTATCGGCTTAACCTTAGACCTTCCTCTCTCACACAAAAGAGGAACGCACCTTGACTTTGCCGAGGTGGGGTGTCAATCCTCTACAGTGAAGCATTACTCCTGTTACTGCAAGAAGAAACCTCATGCTGATAGTGGAATTAAGCTAGTCCACAAATACAACACCCAGCATCTTCTCTTTAACAGAGAAAGACAGATCACTCCTGGAATTAAAAACACAGGTTTACTGCCTGAAAGGGTTTTTGGTTTTCCCGTACGTCATTCTGCGTCCAAAAATTCAACCTGAAAAACTCAAGACCTTTAACAGCCTGTCCTGGTTTGAGATAGAAGAGAACCAATTTTCTTTTCAGTGATTTTACTTTTCAGTTAAGTCTTTTCTAAATGAATTCACTCCCTGAAATCAACAGCGTATTCTTCAGACACTGTCTGCTCCTAGCAGATAAGGTCTGATGTTTATAGTGAATACCAAGGAATGGTATGCAGAGAGGCTCTTGCTTATACTTATTGCTATAACAACCAAAGTCAGCCAACTTTATGTGCCATGTTGGAGGGTCAGAAGAGGAAAAGCGTAGAGGGGTCACACCTCCGGGGAGCAGCGGACAGGACAGGTGACCCAAAACTGACCAACAGGGTATTCCATCCCGTCTGCCTCACGCTCAGTATAAAAGCTGAGGGATCAAAGGGCCAGCCGTCTTTCTTCAATGGCTGGTGTCCGAGGAGGACTCTGTCTGTTCATCTGCCTTTGATCCCGATCCCTGCGTTTCTGAATCCAGTTCCCATCCATTGCTGAGTCCAGTCTGGGACTTTCCCAGTGCCTGCCAGTGATGTGATCATCATCCCGGGAGCTCAATACTGGTTTTGTATATATTGTATTTATTTCATTATTTTCTTATTAATATTACTATCTTTTCTTTTTATTGTTAGTGGTTTTAGTTTCACATTTCATTAAAGTAGTTTTAGTTTCTTTTCAACCTATAAGTCTCTCTCCCTTATTCTCTCTCCCTTTTCTTCTGGGAGGGGAGGGACATTAAAAGAGAGCATCTGTCATTCATCTAGTGGCCAGCCCAGCCTAAACCATGACACAGCCTGTTGTGATGACCATAATAAAAGCAAATTTTGTGCTTCTTTTTCAAGGTTAAATAAATAAATTTCCTATTTTTTCTATTTATTCTTGAAGTGTTAGGTAAGCTATTATTAACCCAAACCACTACGTTTGAAAACATTAAATTATTGTCCCTGATAAGTAAATGGAAACCATCCCAAAGTATTTACAGGAGACTAAAACATGAAAAAAAAACAAAAAAAGGAGTAATTATTGTTATAGTGTACACTTGCATATTTTGGGGAATGCTGTAGGCACTGTTCTTGTGTTTCTTAAAGTAATTATAAATACTTAGAGGGTATTTTGGAGGGGTTTTTTTTAACATTGCAATTTTAAATTTGCAAAGTCTCTTTGCTGTGTAGCTTAGAGCTGAATGTACAAATACATGTTCTAAGTAAGGAAATAGAAGAAAATACCATTATTAGTTTTAGTTAACGTGCAACTGTTGAGAGAAATCCTAAAACAAACCAGTTACTCCCACAACAGATAACCCACTCTGGAAAGAGAGTGGTAATTTACGCTTGACAATACAAAGTAAGATGCATGTATTTTTCAGATTTATCTGGTAAACCCCCAACCTTCTAATAAAAAAACCTGATCGTATGAGAAGTGTCAATCAATGGAGACAAAGTCTATTAAAAAGCTGAATGCTGTGTACCTAATTAGGTTTGGCTGAGCTAACTACTCTCTGAACGTGTCTTCCTGGGCTTCAGCTAGAAAGCCATCCTCGGGGCACTGCTAGTTTTCTACTTCTGCCGTGCTGCCACAATCTAGTAAACTTCGACTTCAGAACTCATTAAAATATTTTGTTTCCTTAATTACAAGATGCTTGCTCCATTCTTCTGCAAGACCACTTACTCTGATTCCGTCTCTGCATTAAATGCTTTTAGATTTGAGCGTATCTAAGCATTAGTGAAACAGAATCAGAATCCATTTTGACTGTGAGTGGAGCAATCTGATCGCCGGAAAAGGAGCTGTGCCAGTTTGAGCTCAAGCTAATAAGACATTCTTGTACGTCTTCAGACATTGCTGGAGCAGTGATGACTTAGATACGGAAAAGGTGTTTGTCCAG
Source organism: Burhinus bistriatus (assembly GCA_013397275.1). Lineage (NCBI taxonomy): Eukaryota > Metazoa > Chordata > Aves > Charadriiformes > Burhinidae > Burhinus > Burhinus bistriatus. The sequence goes on from VYXH01005709.1 coordinate 100,929, forward strand.
ATTAATAGTTTTTCCTGTCAGAATTATTAGAAACTGCCTTGAAGACATTAAGCATAGAATTACAATAGTTAGACCCAGTTCTTTTTTTGCCCAAATTCAAGGAAGCGTCAGGTTTTAGTTTTTAGCTAACATCATAACATCATGTACTGTAGCTAGAAAAGTGGCACTGGGCTTTGATTCTTGGTGTTAGTAGAGTCTTCGGGTATCATAGTCTAAGTGGTTTGGCCTTCTGTGAGTGGTCATGACTTCACTTTCTATGCTGCATAACTTGATTCAAAATACATTTTAAAGATTCCCATAAGGACTTGCAAATGTCAAACAAAAATAGCATAGTCAGTCAATTGTGACGCAGCTTCAAATATTCTGCAGTCCAACTTTAAGTCTACTGTCATGGCTCAGGAATTCTATGAAAACAGTATCAATGGTTTCTGTTTAGTGTGCTGCACTGCTAGTTCAAGCAAAAAAACCTGAGTAGCTGAAAACTAAATAGTTACCTAATATTTTTAATCTTAAAAATTAGGAGGAAAGGTGACCAAAAGAACTGGCTAAACAATGTTGTATTTAGTCTTGTGAAGATGAATGAACAGAATGCTGCTATTCCTTTTGGCACATTCTCATGGAATCTCAGAGCGCTTATTGCTGGTTCAGGCTTT
>VYXH01005709.1:101681-115982 GCA_013397275.1 Burhinus bistriatus
GGGGGCGGGGGGGGGGGAAGGTATTATGTTTGAGTTTCTATGTAGTGTTTTATTTGTAAAGCAAAGTGCCTTTTCTGGTCAAATTCCAGGACTACAGCGCTGGATCTGAAATTACATGTATTCCAAATACAATTTGTCATAAATTTGTATGGTACCAGTCAGCAGCTCTAAATGTAGGTTTTGCTTCCTATAAATATAGAGCCAAGAGATTTTGGTGGATCGGAAACTTCACAAATTGTTAACATAAGCACAAGGTAATGATAAGAAAATTACCTAAACTTCTGCAAAAATATCACAATCTCCCACTGTATTTAGTTCGTATTATTTATTCTCTTTTATGTATCTTTTTACTTATAGTGCTATCTTATTTGTTTATTTTACTTTGAACTTTTTGGGGGAGGGGCCTGTGCTTAATTTATTTGTAGAGAATGCAGCTCTATGTGTCTGGAGCCTCAACTCCTGCCTTCTTGACAATAGGTATGGTAGCAGCTTCATTCACCTGCTACCCCTGCCGATTCCAGTTAGACTTTTCCTTCAGCTGAACTACAGGAGTGGGCCCCAAAATGGCAAAGGAAAAATTTCTACAAAGTTGCAAAACGAGAAGAACTTGCTCTTAAATTGAATGTTCTAACTAAATTTCCTCAGCACAGAAATAGAATGGTTTTTCTTGACATAAAATTGTCATCATGAGCAAACTGGAATTAATAATTATAGGCTAATAATATGAACATGAGCAAATGAAGGCAAAGCAAAGAGGCAATGTATTAAGGCAGACAGTACATAATTTCTGGAATATCTATGCTGCATACTTTTCTGCAACAATTTCTGGCAGTTGAAAGCAATGAAACACCTTCCTGCTCACAATGAAATATACTCTGAAATTTTCTGTGATGGCTCAAAGAAACGAACAGCTGAAACAGTTTTCTTGAAGGGGTGAGAGGTAAGGGAACCTTTCTTCATGTGCAAAGATCTCTATGGGAAAGAAAGCAAGCCACGCCATTTAATGATAGTTGTGCGTTACTACTGAATTGTAGATCTTGGGTTTATCTTCTATATTTTTCCTCTTCCACTGTCATTTAAAAAAATCTCAATTGAAACTGAAACTTGAGAAACAAAACTAACTTTGAGGTTTAATCGAGAGTTTATTGAAATGAGCATATTTATTTTTAGGAGATTTTGCATCAGTCATTCGGTATACTGCTTTACTCATAGAGCCATGTAATATTTGGGAGCAGTATATGTATACTCTGCATACTAGAGAAGCCTTAATGTTACTATCAAATAGAGAAAGAAACAATGTCATCTTGGTTCATACTGAATTCTGTGTGTAGGAAGCACTTAATAAAAAAACAGATTTGTTATCCTGTGGTTGTTGTTATGGTGTCACATACCTGGCAGAAATCAAGTTCGGTTTTTTGGTTCTTGTTTGTTTGGGTTTTTTGTTTTTGTTTTTTTTTTTTAAATGTGTATGCAATGTACCTAAAGAAATAACATGGCTTTCAAAATGCCTGGCTTCTAGTATCTAGGACTTATCCAGAAATGGCAGAATCTGGAAAAGATCTAAGTGCTCGGTAGTCTCACGGCAAGAAACACACACGCACACCCCGCATTCGCATGCACACCAGCTTCATGTCCTGCCACACTCTACCTTCCATAACAAATGCTCTTGTCCTAATTTGGTGTATGGTCACAACCACATTTTTCAGTAATGATTGTGACATGCAAAGGACATGATTCAGCAAGACCCTAAAGCTTGTGCCTCACTCGTAGCACATTTACATTCCCATTGATTTGAAAGGACCTACAAAGCAACTGAGTCGAGGTAAATGCTTGCCTGTGTAAAGCCAGCAATATGTTTTAAACTCTTGAATTGGAGCCTGAGGAACGGTAAGTACTGTGTTCCTTTATAAGCTTGTTTTATCATCATTTTCAGGGAAAAAATTAAACCAAGCAGACTTCCTTTAGGTTCACTAAATGACTACTGGAAATGATTGCTTCAGGGTAATAGAAACCAAATAATCTGTTTTCCACATTCTCTTGGAACTCCACCAGCCACAAGCACAATGGGGGGGCGGAGGGAGGAAAGTCTGACATCCCATTGTCTCCACAGGACTCACTGTTCCCTACTGAACATCAGTGTCAGTTTTTCCGACGGCTTACAGATTTGTCAGATGGAAAGCTTCCTTCTGCCAATGATAATGTGTATGTTTTGAGTGTATGGGTAAAGAAGAAAATTGTGTCACTTGTATGTGGCTTGCTTGTTTTTTAAGCACTTAGGTAATCATTCCTACCTTGTAGTTTGTGGATGCTTTGCAGTACTTAAGACTAAATTTTATTAAATCCTATCTTCAAACGTCTCAACAAAGTAGTATTGTTATAGGTATCTCAAAATTACGTACAACTTTTTTTAAGCCTTTTCTAAAGATCAATGTCAAAAGTTCTCTAAAAAAGCTCTAGCAGTCAGCTTTTTTTGTGGGACGTTTCTGGTGTCTGATTTGCTCCTCCTACAATGTGACAAAGTGAAACTAAAGGAAATTTTTTTGCCTCCTCTCTGAACTTATATTAACAACGTGCTTTTTTTCTGAAAACGAAAGAGAGTTTAAAGACCATACAAATATTATTGCTAGGCTTTAATCCCCTGAAAATAAAGTCAGGCTAAAGCAAACAAAGTTCATTGAGGAGAAGCTGTTTTTATTAGGGCATTAACTTCAGCAGCGCTGTGAAAGGCCATTCTGGTGTGTGTCACTATGCAAGCATCAAATAGGAAAGCGTTCTCAGGCTGCTTCTTCCTGTATGATACTGAAGGAAAACTGTTTTAAAAATTAATTCTGTGAAGATTATTCCTTACCTGTATCTCAGAAAAACAATATATGTATATTCTATGTCCTCTGCATGACCAGGGCATGGCTGTCTGAGAGAGATGCTATGTAATAACAGTCAGTGGTTAAAGACCTCAAAGGCCTGCAGTGAGAAGAGTGACTGGGCAGTGAAGACACGTAGATAGCTTAAGTTTTACAGTTGAGCCTTTATCAGCAACAGATTTGCTTTTCCTGTCGATTCCTCTGTACTTGTCACTATTCGGTTACAATTCCACCTTGGCCAATGCTGTCACGGAGGAACCACCAGCACTAGTTTAAGTATTATGTTTCCTGACCTTCAAAAAAAGAACCTCAAATGACAATCTGGTAATGTCCTAATATCAACATGACTTTCCTGGAGCTTCACTGGTAATAGCAGTGGGAGGAATAGGAGGAGAGAAGAAAGAACCAGAGAAGGGAGACTACTTCAGAGGTGGAAATCTATTTCGGAGCATCTCCTAGATTGAATACGTTTGGATTTGTAGTGTTCCAAGGCAGTGGTCTGTTGTGCACATGATTATCCCTATCTTGCACAACCTCACCACCAGCACAGACAACCATCGCATATTTTTTCTGGCGGCATTAAAGACAGACACTGGTGGTGGTTTTTTGGAGGGGGCAACAAATGAAAAAAAACAAATACCAAAACCCAAAATACACGCACACAACCAGGAGTTTGCTGTCAATCATTTCTCCTACTCTTCTATTACACCAAGATATTTTGGTGTCATAGATGATACAAAAAACAAAACAAAAGTCCATTTTCATCCATGCATGAGCCCCACCCCAGCACAGGTTATTGAACACAGGAGTGGTACACTGCTCTTCTCTGCCCTACCTAAAGGCTAGAGCTATTATTTACATTGGCAAATGTTTTTTCCACCTGCCTCACAGATTAGGTTCTGTTGAAGTATACACGGTCAGAAAACGACGTGGCAATGCTGTCCCCAGAAGGAACAGAATTGCTGGCCTGGTTTCCTACAACTGGAAACCTGAATGTCTGTGTCTCTGGGGCCTCTGCACAGATGAGACCATAAATTTAAGTCATGTTGGGGAAAAAAAAAAAGGTGGGCTCCTTTTGCTGAGATTCTGGAAAATGCAAACTACTTTATGCAAATGCAAAATGCTTTATGAAGACTGAGTAATCTCTGAAAAGGTTTCCATGGCCAAGTTATTTTCACTATATGTCAGACTTTAGGAAACCAGACTTTCTGAGGACAAGAGAGCAGAGTTGTGTGTTGTCTTTATTTCGATGGAATTATAACCAAAAATGGCTGGGTGACCTCGCTGGTGGTTCCAGCCATAGGGCTGAACATGAGCCATAGGAAGACAGAAAGCTGTGAGACACCTGAGGAAGACAGAATTGCTCTGGGTACAATTAATAGACAGAGATGTTTTGGGGCAATTCCATCTGCCTCTGTCATGTTGTTTCCTTCCTCACTCAGCTTTCTGAATGGTTGCCGATCAGGTTATATTAGCATGAAGACTGGCTCTCTGTCTTTTGCCTTCAGGAGATCATTGACTTTTGAGATGAATGCTGCTTCTGTGCTGGTTTGCAGTGCAACACAAGTGGCATAAAAAAAAAAGAAGTTGCAGTAATTTTGATCCACCCCACCCTTCCCTGCAAAAATCATCTTTCTCTGCGTTAAGTTTTGGATTACAATTAAAACTCAGCAATAACCTCTGAAAAATAGCCTTCTGTTCCTTTGCTGTTCAGAATAACGGGGCTTGTACACTGCACATATCTCAGTGCTCAATGGTTAAAAGTTTTGTGTGGCAATTTGAAGCGTCCTCCTGTGAAAACAGCAGCTCTGGTTTTAGAACTAGAGCACTACCATAATATTGTTTTTACTAGCTCAAGGTTCAGTTTCAATATAATAATAAACAAAAACCCCCTGTTCAAACAGTTCCTTAAAAATACTTTAGTTCAAAAAAGAAACTGCATAGATAGCAACTATTCCTGTTGAGGGAAGTGACTATAGGCCATGCAGTCTCTCCCTCCTGTAAATGAGGAAGAGACAAATGACAAGAATTGGACACTGCTGTCCTGAATGATGAAGCTGGCACTCAACATTGTGTAAGTGGACTGATCTGTTCTGTAATTTGTGCATGCCGCTCTCAGGAAAGGGGTGCGCGCAGTAGTTTCAGGTGCGTGATGGCTGGCAGTTCATTTTCTGAATCACTGCTATTTAGAAGCTGCATAATCAAGTCTGGTTTTGTCTAATTAGTGATAGCTGTGATATTGTCAGTATCTTCTGAGATAACGGGGCCAAAATTTGTATGCCTTTATTTTAGGGTAAGAGGTGTAGATTACATTAAAACCGAAGCACCCTTGGAAAAACAGCAATGAATTTTTCTCTTTCTTATGCTATGAATTTGACACACCCTGTAATATCAATAATGTTATCCTGGAATCACACTGCCCAAACTAAGTACTTTTTGGTCATTTGAGATAAACTTAAGTAAAACTCTGTGAGCTGGTTTGGGGATGAGAACTTCCCAGAATCCGGCCTCTGCTTCACATGGGAATTTGGCAATGAGCCAGCCCAGCCCAGGTACATGTGAGTGAGGGAGCCCCAAGCAGTTTCTTTTCAAGTAACTGGCTTGCCTAAAATATTCGTATTCCAAGCTTCCCTGCAAATTATTAGGAAGTATTGACTTTGTTTTAGCTTCTGTTTAGTTTTAAGAAACAATGTCTTGAAGCTCCTGTGTACAATTTTCTTCTTGTCATTACAAATACTGATTTGCCAAAGGATATTATGTTGTTCTTCAGAAACTTATTCTCAGAATTTTAGTGAACTGGAAATTTGATAGATTACAGGCTTTGAAACTTTGGATTTCACTTGCAATTAATCCAGTGGATTTGTCTCTCACATATGTAACATTTAATTAATGGAAAAGTAATTCCAAAAATGCGAATGAAATTACACTGTTTACCCAGTTACAAAGACTTACACTAAACTATCTACAAAAAGAGTAGAGAAAGATGATTTTCTCAAGTAAGTACTGTTCATATGAATCATACAGGCTACTGTTCATCGAATCATACAGGCTATGATTCAAACAACTGTGTTAAGGTACTGGGTTTAGGTAACTACATAAGTGGTCCAATAGCCAAAAGCCGCTCACTTTAACATATCAACAGGGTGAAGCACCTTCATGGGTGATTTTTTTTTTTTTTTTCTTCTAAGAAATAGCTAAGAAACCTCAGCAGTAACTTATACTGAAAAACTGTTCAGAAGTTATACAGAGACACTCTTCACACGTTTAGAGAAAGCCACCTGTTGGAAGCAGTTCCACAAGCAGACACATTTGACGCACTGAGAGATGGCACCCTGATTAAATGAAAAAGTAAATAGTAGTTCACTCCCAAGACCTTGAGTTTTGCCCCCACCTGTCCAAAAGTATTTGTTTTCTTTTTCAATTCATTTTCAGCCTTGAATTACATCACTGTATGCTTGTGAAGCATTTTTGTATGGATTCAATAATGTTAACCTGTTACAAAGAACAGTTTTTGCTGTTCAACATTTTATATTAAATCTCCTTGGAATACACTGCTTTACCAATGAAAGGCATGAACTCTAACTCATACGTTTTTCTTGGAGAAGTCCACAAGAATTTCACTAGAGTTACCACAGAGGCTCACCTGGGTTTACCCTTTGTGTATATGGGAATGAATTTTTAGCCATCCTTATAAAGTGAGACGCAAGGGATAAGAGAAGGGAAGGTTATCTGAGAGGGGTGGAAAGACATAAATGGTATGAGTGAAATCAAGCATTTTCAAGTGTAACTTTTTCTTTTTCTTCTTCTTCCCAATTTCACTGTTGGCAAAACTGCCATTAAGTTTGTCTCAGACTGGTTTGCTTCCCCTGAGTTTGACAGTCCGCTAGTTATTTCAGCAATGTTAGTCCAACCCAACCATTACAGAAATGGCTTTATTCGCTCTCTGCTTGTTTACTGGCCTTCCCACCCTTGAATCTTCTGAGAGCTCTCTCAGTGCTCTAATACATGCCAAATACATCACCTGACATGTCAGCAAAGACGCGTGACCATATCCCCTCCTCCACAAGCAGTCTCACCAGTCCTGTGCTCGCTTGAGGAAATGCTTCAGAACTTCTCTTCCTTTTCTAGAGAATAATGGGATTTATTCATCACTGCGTTACTCTATCCTTCTGCTACTATAGCTTGCTCTCAGTGGAGTTACTACTGATTTACAGCAACAGGCATCAAGTGAGGTTACTAAGTCATACAGCTGAAAAATAGCAATGAAACCTCCCCGCTTCTCTGCCTCTCTTCCCAGCTTCTAGCTGTGCAACATCTGCATGCCCTGTCTCTCCATCTAATTTCACTGGTATTCATCTCTGATTTTCACATTTCTTGTCATTTACACCATATTCTATGTGTCCCTATGCTTTGTCTTTTTGTGTATCAGCTGAAGTTTACTCTCCTCATCATAGCTGTTTATGCTTAAATTCACACTCCTATTTGTGTCATTAAAACTGTAATTACCATCCAAATCTGCAAAGTATTTTGAAGCAGTAACATGGAAAATAAAGCTGCAGCACCTAGTAGTACTGTCAAATGTAGTTGTAGTAAAAGATTCAGAAATTGGGGTGTTTCCTAATGTCATACATACTCCTCCTGGTGCCTCCCTATTTATTTTCTGTAGAAATGGGGGGTTTTAACATGCTTCCGCATCGTGGAACTCAGGTGGAACAAATATAAAAATGTAAATTATGGGGAAAAACCCCAACAACTTCAGTACATGCCAGTATTTTAAAGCCAGGGTCATGTACTTTTAACGTTGATGGCACCCTGAAGGCCAGCATCCCACTGCTCACTCTAATTCCCATTTATGTAATTATCAGGCATGGAAGGATAAACACAGCTAAGCTTAAGATAACGCTTACCCTAAACTGTGGGCCAGTCATCAATAATTTTCATTTTGAGAGCCTTTCTGTTGACTTCAGATTTTGTAACTGGTACAGTTGATTTAAAGAAAAACAAAGAAAACAACAGAACACCCATTTCATAATTTGCCTTATTTCTGCAAACAATATCTTTGTTTTCCCTGCTAGTGCATGTTCTTGTCTCCTGTCTTCTCTGTAGGTGTCCCTTTGAGACTTCGGATCTGTGATAAAGAAGGGATGAGGCTGTACAACATCCTTGCCCATTCATTCAAGATTCAGTTACTGAAGCATATCCACAATAGCTCATATTGGCTCCCCTCTCCAGTACTGAAATTTCATAGACGATCAGTCCCTCCTGAGGTATTCAAAACAGGTAGCCAGTAACTTAAGGATGTCTTGGCTTCTTGATTCTGCCTGCTGAAAACGGAGGAGTTGCAGGAGTTTAAAATTTGTCATTTCTGCTTCCGCGTGCAACAGAGGTGAAAGAAATGGGGGACTTCACCCCAGCTGCCTACTAAAATCCAGCTTTAATAAAAATCTACACTTGTATTACTCAGCTAAGTCTAGGTCATATATAAAGACTGCCAATCACCAAACTAGTGGTTAAAAATTGGCAGGGACTGACATAAAAGATACTGACCTTCATTTTCTTTCTTTAATCTGCTCACTGATTCTTTCAAATAACGTCAGGTACAGTATCATTAAATTTTTCCATTCTGTTTGAGAAGAGGGCGTAAAACAAGTTCCTCAGCATGTAAAGAGATTACATTAAAGTCAATATTTCCCCTTCGGTGAGGTGGGTCAGTTTTGGAATCAATCCAGTTTGCTTTCATAAATGTAAGCGGTTTAGAAGTATTTTCAGTTTACCCCACCCAGCCAGCTAACACAGCTTTGTTTAATGTTTTGAACCCTGCCTGGCTCCAGCAGAGAATATCCCATATTTATTGATACAGACTTCTTCTATGGATATGGCCATAGGTTCTTTGTGCTCAGCAATCTCACCCCCGTCTTGTGCTGAAGGAAGCAGCTGACTGGCCTTTCCATCCCATCATGACATTTTTACTGTGTTGTCCTAAAAAAAAGAAATCTCATAAGGCTATGAGACATGTCAATCCAAAACCTATGTTCTGCTTGCTTGTTATAAGAAGTGAAAGGCTGAAGAGGCAAAGATGTGACAGAGCAGTATAAACTATGCACATGACAAATCGTCCAATACAGCATATACTCTGGGTCGTATCCTTTGGTATGAAGATGAGATATTTCTGCAACCAGCACATACAGGTGTTTTCAATAGGCAGGAAGGAAGGGAGAAAAATAAACCCGAGTCTGCAAGAGAGGAAGGAGGCTGTGACACATTGTCCTCACTTTCTAGTATCTTCCATGTTGAATCTTAACCCAGCCCTGCTACCAGAAAATCCTGCATGCCTCAGATCCAATGAAAGGGCTTTTGGCTGATTTAGATGGTAGGACTGGCAAGTTGTGTATAAAACAAATAATAACAAAACAAATGGAGACTCATTTAATAAAGTAAAGTTTGTCCAGCAATTTTCCTGTGGATAAGCCATACTAGTGGTTACTAGCTTTGCAAAATTAACCAAAGGTCTACGAGTCATATTGGCTTTTTTCCATATTGCAGAAAAAAATCTTTGTGTGAAACAAATACTTCAGTTGTTGCTGCAGTATCACACCCTTTTGCTTATGTGCATTGATGTCTATGTAACCTAAAGCCTAGAGCCAAGGAAAAATGTTTTAATTTTTTTTCACTAAAAAATTCAGCTTGTATTTGAAAACAAAACCAAAACATTTAGCCCTTTCCCACACAAAGACCAACTCAAAAACTTTCGAAACAAAGACCTTTAAAACCTGTATCTTGTTTTGGCAAGTTTAAAATATAAAAAATAATGAGCTTCTGTTTAAACTAACTTCCTGTCAATATTTACACTCATACCTATTTCAAATTACACAGACTGCGTCAATGACGTCAGTACTTTTGCTTCAAAATCTACACATACGCCCATGCACATACGAATACTCTTCAAAGAGGGGAGTATGTACATGTTGCTGTAAGAGAAGGGCAAGAATTGTTTTAAAAAATAATTTAAAATTTAGGAAAAAAAAAAAAGGATTTTCCTTTTTGTCCCATCTTATGAGTAAAGAAACACTCAAATTATACTTTCTAGTTGGTGCAAAACTAGCCAGATCTACTTTGAATTATCATTGGAATTTATACAGTTGAAACCAATTAGAAGTAACTAAACAAATCTGCCAAGCAAAGGCTGAAACAAGATCACCCAGTTTAACAGGGATGTGAAAAAAGCGTATCTACTCTCTATTAAAAGTACCGTTTTTATATACGGCCTTGGAGTTAAAGAAACTTGGGCTTTAAATTCATTGCAAACAAGCCAAGCAGTCCTGAGGCAGTGAAATCCCCCAGAGGACATCACTGCCTATTTCCAAGCATGAGCTTTAATCACAGAATCACTACTTGCTTGTAGTGATATTTAAGCTCACCCTGATGCTTAAACACCTTCATTTACGTCCTTGCCATAAGCAAAGTTTAGTTGCTTCAGCAACTCATCTCAGTGCCCTTTTATACAGCCTGGGAACGAGTACGTATCAAACTACTATATCAAACAGTGGAGGTAGAAGTAAATCTGTATGATACAACTAACCACATATGGTAAAACTAACCACATCGGTAAATTCAAAGCAGAAGAGAGAACTGTCAACAGGTCATATTTTGAGATCCTGATCAGGAAATTACCTAATGAGGAAAGAAAATGTCTTCTGTATGATTTCCTGATATTTCACTTCAACAGCTCTTGTTAGTGCACTTCTGAGCAAAGGCTGCTGTAGTAAAGCTCTTTCACTCCTAAGGAATTTGGCAAAATCTTTCTGCTTGGCAACAATAGCTGTGCCCTGTTAGCCATTCTCTACGTACTCAAGGTTAACTCTGACACTTGCAATCTCCCTTAATCTCTTTAGCAAGCTAAATAATACTTGTTGGCCATTGTCACATAAGAAATGGCATTTCTGACTTTGATTCAGGCTCTTCGAATGAATGAAAGGCAAGGACAGAAGCTAGAAAAATGTTTTAAAGAACAGGAAAGAAAATATATATGCAACATATACACCACAAACCCAGCTGTGCTGGCATTCACATTGCCCTAAATTCTGATTAAATCTTCGGACAAGATGATTTCAAATAAAGGAGGAGTTGATGTCTCAAGTCATCATCTTGGCTTTTTCTTGAGCTATCAATATTTCAAAAGTAAGAAAATTAAGTTGGGTTCTTCAACCAAAAAAGCTGAATTTGCTAGAGGCTTGTGCCTAATAGTGAGGAAAAGCTTGCTTCTAAACAAACTACTTTTGTGTATACGTATATACGTAAACCTTCTGTCCCCTACAAGCAATTGGGCTGTTACAAGGGAGGACAGGAAGAGAAATGTGCGTATGAGACCTGTCAAAGACTGTCCAATCTCACACATGTTCTCTTTAGGCCTGTATCTCACAACTGAAGCATGACACTATACCCTGTCTCTTCCTTTACCGTCTTCTGACGATAGCTAGCTAGCTGACCTAAACGAGGGTCTGCTGACCAAATGCATCAGGTCCACGGGGTACTGGAAAGAGGTCATAGTGCTGTACTAGAGCTGGAGATGTGCCTCTAGACAGGACCCCATCTTGACACGAGCCCTGCTAGAAGCCACAATCTGCTTTTGCAGCATAATACCCTAAGCCCTTCTATATTACTTGATAGGATATATGCCCTTTCTGCAGCCCGATGTACAAGCGTGTACCATGCAGCGTTACTCAGCAAGTAAGTGCCCTGTGAGAGGAGAGGGGAAGAAAACACAGTTCTGTTCTAAAAGTATAGTAACATATCATTCTATTTGAAGCTTGAAAAGTCAATCTGGATTTGTTGCATGCATTTGTGTTATCTCAAGCTACCAGCACTCTTGCAGTGCTGGTTGCCCTGCTCTGTTGTACCAGCTTCCCTGCAGCACAGAAAGTTGTTCCACACACTTTACAGGGAAGCATATTCTCAGCTGCATGCCTTTCATAGCAATGCCTGATTTAATAGTTTTTGTTCTGGTTTTCTGAAGCAAAAGAATAGAAACTCATACTTTCTTTTCTTTAAGTATTGATATGCAGGCAGTTCTTGTACTAAAATATATGATTAAAACTACAGAGAAGTAACCTAACTGCAAGATACAATGTACAACTATAGGGAAAATATTCTAGACACTAACAAGCTTTTCAATGTATCAAGAGAAAAGCGATCAGCAGACGAACTGGGAGTTATAGCCTAACTCCAAACACAAATGAGACTCCCACTTCTTAACAGGAAAGGATACTCTATCTTGTAGTGCTGGCTGGCCTACTAATGGTCCATTTTGCATTTAAACTACACAGATACATGTAAGATCATCTAACACCTGGAGAGGAGGAGGACTTCTGCGTAGAGAAGCCACTAATATAGAGATTTTTATTTTATTGGTATACCTTGTTTGGGTGAATCTCTGGAAAACAGCTATGCAGCACCGGTACCTCCACAATAAGGCAAAACTGCCTTCAGAAAAGCTTCCTTACCCACCTACCTAAATATTCTAAGTTTTCTAAATACAGTAAAACTGGTACAAAGTCAATCAATCCTGAAATTTTAAAGGATCTTTCTATATTAAACATCTTAATTTCAATTCATCCACTGTAGTGCTCTTACCGGAGTTCTTGATTTTGTTTTTTCATATGACTTTCACATTATTTGAATTTTACTCAGAAAAGCTAACAAACCCCTTATGCTCTATTTTATTACCATGTACAATTCACTCAGAACAAACTCTCAAGGAAGAAGACACAAAACTTTACATTTTTTGTATGCTTTGCGCTCAGTGGATTTCTTTCTAGACCAAATAGCAACACAAATCAGTCACGCCTACTGCTCAACAGTGGGTATTGTGGTAGGTGTCTAACGACCACTGTCAGAATCAGATCTGTATTTTATTTGCTGTACAAAATTCTGAGAGGTAAAGGACCTGCTCTGAGGTAGAAATCATTCAATTCAATGTACAAATGATCTGGTGCAACAGTTTGGTATAGAACCTCATAATCACTTAACCAGTCCCTAAAATTTGACCTGAGCAGAGGTTGTCAAATTTTTGGACTAGTATGTTTTGTATTCTAGTGATTGATTCAGTAAGATATCTGGAAAAAATAAGGGAGGGAATGTAGGTGCTATTTTTTTCCCCTCAAAATCAATACTAAAGAGAGAAAAAAGTGTTGGAGGAGATTTGAAATTAGAAAGTCTGTCACTGGGACATGAAAATGATGGCAAAAAAAAAAGGAGTAATTGGAAAAGTTCAGTAAGGATTCAGCCTCACATACCAAAAGATGTGGTATAGGGTAACACACAAAGCTGATGTGGTCTTAGGTCCAGAACTGTTTCACAGGCCTACATGTCTTTATCAGTTCGTCACATTATCTGTGTTATAATGAATATTCATTTTATCTAAAAAAGTTTAGTCTGGTTTTCTTTTGCACTATGACTTCAATTTTACACTTACATGTTGTTTGGAGTCTTACAGAAGCCATTTTTCTTTTGGTTTCTATACAAACACTATTAATCCTTTACATTTTTAGTATTTTTAACTGGTTTTGTTTTCTAGGGATATGTCACCAAGCAAAAATTCACATAATGACTTTGGGAGACTATCGGGGTGGATAACCATGGAGTAAGGCTTGGATTGAGATAGGACTGTGGATAGGATTGGATTCTGGCTCTGCCAGGCCAGACTCAGGGTAGCGCTGGTATGAATCATCTGGTTTAACAGAGGGACAAGTTTAGAAAGGATTAGGTGAATTAGTTCAATTCAGTAGCATAAGAGTCTAAAATAAAAATGCATGCCTCCTTAACAGAGGGGAGGCTGGTTTGCTTGTGGATTGAAGCCTGCTATAGAAACATCAAGTTATTTTTGGATGAAAATGTGGTGAAAATTGTATGCAGATTTCTCAGAAAGAAAAATGAAACAGCCTAAAATTTATTTGAAATTTTCCTAAGACTGCACTTCAGCCTTTGAACGTACTTTTTATAAATAGCCGTTACAAAATACGCTGGTTTATTTTCAACTAATATTTGATGTGAAAGACTCCTGTGTATTGTTGGCCTTACATTATAAACCAAGATGTCTACTGATCCTCCGTGTTGCTCTAGTAAAGGGTTTAATTTACATAAGGTACAACATTCTGGGGTTTTTTGTTCTATAGCTGTTGTCTAGAAATCGAATGTACCGTGATGAGGGGCCCCACCCGGAAGAGGGGGCAGGCACGTTTACCACCTAGGTAAGACAGGTTTTGCTTTTATTTCCTAAGTAAGCCTGACAGGATTTTCTAGAGTTAAGTAAGCGGCGCGGTAATACGTATCTCCTTCTCGGACAGGTATTTCGGTACGACATCCAAGCTCTTACCCATGGAATACCCCTTCTGAAAGACCCCTTCCCTCCCCCCCCCGCCACCGGGAGCCCAGACAGCTCCTC
>VYXH01005709.1:116971-143102 GCA_013397275.1 Burhinus bistriatus
GGCCCGGCCACGTGGAAGCCCGGAGCGTAGGTGGAAGGTGCCCTGTCCCTTCCCCTTCGGCACAGGGTGCTGGTGGTCAGAAGGAATCGCGTACGTGGCGGGGGGAAAGCTTCGGTGATGTGTCTGCGAAGGACTCTCGTAGTATTTTGCCGTGTTTGTTCGGGAGCGATAATGGTGATCGCGGATGATGAGCAAGCCACGCGATTAAATCTTGCTTGGCTTGAAGTTCCTAGTTAGCAGAAATGGCACTCGGGCTGTAACCTGCATATAACCTTAAACAAAGGTAAGAGAGGGTCAGGAGATTTTGTCAGTGGCTGTAGTGTACCCTACACGGAAATCGTGAGTGAAAGGAATTGATTTACTGTTCTCAACTATTTCTAGTGCTTATGCTGCATCTTTTGGAAACATATACTTAACGTTGAAACTTTGGAATAAAATTACTCTTTAAATCTTTAGTCATCTTTGTCTTCTTTGGGGGGCTTCTCTTAGAAGTGTTCGTACCTGCTAGCTCTTAAACTCTTGACTCTGAACAAGAGTCGCCTGAGTTAGAAATAATTGTGGTTTCTAGCACTCTAAACGCTATGTGTCTTAAAGTAACAATCATAATTTTTTTATTAAGGTGGCATGTTGTACTGCAGTGCTGAGGGAGCCTGTCATACACGAAGCCTGATACAGCATTGAGAAATGCACACTAGAAGGCCTGACTAGTTTTCAGAAATGCGGAAGCAATTGCCATCCAGTTAACAAAAATCATTCCTGGGGTGTTCTAACTGGTATGTTCCAGTGTCCCTTTGGGTAGTAGTAAGTAGTATTTCCGTACAAAACGGATGTTCTGTTAGGTTTTTAAAATTCTATTTTAGCAGAGAATGCACTTGGATTTTCTTTCATTTAAGAATGTGCTTTCCATTAGATGTGTAGGGGGGAATAGGTATTCTGTGTGGATTGGTGAGGCATACTACTCAACTCCAAACCAAGAATTAGACTCACTAATTGTACTTCTGAGGTTAATACTCTGGTATGATAATGTAAGAAAACGTGAAAAAGTTACGTGGTTCCCAAGAATGTTGAGACCAGTGTGACTGTAGACGTTCCTACCTAGATTTTTGTTCTAAATCAACTGTTAAAATAGAATTGGTGGTATTGTCTTGCAGCGCTTCATTTTAAACTGCTTTTAACACCTACATACTTCGGAGGAAAAAAGTATGCAGCCATGCAATCTTACTTGTAAAAGAGAATAGGGCCTGTATATAGACTGAATTAATTGTGTATATTTTATGAGATTAATGGTGGTGGTTACATATGGGGATGTGCCTTAGTGTCCATAGAAGGTGGATGTAGAAGGATCATAAACAACTGCCGATCTGGAACAGTCAACATGAAAGGAGATTCTGCCTATGTTAAAAAAAAAAAAATAAATTCGCCAAAACAATGAGGTTTGTTTTAATTAATATTCCTTGCTTTCATGTAGGTCTTTGTACTTTCCAGGTTGGCTTAAATGAAAACCAGGTACTAAGTTTGGAGCGTGTATCCAAACAGCCATAAAATTACAGAAAAGCCATGGTTTAAGGTGGCGCAAATACGCTCACAGGCTTAGCTGTCTTAACATTTGTTTCTCCCATTACAAAAAAAAATAAACGTAGGGAAGTTGGATCATCAGGGTACTTCAGGCATGTTCCAGAAAGTTTACTTTACGAGAAAAAGCACGGATCCTGGTGCTGACCTTCGTCTACTACAGTGCTTGGACATACTCCTTTTTAATTAGTGATCTCAAACTAAGATTTATGTGACATTGTAACAATATCCATCTTCTAGAGTTATATAGTGAAAAGTCAGGAGAGCATTGCGTTCATATGGTACTTAGGCCTTATATGTTAATAAACTTCCTTTTGAACATTCAGTGGGAAACCTTGGTAAGATACATACTTTCTGTGTAGTTTGATTTACACAAGGTAAATGTATACACAGGGAAAAATGAATATATCCAACCTGGCATAGATTTCCTTTATGGTCTTCACTGAGTCAGTCAAGCAACTGTAATGTAGATACTTCTATTCATAATACATTTTCTGCAAAGCAGTGGCTGATTGAAGTAGGAAGAAACTTTAAGTAGTGCCCAGATCACATGGATTTCAAGCTTGGGTGTAGATAGACCGAAAGGAAGTATGTTTGGACTTGTTTGCTTTGGCTGTCCAATTTTAATGTTGTTTGATCATGATTGTGCCTATTGTAATGATTTTGTTATTCTTGTCTCTGTCGCAGTTTTTACAGAAGTCAAAGTTTGTTTAAACATATGATGGGCATTTGATAAATCAGTGATAAATCAGTCTGGATTTAGAAACAGTTATGTGTTTTCATCAGATGGAATTACTGAATTAAAATTACACAAGCTACTTAAAAACTTAAGCTCCATGGAAGTTTTCCTGTGAGTTACCATTCAGTCCTTAACTGTGGTGAAACTTAGTAGAGAGATTGTGGCATCTTTACAAATTCTACAGAATTGAGGATGGACGGGCGTAACTGCGTGTGTCAACAATGAAAATGATACCAGAACAAGAAAACCTCATTCCATTTTCTTCACAGTTTGACTGTCGACTGTCAGAACACTTGCTATTTTATCGCATGTTATTTTATAGCATGTTTTCAGAATTGTCAAATGAACGCATCCTGACTTTTTTCTTAACATGTTTAAAAATGTCAGCAGAAGTTTCAAAGACGGAAAGCTTAATTGCAGTTCTTCTGTTCCTTGTAGGTATGCTTTTCACAGCGTTGAGCTTTAGTTCCAGGAAGAGTTTTGTGAATGCTAACAATTTATGCCTTTCTGGACGCAATTTCTGTCTCCTAATGTGAAGAAAATCAGTATAACTTACTGTTTTTCGGTGAGAGTCCAACTTAATTTAGAGAGCAATTATTTAAAACAATTTTATCATGAAAATTATTGATCTTTGGGGGTGGGCTACTGAAGTTACCGTAAATGAGAACTAGTAATTTTAGCTTGCTGACAAAGGCCTGAAGTAACACCGGATGCAGTAAGAATTTAGATTGTTTTCAGGTCATTCTTAAATTGCAACTGAGATATTATTTGAAATATACCTAATAAAGCCTGGTAATGAAATGTGTACCAATTAGGCAAAGCTAATAAATGAGGTTTTTAAGTTTCAAAAACATTGAAATGCTGGAAACCCTGTCGTGCCTACATTGTAATCTCCTAAAGGAAAGGAAGGTACGCGCTACATTAGTCCACCTATTCATAATATTTTTATGTGCTGTTGTATCTGTGCCATTTCTCCACTTTTTTTGATGTAACAGAAGCCTGAGGAGTAAAGAAGTTAAAAAATAGTTTGAAGTCACTTGTGTTTTATTACTTCTTGTGATAATTCAAACCCTGTACAGGTTTTAATACCAAAAAAGCTGGAAGCTAGCATGAAAGACTGGGAACATGATGGTTTCCTGATGTCAGTCTCAAAAGCTTATGAGAAGAAGGGATGTTGAAATTTTACATAGAGTGTTGTACCCATGCTGGGGGACACAGTTCATTACACTGGAAATGTTTTCATCTTCTAAGTGTCACATTGTGCTGCCTCATCTCTCTTCCCGTTTTCTGACTTATTTGTTGCCGCAGAGGAGGAATGACTCAGCTGTTGTCTTTTCTCTCTCAGCTTTTGATGACCTAGGAGCTTCAGTCTCATCTGGCTATCACCTTTTCTATAGCTGGCTGCTTTCCAAAGCAGTAGGATGAGAGTGAAGAAAATCTGCTGGTTTTACCAATGCAAAATTAGGCTGCTACTAAAACAGATGGACCTATTGCAGAATTTATACTGCATTGTCTATTGGAGAGCCTGAACGTAGGTATATTTGCCTGTTACTGCTGCTCTGTGAACAACACGAACAGATAAGGAATGTTCCTCAACAGATCTTGAACATCAGCAAAATGAACCTAGCAAGCCGTGGATCAGTTTGCTTGTGTTTATTAGAAATTTTTGGCTGTGAAAATTAATAAAATTAATCTCCAGGTTTGCTTTTGGGGGTTTTGTTGGTTTTGTTTTTTCTTTCGGGTTTGTAGTTGGGGGGGCAGGGTTGTTTTGTTTTTTGGGGGATTTTTTTGAAGAGGAGTCCGAAGAGAAATCTCATTTTCACTTGTGAGGAATGTATCTGTAGTCTTATGATGAAATTTGCTATAGAAACGTCCCCCTCTTTTCCTTCTGTGTTGACAGCCGCATTATCTCAGTATTAAAGTATCAAGTCTGTACAAAATGTGGAATACTAACTAGGGAGGAGTTAGAGCTCTAACTTCTGCACTATTAAGAGCTACTGAAAATTGTATTCTGTAAGCATTCGATGTGGTGCTTAAGTGACAGACTTTTGTAGTCGTCGATACTAGGTAGCTAAATCGATCTAGAATTGAGATAAAGTCTGCATAATACTGCAAGTTAATGAATAACTATGGTCGTGTCTGAAACTCATTAATCAAATGAAGTCCTGTAAAAGTATTCCTGTGGTTAGTCTTTTTGTAAGATCAAATGCATATGTGAGATAAAAAGCTCTTCAGATTAAGAATGTACGAAGGAAGTTTTATACAAGATTGCAGGATTTGCATAAAATTATAAATATACTCCTCAACATAGACTTTGTGCAGTGTTTCTGCATGTAGGTTATAAACGCTTTAGAAATAGTTTCCAATCACAGCTCCTAGTAAAGATCTGAATTCCAGATAGGTGCTGTCATACAGTTTATATATAAAGATAGATCTCTCAAGATTACCTGACGTACCACATGCATAAATTGATCTTTGTGCATTTCTATTACAGCTGTATTTTTATTACTGCAGTGTGATGATTATTAATGGACAAAAATAATACCTTGAATTGTGAAGGATAATTGTAAATGATAATTGATTTACAGCTGGTGATTGGATATCTATAAATAGTCCTGTTAAGCAAGCTAATTGCTGATGATAGCGTGCAGCCATACTTTGGTTGGAGTATCAAAGCAAAACAACGGAAAAATTATATGTACTCTCTAAGGCAGTCTCCTCAAATAGGTGTTACTCAGTGTGACTTTTGATGTGGATTTTTTTTATTTTTTTTTTTTAGTAATATTGGTATCTTTGTTAAGACTGATTTGCATTTTAAGTGGGACTGAGTAGCACTGTATCCCAGGATGACTAGTTCTAAGGTTGTTCAGGATAGTAACCATATGTCATTTGTACAACAGAAAGTTGAGTTTTAACTCACCTTGCAAAATAACTAATAATACCACAATTGAGTGTTTACCTATAAGGACGAATAGTGGGCAGGTATGCATCTAAGTCGTATTTTGCCACTGTAGGCACTACTTCATTCATATCATATACAGAGCAGTCCAGAAGAGCTTCTTTGCCATTGAGTGGAATATCGTACTCAATGATGTTACTTCTCAAGACTCTATGTAATTTCTGTAATCCATTCCTGTAAAGAAAGACCTCTTTTCATGAGGGCTCAGCTACCTTGATAAGTATTCTCACTCCATGAAATGCAAACCATATCATTTAGGCCGTATTTATTGGCTAGTTCTGTTTTCAGAACATAGAAACATTTTATTTATTGCTGACCTGAATGTCTGTCTATAGAAGACAATCTCTCAGCCTAAAAGTACAATTCTAAATTGTACTAGCTCACATTAAAACTTAAGAAATACAATACTTGGCTGCTGTCCACATAATGTGGTAGCTTTGCATTGCTACGTTTTTATACTAAAAATAAAGTATTCCCATTTTTTTGATGTCTGATATGATATGTAAACAGGGTAGACTTTCCGTCATTCCTGTTCTGAACTGCATATTCAGGCAATTGTCTAGCAGAGGCATTGTTTTATAAAAACAGTACTTGAATTGTCCAGTTGCTCTCAAGACTTGTACCATATATTCTGCAAATATACAGTAGTTGCAGCAGGATGTATATACAAAATTTAGCTTTTTATTGTAATATGCCCATAGCTAATTTTTAATGCTTGTAACATATTCTAGACTTTTATTTTGTTTGCATGTTATTGAAGAAAAACAGCCTAAATTGCATCCCATGCTAAAACTTTTTTTTTTTTTAACACAGTTATTACCTTTATACTACAGGTAAGATATTTGAGTTTTGTAAAGTGTGCAGTCTAAATTTATGTATCTACATCTTGCAGAGTAAGGTCCAGAGTCCCATCAGAAGTTCATTTTTAGTGGCTCTGGGCAAAAATTCTCATGCTGGCTTTTGCTAACTATGTACGTTCAATAGTGGGGAGAGGAATGTGAGGGTTTTATGCTGACTCTTAGAATAGATTAGGATGAGATGCTTTAATAAGAATGCAACAACTATAGCAAATCATTATTACTTCTGTTTTCTGTCTATCAAACTTTGTAGTTCAAATTAATTGCAGTAAACAGTTATGCTAGGCAATGTAAAAATACTTTCACTTTGAAGACGATACTTTGTCTTGTATTCCCCATAGAAATTGCTGTTTTGTCAGTGCTAAGTAGCTGCATTTGTCTAATGAAAGAGTATATTGTTATGGTACTTTTAGCCTTTGATGCATAGGAGTACCTCTCATAGTTTAATTGCAGTATAGTTTAAGCCAATAACCCCTTAAAATGTATGGATTTAATATTTTAATAGATATTTTTGTTAATTGGACTATGGACAAATCAAAGTGGTGTTTTGGAGTAAGACAACATGCTGGTGTTGAGTTCTTAAAATTGAATAAGGCAAATTGTCCCTTCTTCAGGGAAAATTCTGAGAGTTTCTACAAATAAATTAACTTACTGGAATTTTCTCTCTTACTATATCTTAATTATTAACAATAAATTCAAAATGTGGACATGAAAGGCAAAGGATTAATTACATTTTATAAACAAAATATTCTCAAAGTGGAACATTGAGAGGAGTACCTTGTTCTTCAAATAAAAGGAATGTATTTTACCTATGAAAAAGTACATTTTTTGCTGAATTTTTGCTTATACCTTATCAAATATGTCATGCAGTAGTTCCAAGCAGTGCTTTAATGATAGTGAAATACTGAAATGATACCTCATGTGCTCTGCTGTTTTCTATTGTGTACATGCCGCTTACAGTTTGCTTCGGTTTTATTTTTCTTGACAATAAGCAAAGCACAATCCTGAACATTTCTACCTCACAGTCCTTTTACTAGTAATATACTTTTTAAACATTACATTTCCATTATAAAAGTTAAAGCTGAGTACTAGAAAGTACATGTAGTTTAATCAGAAATAGTGAACTTAGCTTATCAGACAGAAAAATATTTTTTAGTGTTTTTGCTTATTTGTTGTGCTTTGCTTTGAGGATACAGTATGTTGGCCAAAGATAAGATACATTGTTAGCCTTGCCAGATGTCTTAAAAAAAAAAAAAGTATTTCAACCTTTATTATTCAGGCATCAGTTTATGAGATTTCCACCTATATTGAAAACTTCTCTGATCAGGGACTGTGGGTATAGCATTAGCTAGATACGGTTTGAGTGCCAAACAGCCAACCTATTTATTGAAGTATTTTAACTTCTTAACCTGACAATGAGGTGGCCTGCTAGCAGATGGCATGTTATTCTAGTGACTGGATATCATAAAAACTTAAATGACTATGAAGAGGATCAGAGGATTCACAAGAAACTGTTGTGCATCCAGAAATAAGAAAAGTAAAGCCTCAGACTCTTAACAGCACACAAATGTTTAGGTATCTTTTTCTGTGGTTAGCTGAAATCAAAATTTTGTCTGCTCTCGGGATTAAACTCTCATACTGTTTATGTTTAATGATATTTTAAACTGAGCTATTTTATGTGTTAAAATACGTTTGGAGCTCTAGATGGACTGTAACTGTCTCGATTCTTAACTGGTTATTCCAGTACATTTTAATTTTGCTGATGTGTATCAATTTGATAGATTTCTGTCAGTTTACCCTGATGGTTTAAGCCATCTTCTACCACAAGTCTGTTTTGTAGTCTGTTAACTAGTTAAACATGTAATTTGAAATACAGTAGTTTTAATTGACTTGATTTTGTAGAACAGATGGGCAACCCTGATCACATAATGCATTTACTTTGGATAACTTTAATATGATCACAGTCAAGTCTTTTGTAATAAGACTGATGTTCTCAGCAGACTCTGGAAGGGGGCGATGTACTGTCAATTACAGTAGCAAAAGGAGAGGGAAGGAGGGAGGATATTTGTAACAGAAAACGTTGACTCCACTGTCTATAGAATAATAAAGTGTTTGTTACAGAAACTCATGTTTACATTCTGTAAATCTTAAATAGTTTTGAATTTGAACCTGTGAAACAATGGTCACAACCGAATATTTACCCTTTGATTTTAGAGGTAGAGTCCAGTTTTCATTTGTTGTCAGCTATCAGTGGCAAAGAGCATAAAACGTCTTTCTCAGGGAAACTTGATAATTCCAGTTGTAGACTGCCAAAACATTTCTGTTTGCCAAAAACAGAGAAACTACAAATATTTTACACCACCCTTTGTGGAATGTGCCTCTTGATTAGTCAGGATGGTCTTGTTCTTCCAAAATACTTGATTTGTTTCGAGATATGCTTACTAATTCCTTGTGTTAAAGGTTAGAAACAGCAAGTAACTGCTCCTTTTTTTTTTTTTTTTAAATGTTTCTTGTACCATAGTAGGACACTAGAAACAATTTTAAATTTTAATACTGGAAAAATTACAAGAAGTTGCTTCACTTAATAACTAAAATTACAGGTTTCAGGAAGTAATTGGAAGGATGTATCAAAGTGGTGGGTTTTTGATAAAAAGTGTTCTTTCTGTACAGAAATGGGTTATAGAAATTATATAGCGCCTTGAGAAGTAATAGAATCATGTAGAATGAAGAAAGCCCCAATAGCAAGGGAAAACAATAATCAGTGAAGGTGAAAGATGTCAATGGTCCAAGGACTGACACAGGAAACATCAATGTCCTAGTGATCCCAATGAGAAGGATAGTGACCACAGTAGCATTGAATCAAATCAGCAGATAGTCCAGAAAATCCTTACAATTAAAATTATAATGAAAGGAAGGAAACACGGTGACACTCAAGGAAAATGATAGGAAAGCATCCATATTTCAGGAGAGGTACTAGAAGAAGAATGTACCAAATTATAGTTAGTGTAAAAGCCAGGAACTTGTATTAGATAAAAATAAATGCTACACAACATAGTCTAGGTTACATATATCTAATTGTAATGTAGTTTTAGAAAAGCTGGTAATGCAGTCTCACTTTCTATAGTATCTGTCCTTGCTTGTCTGTGTTGCTATTAGAATGTACCTGCACTTGCAAGGTGGTGGACGCAGGGAAGTACACATACATAATGGTGGTTTTAGTATTTCAGTTTTAGCCCATCAGTATTTTTAATTTGATTGGCTAAGAAGACATATCTGCTTGCATTTTAGATTAAGGCTCTACGGATTCTGCTTCCTTTCCCCTTTCCTGTCTCTTGTCTTGCAATAAGAGTAATATTGGGGATTAAATACTACGTTTTCATTCATTCACTTCAAAGTTGTGTCCCTTCAAAGTTGCTTTAATACCTTGTTAAGAAAGGTTAGTTCATGGCGAGTGATTCGGTTTTTTAAGCCAGTCAGTATTTGAATCAGTTTGAATGGTTGCCTTGATCATCACACAGACCTGTAATGGGTAGCCATGTAGATCTTTAACAATAATCTTGGCTAAAATAAATGAGAGCTAGGAATTGTTATGACTTCTATTGAGGTCTTACTTGGAATGTGATGGAAGTGGCACATTTTGGTTCAGCTGGGCATTTTCTTGGTGGATCTGCATGTTGAAATATGTGCAACTATTTTATGTCACAAGTTAGACTGCTTAAGTGTTCCTTCTGAATCTGCCAGGATGTCTTTATGAACACTTTTGTCTCCCACAATTATTGAACAAAGACGGCTTTGGGAGCCCACTAACTCAAGATGTGTGTGGTTCCAGTAGTTGCCTGTTGTCTCCCAAATTGCCTTTAAAACCATAGGAAAAGAAGGCTGTGTTCTTGCCTAAGAAGGGTAGTAGTTCTCTTGGTTTGTACTGACAGAATGAATTTGCTAAGAAGAATTTGAATGGCATGTTGACAGAAGGCCTTATAAAAGTCTGTGATGATGGTTCATTCGTTAAATCTCCTATTTAAAAATACAGATTTGAATCAGTGCTATATGTTGTAAAGCAAAAAATCTGCAGCCTCCAAATTCTAGAAATAGACTTTAATAATCATAATCTGCCAGGCACTAATTTGGCATAGCATATGTAAAACAAACATGCCTTAGTCCCATTTTTCAGTGGACTTTTATACTAGATAGCTTTTGTAAATTATTATTTATTTTTTAAAAAGTTGAGAGAGGTCATCAGCTTAATAGTAGACATGCGTAATTCCTTTTTGAATTGTAGCTGTGACAGAGGGGGTTTTATTGTAATAGTGTAGGAATTAAACACATATCAAAGATACGCCTTTTAACCATCCTGCAAGTACTTTAACATAGCACAAGGATGAAATGGGTATAGTGGTTTAAGTTATAGGAAGAATAAAAATACTACCACTGGTTTTAACACTTCATTGCAAATATTGTTTTAGTCTGTGTTGAAGGGAAAGGTGGAGAAATTATTCTCAAATGGCTTTCAATAGGAAATTTGTCCACTGCTGTTTTTTCAATGTTATTTGAGTACCTTTTGAGGTGGGCAGTTGTTTTATGTGTGCTATAGCCAAAATACTGTTAGGCTGCAGATCAACCCAATCTGTAAGCTGGTGTTGCCACCAAAAGCAAGGTTGCTCTTTTCCTGTGTGGACTGTGGTGTTTGTGCAGCTGCACAGTGAACCAGATAGGAAAAGTAATCTGTCTTGAAAATAATCTTTTTTTCTTTTTCTAGGCTATTTTTCAGCAGAATCTAGTTGTACAGCTGCACAGTGAACAGATCAGCAAACAAATGTGCTAGTGTACAAAAATGGTTTTGTGGGAATGGGAATGAATGAATGAAGCAGAGGGGGGAGGGCAGGACCACTGCTTTAAGTGCTACACCATCTTAAAATATTTGTTGAACTTCAGCCTTAGTTCTAACAAAAACATTTGCTTATTTTAAGTAGAAGAATAAAATATTAAAATGCAGGTGTAACTGGTTAATCTTTTCAAGTATTTCATTCTTACAAGCACTGGTATCTTAATAGGACCTAATTGAACAGTAGAATATTGGCACAAAATCAAACCAGCTCTGTTATAAATTTTGCACATTAATCGATGTTTTATGGACTACATATAGTTTATACATGAAAGACTGAAAATTTATTCTTGGTAAGCAGAAATAATACTTTTAGAACTTCCAGCTGTTTTGATGTTTTTATATTCTTTTGAGCTCTGAGAAGGATCCTGTAGTCTACAACTGCTTACAAATAACTGTCCTTTTGAAGTAGGCTGTCCATTTTCTTTTTTCCATTCAAAATAAAATAAATGCCCCGTCTGGATAACTGAGCTAGTAGATTGCTACTGTATTAGTTTAGGATCATTTTCTAGTATGCTTGGGATTTGGCATTTCAAATACTTCACGTTTCGCATTTTAAAAAAGTTTTCATGATGTGTTCAGTTATGCATAAATGCTTTTTGTACTGTTTAAGTCTTATCTGGTATTAACTTAGTAAATATGGTTTGTATCAATTAGTTAATGGTCTGTTCTTACAAACTGCCCCTCCTACTGGGCTGTAGATTTTCAAATGAATGAGTTTTACTTAAATCCACAAACCTGTTTCACTGAAATTGAAGAGGGAAGAAAATACAGGAGATGGGTGAGAACTAAAGTTAGAAATTGTTAATTGTAACTTGCTAAATCTGTAGCATATTTTCCTATTTGTATATCCAGAAACTAATGTCAGCTTAAGACTCATAAACCAAAATGAGAATATTATTCAATTAAGTGCTTTTTTGGCTTTCTTAAAGTGTCTTTCAGTAACAGCAATATATTAATTTCACCTTAATTTTTTCCCCAATCATTTATCTTAAAAACGTGTGCTAGGTTAATAGGACTTTATATTCTGGCATTTGTTAAAAAATTGAAATTTAGGAAATAAAAAGTAGGTTCATTTGTATTTTCAGATTCCAGCCTTTTTTGAACTGAACATTAGTATGAATATTGCACAGTTGCTGGAGTGGCAGCGGTGGGGGGCTGCAGGCATCTCTCTGCATGTACGTTGGAGTAAATACCTGCAATATAAGAATGAATTTTAATTTTCAGGAATTGTAAGAAAAGCAGTCTATATGTAGTCAGTAGCTTTATTTCAAGAAATATTTATCTCTTCTCTTTTAAAAAAAATTGTCATTTTTCATAGAGATATTACTCTGAGCAGTTCTTAATAGAAATGAATGAAGTAAGTGCTTAACTTTTCAGTGCTGAACAGAGAAAATATCTTAGTTTGCTAAGAATATTGCTTTGTCTTTATTTTTAACACCTTTTGTCTTTCTCAGTTCTCTTTTATCTTAGCTGAAGCGTGTTTTTGGTATTTTTGTCCAGTGTGAAACTTCTGGTTGCCCATGAAGTCTTGCTAAGGCACTTGAGTCATTGTGGTATTCAAGCTAAGTAACTACTTAGAGGAGTCAAAGATGTTTTTTTAAGATCTCTTCTGTAGATATAAAAAAAAGGGCAGAACATGCTTCGGAGAAAGCAAGGAAAGAAAGTTGAACAAAAAGGGAGAGAAAGTAAAATAACATGGGAAGCAGCCTGGGAAGGGGAGAAATACAATGCATTTATGTTACAAATATTTCAGGTTATTAAAATTGTTGGGAGCAGACAGGAAAAAGGGTGGGGGAAAGCAAGTTGGGCACTTAAAATACTCTACTCAGCACTGTACACTAACAAAAATTCTGTAGTATGTGGGTTGCAAACACTAAAATGATAGATGTGACTTTCAATTGAGTTTGAGCTTTGTATGACCACATTATTTAAATCAAAGTTTCTTGTTTTAAGTAAAGCTGAACTATGGAACTAGTTTTCTAGTTTCAGTGAAGCAGTTGGTGATAAATAAGCAGGAATGTCCCCCAAAATCATGTTCATATTCCAGGCTTTAAATGAAGTATTCTCAAAAATAAAGTGCTATAAAAGAGGAACAACTGAAATAGTAGGCACTGCGGACAAGTTTCAGGGATCCAAGGGAAACTGAATGAAAAAGGCTGTAAAAAAACCCAAACCAACTTTCATCAGCGTTGCTTTTAGTTTAACAGATGAAACACCAGAGGCAGACAGTGGTTTAGCATAGAGATATTGTGAGTTTTCCATACAGAAAAGGTCAGTCTTTGCTGCTGTACTACTGCTCAGGTACTTGACCTCACGCCTCTGATGTAAGAACCTTGTATATGGATATGCAATCAGTACTGCATTTAGTATGAATGATTTGCTTGCAGTGATGAATGAGGAGTGGAGGGGGTGCATTTGGCAGTACTGTGCGCATTTTGTGAAATGCCAGTTGGTGTGCCAGAACTATTTATCTTACCCACTGTGTTCCACGTTTGTTCGAACTTTGCAGCTTGACTTCGGGTGGGGTTGTTCTGCTGCCTGAGTGTGTCCCGAAAGACTTGTCTTGTTCTTGTTTGCGGTTCAAGGAAACGCAGTAGGTGCTGTTACTTCCAGCTCTGGCCTATGGGTGCTGTCATTTCTTACCCAACACACAGCTAGATGTTTTCCCTCATGTCTCCCCCTTTCGGGTGCCTAACCGTCACTGAGCTATGGAGGGAAGGAGGGGAGGCAGCAGGGAATCAGAATGAATAAAATAAGGCAAAGGCTGACAGCAGTAATAGGCGGAATCTTTTTCAACTTTGGTGTAGCCTTGTCCTCAGGCTGCCCTTCCATATTCTTTTGAAGGGATTCAAGAGTCTTAATGTCCTCATATTGAGATCAGCTATATGCAATTCTGTGCCACTGAAATGTGTGGACTTTGGATTTTAGCTTTCTGGTATTTTACGTGTATGAATACTGCCTGACAGGTTAAAGATGACAGCTATTTATAATTGCCTAGAGCATAATGAAGCTCATTTAAAAAGAAACAAATAAATAATCAGCTCTTAATAGTTGTTCTGTTTGAGACTTTTTATGATGGGTACATTTGTTTTGTAAGCATCTTTGTTCTGTAACAAGAATTACAATACAGAAGATTATATAATAGATTAAAAATATTGTGCTAGGGTTATTACTATTTTAATTGAAAATAGTAGACATCTAATTGATTTTGAAATTGCTTTGATAATGCTCAGCTCTTGTATTTTAGCAATGAATCATAATCATAGGTTACAAACAATTTTAACCATTAGGACATGGAGAAAAGGTACCATTCAAAGCGAAACACCACAATTAGGGATGCATGACTGAAGTTTCAAAGTAATGTATTAGTAGTATTGTAAGAGACAGTCACATGAAAAAGATCATGAGGTTGTGAAAGGGATTATAATCATGCTTTAGTCATGAATTTCCTGGTAGAGATATTTTAGTCTGGATCGTGCTTGTTTAAGTGAGAATAATTTGACTTTGCTTGTTCTGGTTATATTACCATTATGTGGCAAAGAGGGAGAAAAGGTGTTTTACCTACAAAAGTAGTCTTGTTTGAGTAACTGAATCTTACTTAAACTTGAGATGCTGTTTTCAGTACTGAGAAACTGAAGTTAAAAAGATACTGAATAATTTGCGAGAGCATTACAGTATACTGCATGCACTTACCTGCTGCTGCCGTCTTCCGTGCAAGCATATGTAAGTTCATCTTTCTCCCAGGGCTTTCATTTGTCTTGCATGTACCTTAACTGCTTATTCCAGATCCTGAACCTGCTCTTCACATTAAGTAACAGTCAACATCGTAAATCCTCAGTTGATGAAAATCAGCATATTCCTAAAGAAATGTGGAGCTTTGATCTGTCACCAGCCATACGCCTGATCCAGTCAGTACCTTTACTTACTGCCAGAACGTTTCTGCTTCCTGGGATGATGTAAGTCATGGAGCCCAGGTTCTCAGCCTGTGTGAGAAACAGCATATGTTCTTTATTTAAAGGTTATGGAATGAGTTTCCAGACAATTGTACAATCTAAGCGTTGACTCAGTCCAGTGACTCTTGGATAAAGATTTGCAACCTGTTTCGTTCTACAACAGCAGTAACAACTCTACTTACCTGTTTCCTTAAAGGAGAATGGAAAAAGCTTCTGGAAGGTGCTTTGAGATGCTTTTAATGTTTCTGTGCTAATCGCAGTGATGTATTTTTAAGAACGTTAAGGATGCCTTAAATAGAGTTCATGAGTGAAAAAGACTGTATGAAAATAATATCTCAGTAAATTTTGGGGATGAACTCATCATACTAAATTACTTGAAAAGGTTTGTCACAGCCCTTAAAACAGTAACTGGAATATAAGTGATTGAACTGGAGACAAACTGCAGTCATTCCAGACTGACGATTGAACAGTTGTTTATAAAAATAAAACAGTAGTAAGCAATGATTATACACATTGACCTATTTTGTGTCCCTGGAATCAATTTTGATGCAGATGCCTCCATTTGACAGATATTCTTCTGATCTTCAATTTTTAACTGGGTCAGTATTGGAAAGAGAGTTCTGCTTTTTTTTAATCTTGCAAGCGTTTGAAGCTCCAGCAAAAAGTGAATTTTCGTCGTAAAAGGTTAACAGGAAAAACTTTTTCCCCAGTCTTCTGTGTTAACTCATTTATTTGCTGTATAAAGTCATTAAAAGGTAGCCCTTTCCTTTTTTCCTCTGAGTCCTTTTCTCTATCAACCTGTTGCAACTATAAGAGCTTCCAAGAGGGGTTTTGTTTTTTGTTTTTTTTTTTGGTGCAATAATGTGGTTGCAAGTCCTTAAGCACAAAATGCCAAGCTAATATTTTAGGAAATTAAAATGGACTTTCAAAGTTTGTTGTTTGCTGCAAAGCACTTTCCTGACTGATTTCGTGAAGCACGTTTTATTTAGCAGCTGGGGTGGGCCAGAGAAGGACAACTGAATTTACCATTTCTTGTCTGAAAGGCAGTAGCATTTTAGGGTACATTGACCAGATCACGTGCATCTTTGTGAATGTAGGGTCCGTCGCAGCTCTAGTGAAGGTGCATGTAAGAAACTAAAACTGCTTTCAGTGTAAAAAGAGATGAAAGCGTATTTGACCTGTTTGCCTGTTACTTTACATCCTTGCATTTGCGGCAGTGTTTTGGTATACAGAAAGCAGGCTGGATGGAACTCTGTCCTTGTCCTTTCTCTCAGCTCTCATTTCCTTCTCAGTCATATTCTAAATTTAAGTATTTAGGTGTAAAAGCCCTACTTCTCTATTTGTTTCCTTTGTCGATTTTAGTCAACTCTGTTGAACTGTTTAAACTAGTCATTCAACTGCTCAGACTGATTGGGAAGCTCTGTGCCTCTTCCTTCTTGCTGTCTGCTCCTGTGCTGATAGGAGGACTTGATTAGCTACTATATGTATTTAGCAGAACTGTTGTAAATGTTACACATTTGGCTTGGTACCAAACAGAACAAATTAAGTATTGCTAGAAAACCCTGGCAGTGTTTCAATTGTATTTATTTATTTTAAAATTTGTACTTTAGAGGTAATTCTCTACCCAAAATAAGTCTCTAGAAAATAGAAGTAATGAAGTATGGTTCTTGGCTTATCTTTAGCTTTCTACTTTGATAAGATTTTTACGTAAACTTGGATTTTTTTTTCTTACAAGTTTCTTTTATAATAGTTATTCTGGTATTATGTATATTTTTGCTAGCAGTTGTAAACAGAATAAAGCTGTCATATTTTGTAAAATAGTGAATTGTTTTCAACTCTGAAAGCAAGATAGACTTCTGCAGTGTCCTCTTCATTACCTGATGTTGAATAGTAAGTTTCTTACATTTAATACTAAATTGAAAACCACATTGTCTAGATGATATAATTTCTAAAAATCAGTGCTAACTACTTTGAGCTAGAGTGTGTCAGCATTAACAGTATTTTTTGAGTTGCATGAACAGCCATTTCCCATATGACCTTATTTGTAAATTAAGGTCCACATAGGTCTTTGAAATCAATAAACTCATGTAAGTACAAAGTACTAAAAATATGAACTTTAAGCAATGCATTGAAGTTGGTTAACGATAACTTATTTTTCAAATCACTAATTACCAATCAAAATAGGGAATTGTGCAGTGTGTGTTTTGCAGACATACTTTAGCAGCACATAAGAGAACAAATGATGCATGGGTTTTCAACTGTATTATCTACCTGTCATCCCCATAAATAAGAAAATTCAGACAGTATTGTTGTTTTTAAAGAATTTTTATTTTTTGTAACTTCTGTTTTAATAAGATTTTCAATATTATAGGTTTTCATAAGCATAGATGCCTCTGAAAATATACACAAAAAATGTTCTGTTATGACTGACTGTAAATGCTGATCTTTTTCTTTTAACTGCCTCCTGTAAGTATGGTATGTAAGACTGCATCTCTAAAATACACAGAGCCTGTCTTACTGTTGGGTAAGAAAAGTACATTAGTACAATTTTTGCCGTAAAAATACTGCAGTTGTTATTCTGTTAATGCCAATATTGAAAAAGATTTGTGAGTTGTTCAGTTGGTACAAATAAGTACCAGACTGATACTCATGTAGTACAAATGTTGAGATTACTTTTACACCTAAGTGCTTCCCCTTGTGTTTCTTGTAGGAAACAGAGATGAAGGTACACATGCACACAAAATTTTGCATCATTTGTTTGCTGACATTTATCTTTCATCAGTGCAATCATTGCCATGAAGATGGACACGACCATGGTCCTAAAGAGGAACGTGTACACTACCATAATGACTATCAGATTTCAAATGCATCCTACTTGCAGAATGGAGGAACAGAATCTATGCCGAGTAAATTTTCAACATTGGAAGCTGAAAATGAACAAAAATACTACATTGAAAAGATTTTTGATCGTTATGGTGAAAATGGAAGATTATCTTTTTTTGGCCTGGAAAAACTGTTAATAAGCCTTGGTCTAGGAGAGGTAAAAGTAGTAATGATAAATCATGATGATATTGGCCATGATCATGTTTCTCACTTATACGCTTTAGAAGTGCAGGAAGGAAAGCATTCTCACTCTCGTAACCATCCTCATAGTCACTCAGATTCAGAAAATCAAACCACAATTGGTATGGCTGCAAAGAGAAATCATAAATGTGACCCTGAGAGAGATACAGTAGTGCTGTCAGTAAAAGATGATGGCAAACACGTTCATGACCAGAATCGCCATCACCATCATCACCACCCTCGTCTACATCGTCATGACCATAATGGTACACATCATTCTCATAATGATTCAGTTAGTCATAGTGAACATGGAGAACAGAACCATGAACCTTCAACAGAGACAAACACAACTCAGGATCAGCCAGAAAGAAAACAACGGAAACAGAAGAAGAAGCAAAAGAAGATCAGTGAGACTTCAGGAGATGCCCCAGATCACGATCCAGGTGATCAGTATGAGCACAATCGTGTTCACAAACATGATCATGTACATGATGCATCTCACTTGCATGTACACCATCATGAACACAATAGTGATCGTTCTACTAGTCACGGACATCAAGATTCCAGTTTAGGTAATGAGGATGGACACCACCATACCAGCAAGCGAGAGGCACCTCATAAGCAGATTAGCGTAAGAAAACATACTATTTTTTCAACGCGTAGTCATAAGGATCATAATGAAGATGAACGTGATCGTGAAGAGGTGAGTATGAAACGGAGAACTGGTAAGGTCACTTTCGCTGTTGTTGCATAATAATTGAAGGTGCATGCCCACAAAAAACACAGAAGCATATATGCGACCATTGCGTAATACAAGTAGCAGAGTGAAAACACTAAAGGTCACTGCCACAGTTTTGAGTTTACTTTATGGGTTTTCATTTCTGTCTGGCCATTGCCCATCTTTTCTCAGAGATCTATCTTCTTGCCTATTTATCTGTATAAAGGAGATATTTAAAGCTTTCTGAGATACCCTGCTTACAGGTGGAGCTTTTTCCCTTCCCAATATTCATTAATACTTCACACACACACCTTTTTTGGACTTCTTTCTGAATCGAAGATGATTAACATTTTTGGAAACTGCACAGAGGCTTTCCTAAAAGAAACACCTGCATGTCTTCAACATGCTTCTAATTTCTTTGTCCTAAGAGATTGTGAAGCAATGTAGAAATAGCTTCTGTAGCACTCTGCTCGGCATAAGCTCTTCCATTTCTCCCTTCAGCATCCATTATTTCTGCCAGGACCATAAATCATCCCCCTTACAGTTAACTACAGAAGCAGGACGTTTTGATGTCATGGTTTTAAACTAGAAGTCAGGATAGGAAAAGATGGAGTGAGTGCCAAGTTGGAAGTTTTAAACGGAATTAAAAAGTGAAACTCCAAACACAGAAGGTTGGTAGGTAAAGAGAAGTGTTAGAAAACCTATTTTGGATTTATGTTCTTCCACTCCTTTCCAGTTGCTCTTTTTTCATTGCTTGTACTGTGTAATGGTAAAGAATATGGAAATTCATTTTCATTGACATTTACCAAAAATTATGTAGGTGTTTGGAGACTGAGTTTGTAGTGCAGGTATTTCTACTGTTTCTTTCCCCTCAAAACCACTTAGAGCAGCTTAGACATGTTTTAGCACTGGTGGAATGTTGCGGGCCAGATTTTCTACTTTCTGTTTGTGTTCTTAAATCATATGCTAAATTTTCCATAACTGTCGTTTTTTAATGAAATACTTGCTTTCATATTTAATTTGTTTGTACAATTTGCTTTCAGTGCTTAAATGTTACCCAGCTGCTACGGTACTATGGTCTGGAAACCAGCTCTCCAATATCTCCTGAGTTGTTTATATATATGTGTCCTGCTTTGCTATACCAGATTGAGAGAAGGCTTTGTATTGTACATTATGAGGAGCTTGAAGACTTTATGAAAAGTAAAAATGCATCAATTGAGAATAAGGATAAAACAGGTGCATCAGGTAGGTGTGTGACATCTAAAGTCTTCAAAATTATTTTGCATTGTAAATATTAACTTCAGAGTTTGAAATGTCATACAACTTAGCATTGACTGTAGAGTAAAGGAATGGTTGAAATTTAACATATTTACTAGAAGAAATTTGAGACAGCATGCTCCTCCTTCAAGGCAGGAGAGATAGCATCCTGTTTGTTGGTGTAATAGCTTCTCCTAAGTAACCACGGCTCAGGGAGGCATACCTTTCTTTCTTGTACCTTTTTATCCTTTTTTAGTATTTTCACTTTTTATTTTATGTTTGCCTATTTTTATTTCTTTTTTTGTTTTCTATCATTGAGGCCTAACGTCCTGTCATTGGGCCTATGGCCCAGGCATTTTGGCCTGGATTCTTCCCACGTATCTTTAGACATTGGATGCTTTTGTAATAGGAACACAGGCAAGGTACAGAATCTTTGGAGACAGAAGGACCTCTAGGGATGAGCAAGTCTACCCACAGTTCCGATTATTTCCATCATTTAAAATATGTCTTTTTCTCTTGGTGTGACTGAGGCACCCCATTACTCCTCTCTTAAGCATATGAGAAGTACTTAATCAAAATCCTCTGTTGACAGTTTTAATATTTTGTGTGTGTCTTGAGTAAAAATCAGTAGAATTTTTTTTTTTTTTCCTTCTTACCATAGTTCTAAGCTAAAAATATTTTTACTGTTGTTAAAACTTCAAGGGCAGCATCCATTGTTGTGGTTTCATAACTGACTATACTTTTAAAATACATGTTTACTAACTGCTATCTTTCATAAATTACAGTGGAACTGTTGTCAGATGTTTAGCTGTGGTGAAATACGAAAAATCTAAAAAATCTGGGGTACAATGTCTGTGTTCCGAAAATAAAAATATTGGTAATTGTGAATATTGATTAGTATATAGATTCTTATTAGCATCATTAGAAATAAAGCTTGAAGTAACTACATTCTCATAGATATTAATAACTGTTGGACAGAATGCATTGCTGGTAAATTTTCTTAACAATGCTGGAGTCATTAAAATAATTAACTTGTTATACATAAATCTGTAGTGACACAGCTACTATCTTGTTAACTGTTCAGAAATTGCTGTAGACCGAATATACTGTGTGTTTTATATGGCAGCAAATTCTTTTGTGGGGTAGTCTCATTGCAGTAAGAGTTGACCCCTGCCTTATCACCAAAAGGATTTGTAGAGTAGCTCTAAGCATTTTCTGCCAATTAAAATGTTGAAACTGTGTACAAAACTGTCATGTTGCACATGCTTTGAACCAGTTTAATTAGAAAGTTTCTACAGATCAGTGCTTCTTTTTAAAATAATGCATTTTCTTTCCCTGTAATGAGTAAGGGAGTTGACGAATAACTCAGCTTGAAGACCTTTAACATTTTAAGAGAGTTAATTTGCAAAATTAGGGAAGCCTATTGTGAACATTTAACATGTTTTATGGCATCTGATATCTTGGATATAAATAACACATTTGCCAGTTAATTGTAAAAAAAATTGAGTTTTAACTTACTGATTTGGGTCTGAAAACAAAACGTTAACCTCTAAAACAGTTCAACTTGATTAGATAATAATCATTCTTCATAATAATTTCCTGTATACTGTTGTATTAACTACAGTGAGACTTCAGTTGAGGTAATAATCATTTTCCCTTCATAAGTAAAGAAGTGAATCACAAGATAACAAATTTTAACTGGTATATGGGGATGATGGGAGGTGTAGGACAAATGTCAGTCACAGAGTAACTTAACCTGCAGGTTGTAGGATTCTACTAAAATGAAAATGTGTGCTGGCCCACGCTAACGTAAACATTTTTAAATAGAAATATTTGCCAAAGTTAGGAGGAGTTTTAATTAAAGCTTTCAAAAAAAAAAAAAAATTCATAGACCAGTACTGCTTCTGTTCATTGATACTAACCTGTAAGGTTTCAATAGTTCTGATAGTGCAGTTTTCTAAAGCAAAGTAATTGAATTAACTGATGACCAAAAACTTAGGAAGACATATTGGGGTTTCTTCCTATAATTTACAGATAGTTCTGTAACATCTTCTAATAGAGGATTCTCAAGGGCTTATACAAACAACTGAGCTTTCACAGTGTACCTGTTGGAAGAGGTGGCATTGTCACTATTGAGGGCTCCTAAACAACTTAACTTAAAAGGAAAGCTACACCAACTATCAATCAAGCTAATAGAAGTGATACTAGTAAACGGTGAGCAATTTTTTTAAAGATGGCGATGAGTTAGAGCTGTTGATTAGAAGTATTTCAGATCAGATATATCTTGTAAATCTGCCTGTGCAGATGCCAGTGTTCCCTGGAGTTTATCATTCCCTGAACCCAGGAAGGCTTTGCTTCAGTGGAGCCTTTCTGTGAGCTTGCGTTCTTGTTAAAGCTTGCAGATAGCTAACCATTCTCAGCCTTCCAAGGAGTCTACCCTACTACCCTTTTAGTCTGTTTTAATTTACAGATAGCTGTCCAAATCTGCTGCAAACAGCTGTCTTTTGTTTGCTACCCAGTGTTTGAACAGAGGTCCCTTTCTGAAGACGTTGTTCGGTCACCTCCCTCTTTTTTTTTTTCCACAGAAATATTTTATAAGCCAATGCATAAAATAACTTCACCTCATTGACCAAGCTTTATACAGTATTCCCAGGAGTGTTATACACCAAGTTCTTTTATAACTTAAGAGCTCTTGCAGTGTTCATAATATTGCATATTAGTTCAACTTCTGTAATATTTTAGTGTTTTGAACACTATAGTTGAATGAAATACTTCAATAAAATTTTGCGTTGGAATTTTGTCCTGTCTTTCTTAACAGTCCTTTTTATATGAGGGGAGTTTGTACACACATGTAACTGTGGGGTCATGCACAGCTTTTGTATATAATATATTTTTAATCTTTGACTTGACAGCAACCTTTTGCTGATAATTTTGGTTCACTACCACTTCTTGAGTTTAAACAGAGACAGAAGCTGACAACCAAGATCTGAGAGATGCACAGATTCCGTATTCTAATTCTCCTGTGCCTCATCTTAATCATGGTGCCATGTTTAGATACTGTATCATTCATAAGAGTATGTAAGCCCTTCAGAGATGAGTTTGCTTTTGCTAAATCTGTGCTATGATGTATGAAATTGAAGCCAGTTTGCATAATCTCCTTTCCATTTTTCTCCATGTAAGGCTGTTGGTCATTTAACCTGGCACTTAACATAATAATGTCTGTGTCCAGATTGGAGATCCAATGTCCTGCCAAACGGCTGTGTAATTTTTATTTGGGCTACTTGTGCATGCATGCATGATTCAGTATTGAATTACAAGTCCATGAATGCTGTTTCTTTCAGCAGAGCCTGTTAATCCAGAGTACATGACTGCAGTGCTCTGGGGGTGAATCAAGGCTGTGTCGTGGCAGTTTTTTGGTCGGCAGGGTTCTGCTTCCACTCTAGACCTACTTTTGTATTCCCATTTTCCAACCTCTGTTTTTCAGTTCCTCATCTGATGTCAGTCTTTGCCTTTTCACCAACTCTGTTCCTCTCGGTATCAATATGCATTTCAGTGTACGCTGCATACTTTCTAAAGCTTTTTCCAATGAAATTCTCCTGGTGGATGTGCTCTTGTACCCTTTGCATTTGAATTGAATTGTTTCCTTTTCTGCACTGCTGTGGAATGACAGCTACAGACTTCATAAGAATGAATATCCAAAGTAAAATCTAAACCAGCAGATATCGTAAGTTTTGGTGTTGAACCAGACCGGGCTGCAGCAGCCACAATTCTAGTGGCAGAGTCTTGTCTGATCTGTAGTGGTTTTGGCACAGATAGAATTCTTGGGACGTTCGACTGCTAAATTATAAAATTCATTGAGCAACTACAACATATTCATTCCTCCTCTCTTCTCCTCTTACCCCCAGCCCCCCCCCATTTCCCAGGATGTTTTCCCCCATTTGATCAAAACTTGATCAAATAAGAGCAGACCTTCATAGATGTAGGGAAATGAGATCATGCACCAAAGTATGGAGATGCTAATGATTTTAAACCAGGAGTTGTTAACTTTCATTAAAGTTGACAAACCGTGTAGACATTTTTGATTAAGAATGAAGCTAGGAAAAAACCTGGAAAAACCTGAAGCATTTAGGCTGAAATTTAAAATAAATAAATAAAAAAAAAAGTTTCGCTTGAGGAAATCATGTTCATGAAAGATCTCACAGCCCAAACGGTTAATGTTTGTAGAATAGGAGCCCCAACTATTCCTGTCTTTGGGACTGTGAACCTTTTTGAACTGTATTTTTGGAATTAAACAGTTTTTAGTTACTGTTCTTTGAAGTTTCTGTGATGGGAAGAAACAAGAGAAGTGATAGAGAAGCAGAAAGAGGGAAAAAAATGCAAGTTTATAATTCTTAGCCTTACTGATGACTTGAAAAAGTAGAAGAAAAGATATTTTATAAGGGTGAGATGCTGACTGCAAGAGTCATGTTTCTTGTGTAATTCCTCCTTTTCCATGTCATATAGAAATTTGCACATCTTCCCTAATTAACAGGATTACATTGAGTGTTCCATATCCCATTATCACTTTTCTTCTAACGACGACAGAGGTTCTCAGAAGAAATATTTTCCTGGTTTCAGCTGGGATAGACTAGTGGCTACTGTGTTTCAGATTTGGTATGAGGGGAATGTCAATAATACATATTGTTTTAGTTGTTGCCAGGTGATGTTTATATTATTCAAGGATTTATTTCAGCTTCCTATAGAAGCTGAGAGGGAGCACAGACGTAATAAACTGGCCAACAGAATATTCTCTATCATAGATGTCGTGCTCAGTGTATAAGTGGAGGTTGGCTGGGGGGCAGGAATCCACGAATGGGCTGGGCAGCCAGTTCACCACCGTGATGAGAGCGACTTGTGTTGTATTACTTCATCTTGTATATTCCTTTACTATTATTATTGTTGTTATTTTTCTTTTCTGTTATTGTTCTATTAAACTGTCTTTATTTCAACCCACAAGGTTTTTATTTTTCCCTTTCCCCTCCTTTCTCTCTTCTCCCTACCCCTCTAGAGGGGAGGGGGAGAATTGAGTGAGCAGCTGCATGGTCCTAGCTGCCAGCTGGGGTTAAACCATGACAAATATATACTGCTTTTTGTTGGCAGCAAGTTGCTTTCAGCTCTTCAAGCTCTTATTATAGCATTTGATTTTGAAGTTCCTCTGTCAAAGGTTGGGTCTTACTTATTTCTCATAAATAAAAATGTATGTATCAAAGCACCAGGTGAAGAGAGTGGTGCCTAGCTGAACACGGTACTCCTAACAAAGGAGGAGAAATACTGATTCCAGTTAAATTTTTCATCAGAATAGTGTTTAAATATGAATTAGTGCTCATAGAGCCCTAGTAAGTTAAGTAGCAGAGATGTTCTTGTTCCCACATGAAATCTCTTACTTTTTGTGTTTCATTAAGGGCTACAGAGCTAAGCCTGGAATTTACAATCAGGAAGAATTGCTGGGCTCTTTTTAGCTGGTTGTCTTGTGATGTCTTTCACTTACATTGTACTGTACTGTGAATAAGCCTGTGTATTTTTTGCTGTGAACTTCAGTACTGCCTTCATATTTTTCAGCACCTTTTGAAGGAACAATCACACAACTTAGGCTAAGGGAAAGTCACCTTCTTAAGAGATAGTTGAAACTCATTAATCAGTCTTAAAAGTTTTACAAGTATTGTTCTGATAACCTTTCTGTATTCATTTCTTCCCACAGCCTGGTTTTGTGGTATCATCTCTATCACCGTCATTAGCCTGCTTTCCTTGCTAGGTGTGATCTTGATTCCCATCATTAACCAATGGTGCTTCAAATTTCTTCTAACTTTCTTGGTAGCTCTGGCTGTGGGAACAATGAGTGGAGATGCACTGCTCCATCTGTTGCCACATGTAAGTATTGTTTCCTTACCTTTTATTCTTAATTGTAACCATACATAGAATTTTCAAAGAATTGTTTGACAAGTATCAACAAATAAATGTTCACTGATGCAGCTGTAGATTGACTTGACTATGAGGGACATCCTGAAACAGTGCTTGAGATTTTCTGTTAATAAAAAGAAAGGAAATGTGTGTTTCTTTAAAAAAAAAAAAAAAAAAAAAAAAAAAAAAGT
>VYXH01005709.1:151059-199225 GCA_013397275.1 Burhinus bistriatus
GGCTTGGCAAGCTCCTCCGCCAGCTCCCTCAGCACTCTCGGGTGGATCCCATCTGGGCCCATAGACTTGTGGCTGTCCAGTTGGTGTAGCAGGTGCCTAACTGCTTCCTCTTGGATTACGGGGGGTTTATTCTGCTCTTCATCCCTGTCTTCCAGCTCAGGGGACTGAATACCCTGAGGATGACTGGTCTTACTATCAAAGACTGAGGCAAAGAAGGCATTAAGTACCTCAGCCTTCTCCTCATCCTTGTTGACAATCTTCCCCTCCACATCCAATAAGGGGTGGAGATTCTCCCTGGCTCTCTTTTTGTTGTTAATGTATTTGTAAAAATTACAGAGAGAGTTTCACACTGCTCTGTGTGGCACTGTCTTACACAAAGTTAAGTAAACTTACATAAGTAAACACAAGTTTACATAAGTAAAATTCTTTGTGGAGATCTTCAGAAGATGCTTTGTACCAATTGTTGCTGAATCCAGTAGGTGTGGATGACTATTTAGGGTAAAGCCTGTAGGCATTGTTGGCCAGTACCATTGATTCTTCCCCCCCCAGATTGAAGCATTTCTTCTTGGGGTTAGCTAACCATGATGAAACCTGTTGTTTTCCTGTGAACCGTAAGGCACATTGCGTGAAATTTTAGTGCACCCTGAGACTTACAAAAGAGCAGCTAGAGAGAGGAGTCGTCGTCTTTTGCAAGTAACACGAAATTGTGCTAGATTAAACTGTGCATGTACTCACAGCTTGCTTACCTGATGAGCTGCTAGCTCTGATTGATCAATAGTAAGGTAAAACAAGTACTTCAAAAACCCTTAGG
Source organism: Burhinus bistriatus (assembly GCA_013397275.1). Classification (NCBI taxonomy): domain Eukaryota; kingdom Metazoa; phylum Chordata; class Aves; order Charadriiformes; family Burhinidae; genus Burhinus; species Burhinus bistriatus. Next base: position 151,871 of record VYXH01005709.1, read on the forward strand.
GGTCAGGAGTGAAAGCATTTTATACCGGCAGATACTAAGTATGAGGTAAGTAATGGGCACAGATGGGAAATAATAGAGCAGATGTTCATGATTTGACAACGGTGCTATACCATCATTAGTTAAGTGAAACTGCTGCAGTATATAAAGGATTGCAATGTATGTTGGTGTGCTTATAACTTGCTAGGTTAACATGATTAAATTAACCTTGTATAAGAAGTGAGTAGTTCACTGTACATATTTTTGTTTTGATTCTAGATTCAGCAATTAATTTCTAGCATATCTGACATGAGATTGTTATATTAATTACCCTCATGACTGCATATCATCTTCCACTCCTCATATTCACAGAAGTTCAATTTGAAGGGAGTAGAACTGTCACAGCTGATTACAAGATGAAAATTTAATCTTTATAGAATGTCTACCTCTAACAGACCTGTCCTGAATTCACAATAAAACAGGTTAACCTGGCATGTTTTAAACCAGCACACTGATTCAGCATGGACATGAAGTCATTCTTTCTGAATGTAACTCTTCCTAATGCTGTATTTCTCAAATTCATTGTCACCTTCTGTGGGGACTAATGCCTCGTTAACCTCCTGTGGAATTTGCAGAATGAGGTGTATATAGCTAAGAGGAATTTTCACAGGTATTGATCAAAACTAAGTCTCTGGTTTTATGTGCAATGAAGTAAAGACAAGTCTGTATGCACAGGTGGATTCTCTGTGGGAGGACCAGATCGAGACTCCTCCATTTACCTTTAGACATTAATCACTATCACTTTTCTGACAATCAACATGATGAATAGGCACCTTTAAATCATATTTTAATGAAGAGATAGCTGCACATAAATACAATTCTTAAAAGAGTTGTCATATCCTGTTGCCCAGTCTTCCTTTGAGCCTCTGTAGCAGCATTTTCACTTTGGCAATGCCTTGGATTGGTGAGATAGTAAATGTAGGCTAATTTATCTACTTACTCTCCTGAGAAGCATTGATACTAAACCCCTGTGTTCTGTCTCCGTTTTAGGTGACTTTGCTGTGCTTCTTAAAGCAGGTATGACAGTAAAGCAATCTATTGTGTACAACCTCCTGTCTGCCATGATGGCTTACGTAGGGATGCTGATAGGCACAGCGGTGGGACAGTATGCTAATAACATCACCTTGTGGATCTTTGCAATCACTGCAGGCATGTTCCTCTATGTGGCATTGGTTGACATGGTAAGATTGTTATGATTTTGTGTCATTTTTGCATTCCATGCATAAAACCTAGGACTTGAAATAGCACACCTACAGCACAACTTTTTTTGTTATAACACTTAAAATATCTGCAGACAGTAGATGGCTGTTTCTGTTGTACGACTTTTTAAAATGTTGCAGATACTTTGAGAGATGTAGTGAAGTTTTATAGTTGCTTGCCTGTTTGGGTTTCTGCTGCCGAAGTCTGCCAGTGACTCCTGTTAAAATACAAAAACTACAGCGGGACTGGGAAAGACACTCACACTTCCCACTAATAAATTAATAAAAATAATAACTTCCCACTAATGAAAATAGGATGATTCTTTGGTTTTGTGGATGCGGCATTAGACACTGGAGTTCAATCTGGTATTTAGACTTGTTCTTCACTAAAATTTAATCTTTATATATTTGATTCTGGAAGGATGATTGGATCTGAACCCTTAGCGTGAGCAGCTGGTAATACATAGCTCTTGTGGTGATTAGCTTTTCAAAAAATTAATGTGGTGGAAAAATGCTGCTGCATCAAGAACATATAGGCACGTTGTATTTGGTGTCTGTGCACGGTCCATATTCAATCCTGATTTGTCTCCTAAGCAGCTTCAGAGCTGCATTTAAATAAGCCAATTTTCTCACTTCCTGTCTTTCCCAAGCCCTATGATGATGAGATCAGTTTTCATTTTTGGTGTATTTTGTCATGTTTTTTTGGCTTTAATATACAGAGAAAAAGATGCATCACTTGCCTGGATTTTAAGGACAGATTTCATGTTGTATTAAGTTATTAACTAATTAGACTAGAAACTCCAACATAGCTAAAGCTTTAATTCATAAGGGTTCAAAGAGCTTTTTGTGGAGTGGCTTCCTGGATTTCCATTGCCTCATTCACAAATTACTCGTTCCTAGTACAGACTAAAGCAGAGGCAAGCTGCCTCACAGCTGTTATTTTTCTCCTCAAATAGGCTAAGTAGCCATCTACCTATTATCAGTAGATTGCTACTTGGATCACCTGGTGTGGCTACCTACTGCTTATAGAAAAATACTTAAATGTAGCTGGAGTTCGGCTTTGAGTGATGTTCCGGTATTTTGTTTAACCTCATGGCATCTCCATAGAAGGTTGGGTTTACTGGAATGAGGACCAGCCGTTTCAGTTTTCAGTTGTGGGTAGAATGGAGTATTTTACTGTTCTGAAGTATTTTAAACCATGCATTTTCTTCAGCTTTCCAAACTTCTTCAGAGATTTTGTTTCCGTATCTGGTAGCTCTGTTAGCCTACAGTGCTAGTTGTGCTCTCCTGCATGCATTTGTGCTCACTGCCCTGTTTTCAAACCACCTTTTTAGCAGCTTCCTCAAAAGTTAACTGGCGCAGGAGTGAAACGTGTGATGTTTGACTCTCACTGGCTGACTTGTCAAAGCAGGCAGGCATCAGTCAGTTACTTTAAGCCACAGACACAGATTTTGGGTTTCAGCAGTTCTCATTGAAACAGCATCACACCTTTGTTGGATCACTGTCTATGAGGCTGTCAGATGTCTACTCTGGTGTGGGCTGATTGTATTATTTCCCTGGTGCTAACTAAAGCAGCTGACATTATGAAGATCCCTCTTCCCTCTGCTGCTGTGGCCAATAGTTGCCAGTTCCTAGCCGTGGCTGCTCAGTCTGGTTTCTCAGCCTCAGTGGTATCAGTAAGGCGTTAGTGAAGACCCCTGAAAGCAAGGGTTCAGTTTCCGCTGAATTTCCTGGTATCAGCAGAAGCTGTCTTGGCCGTTCTGCCCCTTAGCAAATTTACCTCTGCAGTTAGTTCTGTGTTCAGCACTACTGCTGTGTTGGTGCTTAAGAAACTTCGTGTCAGTGGAGTTTCCAGCTTGCTTCTAGATGGTATCCTCCACATTTGAGAACTTACTCTTAAACTCAGCTTTGGTTCTGAAGATCCCATGTTAGTTCCATTAGTAGTCATCAAATGGGGGCTTGAGCACAGGTCAAGGCAGGACACGGTGGCAGAGGCTGCTCCCATGACTTTCTTCATTCAGTCCTGCTTGCCATTAGGTCCTTTATTAACTAGAACTCATGGAAGGCAAGCATTGGCCATCACACCATGGGATATTTCACTTTTTTATGAAGACTTTAATTTGTAAATATGCTCTAGTGGTGAAGTCACTCTAATCTATTATAAGGTAAATAAGTCCTTTTCAGAGCCTGCTAAATAGAGTGTCTGTGTAGTTAAAAGTGATCCTTCATGCAACTTTAGATGTTCTACAGTAGCCTGTAATTACTGAAATATCATATGCTTGTAAGTCCTGTGGCTGATACTTATTTCCTGCACTTATTTTGACTGAAGACATCACGTATGAAAGAAAGCAGTATCTCCATTCTTTTATTCTTTGTCCTTTTCCTCAGTCATCATAGTAGCAACCAAATAGACAAAGCCCAATGGTCTAACTAAACAAGAGCAGGGAAGGTCCTGCAAGACGTACTTGAAACTGCACCAGATTTTTGTCTTGATGTTTCCATAATCTGCCTCCTCTCAAGGACCTTGTTATCTGACACTTAATAAGAACAGATTTTGATCCCTCCCTAGCTTGACAGAGGATCACATAGGTGGAGTTTTCTATCCATTCCTTACACCAGCCCACTGAGGACAGACCTTTTGGTATTTTTGCATCTGATTGTCCTGAAGTTTGTCTAATTATGTGTTTTCTAATGATAAGGGTACTCTCCTCCAGTAGAACGTAAACTCAGGCCTTTCTAAATCCTCCAGGCTTTCCATGATCTCTTGTGACATTTCATTTGGTGATAACTATTAGAAGAATAATCATAATATCCTCCTTCCTGATACTGCTGTTTTGGTTTGAATGGGTACATCGAATTTTCCTATATTCCTTCCCAGTCCAAGTTGAATAATTTCATCTTACTGGAAAATAAATTTATCTATTGTATTTTTCATTCCTTTTATCTCTAGAGGTGAAACTATAAGCTTTCAACTCCAAGAGGGTGTTATTTTTTTTTCTATTGACAGGACCAAACTCTTTATTATGGTCCCTGAAATTGGTCACATCAATAGCTCATAAACCAAAAAGTTTTGTAGTCTTTAGATATGCTGTCAAAGTAGATAACCGGCAGTGTTAAAGCCCATTACAGTAATGCTAAGGTGAAGCCTTTCTTTTCATCCAGAGCATGTTGCACCAGATCTCAAAAAAACATCTGTGGCTTGTCTGAAAAATTTCTTCTTCGTGCCTGCTGAGCTGCTACCTGAAGTTCTCTTTGTACCTCCTTTGGCTGCTGCAGCATTGCAGAGAGACCAGAGTTGAAGCAGTATAGTGTAGAGCAGTTGGGCAGTACTTACTCAAATGAGGAGGCAGTGCACGGCCTCCTTCCACCTTCCTCCCTCCCTCTCAGGGACTTTCCAGGGCCCTTTCTACACTGGGATTCTGCAGCTCTCAAGGGAGAGCAAAGTGGCACTGGCCTGCTCTGCCTGCATACTCAGGCTCTGAGTACAAGAAGGAGGAGCATAAGCACGCCTCTTCAGATATGGCGACAGTAAAAATAGAAAAGTATTTTGGAGACGGTGATGGGGAGTGTGCCCATAGTACTGGTTACTGTTAAATAACCTTTTTTGTATCTTAAAGGGGTCTTTTGCTTGCTATTCAGTTCCACAGTTTTGGGGACGTATGACAGCTGTCACTATCCATAGCTAAGACTTCCACTTCTACTCATCATACCCTCCCTTTTTATGTCCGTGACCAGAAACCTTGGAAGTTATGGAGACAGAGCACTGTATTCTTCCTAGATTTTGAAACAGATGCCAGAATATTCTTTGATTATTCTTAAGAGCATCTTTAGATTTGGAACCGCAATATTATGTCTCTGTAGAAGTTGATTACAAAACTTGAATTACATGCGGATCTTCCATTCAAAAAACGTGAAGGTGAGAATTGGCAGCAGCAATTCTAGCACAATTCTCTGATCAGGTTTTGTATTACTTGGTGAATACAACTCTGATTTATTAAAAAGAAAATAATTCTGCAATAAATTTTGCCTGCCAACATGAGAGCTATATAGCAATCCTCAGTAGGGTAAAGTCTGTGATTACTTCATTTATTCTTAATGACTTAACAGTACTTTGTAATTTGGTGTAGTGCTTGCTGTTGAGCTGCCTGGTCTATTGGATAGGTGATAAACATTTTTCACTCCAGTACATTTTTTATATTTAAATACTCAATGGGCCAAATTAATTGTCAGCTTTATGTCTCTTTTTGAAATGCAGTAGTACAAGACCAGATGGGTTAATATATTTGGGTTTTAGCAGATTTGATGCTCTGATAATTTGTCATTGCCTGTTGTGCAGTATTCAGGTACTCGGAGTAACCAAAACTATTCTAGCCTATCTAGTGAAGAGCAATAAATACTCTTGCGCTGTGCACTACCTGAAGTTTCCATTTTGTTCTGTATTCTTTTTTTCTGTACTAATTGTGTCGAAGGAATTCCTTCATTTACCTCATGCTTTCTTGAATTAATTTATTTGTAAAACATTTCAAGTTACTTCTGTATGTGTGGCTTTGTAGACACTTCATAAGATTTAGTTTTCTATCTTTCAAGGCCACTATTACTTGTTGCTTTTGTCAGTACTATTTTACTTTTCTTCATAGGTAAGGAATATAAGGAATATCCAGAGCTTTCAGAATTTTTTATAGCTTCACATAGAATTTCTCTTGAATTACTTGTAGCTATTATTCCCATATTTAAAAGGGAAATGTATGTAACTATGTGTAAGCATATAATATGACAAATGAATGGCTAAGTTAATCAGCAAAGTTATTATAAAAGGTATATTTATAGCAATGTAATTACTGTAGCAATAGTCAAAGCCTTTTATTATGTTTATTTGACCATGACTTAATTTTAATTGAGTAAAAGAACTCAAAAGAGCGGAACTCGAAGAATTCTAGGCTGGTCCTTATCTTGAGGAACTTAAAATTCAAGTAGATATGTGATCTAGTAAAAGCTTAAAAAAAAAAAAAAAAAAAGTCCAAAGGAAAGGAAAGGCATTTTTAGTTTGTTTTGTAAATACATGATGTGATCATGTTTTTATCAAAGGTAGTGATTAGGCAGAGTTTTAGCTATTTCTTAATGTATTGTTTTTATAGCTGAATTCTGGAGTGTTTATTCTTGACAGTATCATCTTGTAATCTTCTCTGTGTATAAATGGAATAGAGGTGAAATAACTTTCTAAATTGTTTTTCCTTTTAGCTTCCAGAAATGCTTCATGGAGATGGAGATAATGAAGAGCATGGTTATTGTCCCGTGGGGCAGTTCATTCTTCAGAATCTAGGCCTGCTTCTTGGATTTGCCATCATGCTGGTGATTGCCCTCTATGAAGATAAAATTGTGCTTGACATCCAGTTTTGACCGAATTCTGGTAATCACTGTGGTTACAATGTTACTGTATGGCTTTGAGTCTGCACTGTTTCACTGTATGCACATTGCTCAGAGGAAAAGCAGTGGCTTGCACTACTTACACAAGTACAATATATTCATTCCTGTGTAGATTAACTTCTTTTTTCTAATTCCAATCAGATGAGATTACCCAATGCATTTTCTAAGCTCAAGTGATCGACAATTAGGAAACACTAAATATAATAAATAAATGCCAAGTTCAGTGTATTGGATGGGAAGCACCGCTTGCTTAAGAAAGAAAAAGTATAGTGAATGACCGACTCATTTGGGAAAATACCATTTCATTTAGTACATTTGAAAAGAACCCAGAAAATGTTACAAGCTGAAATTCATACCTCAGCAAGGAACCTGAGTAAGCTTTTAGTGCCACATAAGTCTTAAGTGGCGTACGTATATATATATAACTATATATATATGTATAGATATATAGAGATAGATATATAGATATGCATGCATATATATATGTGTGCATGTGTATATATATATATTCATTCTGTGCTGATTCTTTTGTATAGTGGTGACTTGAAGTATTAAATGTTACAACAGCATATGACTGGAGGCCACTGTACTGGTTTAAATTCTAAAAAAGAAACCCAAAACCTAAACACTCTTTAAATTCTTAAGAGTATGCATTAAGCTGCAGTCCATCATTATAAACTTCATGTGTAAGAAGGCAGGCTGTTGCAATATACGCTGCAAAGTGCTATGTTCTGTTGAGGATCGGTTTGACGATGGTTTCCTGACTAAGATTTATTTGATGTTTGTTCCTTGGTATTAGTAGGAAAATGCAAAATGCAGTAGAAATAGTGTTAGGTTGGGGAAATCCCTGATGTTGGAGCTATTGAGCTATTTCTGGTTCTTTGTTACAGATGCTAAACACGTATTGTGTGTCACTTGCAGCATAAACTACTGAAGAATTGTGGCTGTGAATTTGTGCAAACTCTTGTAACAGAGAATCCATATGGGAATTTCTCCATTTTTTAACAATTTTTCTGGAGTGTTTTCTCCTGTTCATGTTAAAACAATCCAAAGTGCAAGATGCTGGTTACTGAACCTGGGCACAAAGGTTAAATTATGCTCTGTGTATGTAGTACTGGTAGGTTATTCACAATACTGAATATCAGATCAAAATCTGTTTCTACAATGCCTTGATATCAGACGTTGTAGCACCAGCCATTTCTAGCAGTAGAGAGTATGTAAGAAGATTTTTACTTCCAGCATAAAGGAGTTAATTTCGATGATATTTTTTTACAGTTTTGGTATTTAAATTAGATTATTAAAAAGCAGATGTGGTAGATCCGTGGTATGTGTAATTTGGAAGGATAGACTGAAAATTTGGGCCTTAACTTGCTGGGATCAGCTGTCCTAGATCGGATTGTGCTGATATGCTTATATTGCCAGACATGAGTTAGATCTTCTCGTACTCATCTCCTTAAAAAAATTGTGAGTTTGTGAAGAGTGCAAGTTGATTCTGTAGTACCAGTCCTAAGCATGGTAGTAGCCTTTTTTAAAACATACAGTTCGTCTTCTTTTATGTGTATGCCAGGTAAAAGCTGTACCTTGACTATGTGCTGTAAGTTTTGTTTCGGTCTGCTTGGTGCCAGTGTAGCTGCTAAAAACACTGATCCTAACGCCTTTAATGAGAGCCAGTTGGTATCTTCATTCCATTTCAAGTTAATGTGTGTTTCCTGTGGTCCTTTACTTTTTGCAGCTTCATTGGTCAATTTAGTCTTTACTGAGAGCAGCTCATGTATTTTAAGGATATCGGTTGGTTCTTGCCAGTATTTCTTCCCAGTGCAGTATCAAGAAACAGTATTAAGGGTCCATTTCAAAGAAGGGCGCGGTTTCTTCAGTGAAGAAGCCAGAAGCCCAGAGTTTGGGCATGCAGCCATTTCATGCTCTGAACTCAGATTTTCTTTTTTCTCCTTTAAACAACGTTTACTGTTGGACCCTAATTAGCAAACACACTGTCATTAGCTTCAGATTACTGAATTTCTGCAGAATAAAGATCCTAGGTGACATTTTTTCATAGTTCCCATGTTAGGTCACTGACTACCATTTTCAAAGAGACTTAACTCACTGGATACCTTCTGAGCATCTAAGTTTAAACAACCTATGTTTCTTTTGTATTAAACTGACCCTTAATTTTCCTTTTCTGTTAATTCTGTCGAGTATAAGGGGGTCATTACGTGGTTGAACTGATATTTTTGTCAAATAATTTTTTAAAGTTTATTTCTTTTAATTCTTTTCAAATGAAGATTTCTATATTTCAGGTAGTATATTTACTTTTGTATTAGTTGGAATATGGTTATAGCTTAACACACTGCCTCTATAGGAAAATAGTTAACTTCCTTCCAAGACCATCTTCAGACAAGGGAAAAACATGGTCCTTGAAGGTAGGTACTGTATTTTTCATTAAATATGGGTTGTTTCCTTTTATTTTCTAGTATTTATTACAAGTTACGAAGAGCAGTGTAACAGCTGTGACTTCTTCTGTATGTTTCCACCAGTATTGAATTCCAAATGATTCTAATGTACACTTTTGAGTCATGTTACAGACAATCTGAATTCCACTACATTTCTACTTGGCTTCAACATTCCATTCTGCTTGAATCCAGAGTCTCATTTAACTCGTATTTGTTGGAGGGCATAAATGTTACTTGTATATTACAATGCTGTCACTGTGTGACATCCCATATGAATTTTGATGTAGATCACATTGCACTCAATCCGCTGTGATTATGCTTAGAAAATCTTGTAGTTGCTAGATGCAGTGTGATTTTTTTTTGTTTTTATTATTTTTATTTTTATTGTTATTTCCCCTCCCATTAACAATTGAGTCTATGGTTTAAAAATGTGATTATGGTCCTATAAGATAACTTGCTGAGCTATCAGTCTTTTTGTTATAACTAAATCATTTTTTAAAATTTTATAAAGCTGGAAATGATCAAATGCTGTTTTGTTCATTGTCAACAGTGTTGTGTTCATTTTATGTATGTTCCTTATAAATAAGGAGCCTTCAGAAAATAAAATTATTCAATGAGCAGACACTTTTGTTGTTTTTTTATAAGGTTTTATTGTGCACCTTTATATTTCAGTATTTTGTTTCAAATCTCATGAAAGGCACAAATGCAACATTGTAAACACACTCATTTTGATTCCTCTTTTTACGTGGCATTTCAGGACTGACATGCATCCCTTATAAGTGATCTGGAAAATGCACCTACTTCCATAAATTGTGATAGTTTTATGAGCTAAGCTGACATAATAATGCCACACCCCGTCTGATCCAGTGTTCTTGTGGTTTGTCTGAAGGGAGAGTCATCGCGATGACAAAGTTGGTGGAATGGCCTGTAGTTGACAGGATCCCTCTTCTCTCGCTGGTTTTGTACACTGGGGCCAGGTAACTTGGTTGCTGTGCAATATCTGCTCTGTTACATGGCTTTAGCCATATCTGCAGTAAGGAATAAAATCCTTTTCGTCTCAGTTAAAAAAAAAAAAAAAAGGTAGGGAAACAGTTTTGGCTTGGCCACTGCATTTTGACATTGGTTTTTTTGTTTGCTTTTTAACAGATAGCCCTGAAAAACCTGTTTCTTGTTTCCTCTTTCTTAGCAGATTGCTTCCGCTCCCAAAATATGCAACACCAAACTCCCTGTCACTGTCATTATAAGCAGAGGATTCTTAGCTCCTCTCAGACACTTTCTATTTCAACACAAAACATTTCAATTCTTTTTTTTTTTTTTTTTTAAAGAATTACCCTGTTACTTCCTTCAAGACTACAGTATTTTTTGGTATATAATACTATAAAATGTCACCAAATGCAAAACACTCACCACAGGTACTGTATCATAGAGGATTTTTGGATGGGATTCTCCTAGCTTCTTAGTTTGCCTGTTCCAGCGTGCTCCATCCAAGAACAATCCTTGAATGTAGACCCCTGAATCAGTTGGAAAAGATACGACATTACACAAAAACTGAAAACGTCTTCTAGCTGAGAGCAGCAGCTAGTGCAACACACTTTGCTGTCAGTTGATTGTGTGGGACTTTTTGTCAATTTTGTGTGTACCAAGTAATGATCAAATAACTTTGAGTACAACACAATCTTACACTGTATTACAATTTATTATGATTACAATTCTGTAAAGATTTATAAAGTTACAATGTCTAGCGATATCATAGTGTATCCAGCCTTTTTGAGTGACGGAGGTTAAAAATGATTCCAAAGTACAGGACGCTATTTTTACAGTTGTCATTATAAAGTTTTCTGTATGTACTGCATATTGTCAGTTTTAATGTTTCCAAACTTGGAGAACTGATCATAGAAACAGTCTTTCACTAGTTAGTCTTCACATTATTTCATTGCTTATGTTTCAAATTACCACTTGCTCAGACCTTTCTAAAGAGGCTCATTAAAGAAGTATAAAGAAAAAAGTATCTTTAAAAAACCTAAGTATCTTCATTTTGACACGTCGTAATGTCACAACAGAGTAACAACTGTCATTGCATCAGCTTTCCAGAAGAAAACAATAAATTACAGCAACATCTGTGTTTCATCAAACTTGCAACTTCTTGCTCTGTATACTGAAAACTGTAACTCCTGAAACAAAAAATAAACCTGCCTCAACAGAAAATGACTTGAAATGGACTGGATGTGGCTCTCCCAGGCAACCTGCCAAGCCCTTCTTTTTACACAACTTCCAGTCAAACTGATCCTCAGAAAAGTATCAAAAAGAGTATTAAGAACAGTTCAGTTTAATCTGTCCTTCTTTTCTGAGGAAGGGCAAGCTAACAAAGGTTATCTGCAACTGGAACCTAAGGTAAGTAATACATAATAAATTGGTTTCATTAAAAAATAGGGCTTTTACCCCCTTACCGCAGTCCCCTGTTGCACATTGTGATCATATCCATAAGAGATTTTTCTAGGGATAGTTACAGTAGCATACCCAACTTCTCTACTAAATGTTTGGTTTTCCTTGGCTTAGGAAAATATGCATTTTCAGACATACATGCTAATGAAGTCAAATAAAGGGTGAAAAAAACCCAAATTAGATATCACCTGAAAGCTTGGTCTGTTTTGGGAAGTTTGAGGTAAGGAGTGTCCTCTGTTGGTGTTACTTTATATCTGCATGCTAAACCAGCAGGTGAACTAATCTCAGCAGTTCTTACAGACTTAAATAGTATTTTGCCTCTTCGCTTCTTGTTCATCTCATGAGGAACAGTGCAGTGGTGTACGTTTTCAGGCTGAATCCATTAACTTAATTGCATAACTCTGAGTCTGCAAATTAATGTTAACTTCTGAATATATCGGCAAAGGCAGATAATGGTATCATGCACTTACTTACCATCTTCAGGAGCAATTTCATATTCTTTATCTTCCAGCACTTCATAGTCAAATTCTAGTAGGTCTATTGGAATGGTGTATTTCCTGGCATAGTTCTGCTGGGCACCTGTTAAGAATGCTTGAGTGAAGAAGAATCCTGAAATCCAGAAGACTGGTGGAGGTCCATTTTCATACCACAGCTGCAGCAGCGAAAAAGAGAGGAGGAGAAAAGAAAAAAACCTGCCTTTTATTTTTTTTCATTATTTAGGAAAGCAAATATTTTCTATAATAAGTAATTTCTCCCTTTGTGAATACAAGATTGTCATTGTGTTTTCTGAAAGCAGAGGAATTTTGGGTGGCTGCCATGTCTTTTTAAACACCTTGTTTAAAAGGTGACTAGCTTCTGTTCTAAAAAAAAAGCAAACAACCAAACCAAAAAACACACACAGAAAAACCCCAACACTGTTGCCTGGAAACACTTAGCTTATGTTAATGACTTAGTCTGAATAAGTCTATAAACCATGCATCATCCTTGCAAGTTCATCAAATGAGTGTTCAATTCTCCTTTTCTCCCTTGTTACTAAAGGCTGTTCAGCATTCACCTTTGTTTCTCTGTGCAAATGACAGATTTTTTGCAGGCTGTTTTCTCTTTGAAAGAGTTGTATTTCCCTTCCAGGGCCAAAGTCACACGTTTTAAGTGTGTACAGCAAGGTGAAGATGAGGAGAGAGGATTTCCTCATGAGGAGGATATGTGGCCTAATTAAACTTCTATTGATCTGGGGAGTGGGGAGGGGTTCTTTGATTGTTGTTTGAGGTTTTTTTGTTTGGTTGGTTTTTGGCTTTTGTTTTTGTGTGGTTTTTTTTTTTTATTTATTTTTTTTTTTAAATAGCTTACACTGTTGAGGCATCTGTATAAAAATTATTTTAAAAGTGCCAGAATTCATTGGATTTTGTTGTAATATATGTGAGGTCTGTTGCGTTGCAAACGTCGGTTTTGAATAATGTCTGAAAAATTTTGCTACAGTTATCCGCTGCAGAGAATTACAATGAAGACAACTAAACTAGTTGTCCCTATTAGTAAGTAGTTTTCCTCTTAAGAAATGAAAAAATCATCCTCATAGCTATTGGCAATTTTCCATTTGTATAAATTTAATTTCTGTCTGGATTCTGTTTAAGAAATGGCATTTTTGTTCTTTACACATACTACTGTCAGGCTTGCTACAGGTAAAAGTGGAAGTTACTGAGGTGTGTTGACTACGTGATGAGTGTCCAAAAACATAAAATAGAGGTTCTCTGGAAGTGCAGATTTTGTGAATATCCTTCACCTGAAACTGGATGCTTCTTTTGATTTTTTTTTTTTTTTTTAAATTTACTTATGATTTTTGTTCCTAGATCTTTTGTCTATCTTGCAACCTGTTCTTATAACAAGTATGGAGTAAGGAACCTGCTACAAGATTGGTTTTTTCAGTTGATTGAGATTACTAAGCTACAGAATGGTGCTGAGACTCTGGATATTACTCATTTAAAGTCAGTTTGGGGAATCTGCCATCTTACAGGTGAAGGAACCCCATAGATTCTCCCTAACTTAACCGGCTTTCTTCTCCAGCACTCTACTGAAAGCTTGGTATTTGACTTCAACATAAGATTTTGTGTTAAAATGTTTTACTAATTTAAGTTTGGCTCACTGGACAAGAAACTTAACAGTATTTTTCTAGGTTCCATTTTAACTAACTTCATTTCCACCACCAGATCTATATGCAGTTTAAGAGGCCCTTAGTAAATTCACTTCAGAAGGCAAACTCTGTCATACAGTATTACCGATACACTACACCACTCTTTGAGGTGTAGGGTATGTGGCAAAATGTAGTGCTTCATGAGATGCTGTGATGACCAAACAGCTATACAAAACAGATGCACAAATGAATTGAACTTTACCTGTCAGTTATTCAGTGGAAGTAATTTGTGCCTGTGTGTTTAGTTGTGGCGATGTCACCTGACATCAACAGACAAAAATAGTAAGTGGCATTGAACGAAACTGCGTAAATGGGTTGTGCTCACCTGTAAGAACTTCAGTCTGTTAAGGAAGTCAGTCACATAGCTGCCCAGAGGCTTAAGGCTTGGGTAAGACTTACTCATCCATAGTCCTGGAATTTTGCCTTTCAGAATGCTGTTTACCACTTCTTCCAGTTCAGCAGACATCACTACTAGCCCCTAGAAGAAATTTTGGAAAGGAAGATGTCAAAATACTTTGCCTAACAGCTTTGCTTTAACGATTGAAAAATCAACATAGCTCTTTGTCCAACAGATGTTATGAGTTTCTAGCTAAGTCAGACAGGAGCAACAGTGAAAACAAGAAGAGTAGACATACTGGATTTCATAAAAAGTTACTGCAGTCTTCTGTCTGATCTGGTAGTTAGTCACTAGATTCGTCAGGGAAGAGGTCCATAGCCTTTTTTGGAGAAAACTGCCCATACTGGAAAGTTCTCCCTTGCCATCCTTCCTCAGAAACATGGTCTGCCCAGAGCACTTCGAGTTTTACTAACTGTAAATGCCCTTTTTTTATTATTATTTAAAGTTTCCTCAAAACTCTGCGGCATACATTGCTGCTAATAAGGCACTTGCAGCAGCCTTTTCAGCTTGTAGTTTGGCTCTAACAGGGAGAGGGGTAGTGTTTGTTTTGGTTGTTTGTTTTGGTTTTTTAAAGCTATAATAGGATAAATAAAAATGACCCAAACTGACTTTTTCCTCCTTTTTTCTGTATTTTGCACAGCTGTAGCTTTTGATTCCTACTGAGAACAGACATTGACTTTAGACTGTGATATCTTAACTGGAATCCCCACTGGGAGTAATTTTGCTATTTGAGATGTTGAGATCTGCCTTCATCTGTAAGAAATTGTGTGACATGCTTCAGTTTTTCATGACAGTGAGGCAGAAAAACAGATGTGAACCTAGTTATTGCTTGTCTTATTTACTAGCAAATCTGCAGTTAAAAACTTTCTGGTTTAGTTTCTCTACGGTAGCCACAATAGTACTTTTATATTCCATCGTACTCCTATCAGTTTTAAGATACAGAAAAATAAATCAGTGTGGAATCTGGATTCTTTAAAGTGTTTGACTGCCCAGCCTGAATCAGACTTCAGGGTCAGTTCTCTATGGTACTTGCATTAATACCTCAGAGGTTGAGTCTAGGTTCTACGTATACGCATTTAAAGGTTATCTTCAGCTCACCTTTACTGCTTTCTGGATGTTAACACAGGAGTCCCGTATTGTCTGCAATAACTTGTTAAAGCGTCCCATCTCTTGAACAAGCACAGTATTCATGCTTTGAGTGTAAGTGGTTGGATATCTTCTCATTGCTGCTTCAATGTCAAAATTTTGAGGGAGTTTGCTCAGGATGTCACCTGTGACTTCATGAACAACTTCATCATTTGATTTTGCACCACCACCACATGCCTGAGACTACAGAGGGCCAAAAATTTGGATTTCATTCGAGGAAAAGAAAGAGGACTTAGGAAAGTGAGTACTTAAAATGCAGGAAAATAGACCTGTTATAAAGGCATTGTTTAAAAGATCGTTACAGTTCCAACCCTCTTCCCCTGTGAGTGAATTTAATTTGTTTCAGAATTTCCTGTATTATTGTAGTAAGTTATTATCTTAGAACCAACAAAATGTGGTTTCCTACAGATTTGTGTCCTCGCTTTTTTGCTGAAATGTTGCTTCCACTGTAAACCAATCTTTCTCCCCCCATCTCTGATGTACCCATCAGCATCACAGGCTGGACAGGTGCTGTCAAATGGCACAGAGCAGTGCCAAACTCTGTCTCGCTGTCCCTCCATGTCCCTCTTGCTCCCTGTATTCAGCTCTTAATTTTTCTCATGAAGCTTACAGTAACTATAGTATCCCTAGATTGTACCTGGCTTACAAACTGGACTAAAACTGGCTAAGAAGTTGAAAGTTGTTAAAAGCTGGGGGGTAGAAGATACGCAGACTGACTGTACAATCACAGAAGCTATGTTTCCTTAGAAAGGCAGTCAGGAAAAATACAAAAACAAAAAAGCCTTAAAAGATTCTTTAGTGGAACAGTAATTTCACCAGAATGGAGGTACAACACAACAAGGTACAGTAAAAACTGAAAAAAACCCTGAACATACTCAGGTGGAGATAGAATAGAAAGTTATGGTAAGATGGTGTTTTACTTTTACTCTTTACATACCTGCGTGAGAAGAATGTTATCAAATAACAGTTGTGTTTCTGACTGATCCTTAGTAATATCTGCATTTGCGTTCATTCCAAATATCTCTGGGGAAGGATTCAGTGGAAGTGTCTTTGTATATTCAATATAGCTTTGGTACTGAAAAAAGGAAAATAAAAAAATACTCCAGGCTTAGAAAGACATGCAGAAACAGCCAAACAGGCCCATGACAGGCTGCAAGCTGTGTCTCAAAATCACTAAAAACTTCGCTAGTGTAATGAATACAGTGTGTAAACTAAGATATAAAAGGAAATACAGGGGCTCACTGTGCCTCACAAATTCCTTTGGTCCATCCTCTTACCCTGAAATCAGGATTGGCTCGGCTTAAATAATTTTTGACAAAATTTCTGACAGCTGTTGGAAATTCTCATACAAAGATACCTAGTGCAAGGGGCTGCAGCCCCTTACTGGGCCCACTGCTTGCCAAGTGTCTGAAGGCATTTTGCTGACGTGTAACATAATTCTCCTGTGTGATAAATTAAGCTGATTACTACATCCTTTCTACCTCCAGCAGATATAATCAACTAATTCTCTTATGCCTATTTTATAATGCTTTTAACTTCAGCAGGCTGGCTTTCTCCCTTATTGTCTCTGACAATTGTGATGACTCACACACAAAGGTGATTTAGTTGACAGCAGCTGGGGTGGTTTTTTGCATCATTTCCATTTCTTAGAAGTCACTGAAACAAGTTCTAATAGAATGTGAGATTAAGCCATAAAAGTGAACAGTGGCAGCAGTAAGCACTGAGGCATATATCTAAGTGAGTCAAGATAGATCTATTTTTGAAAAAAAAAAACCTGTTGGTACTGTCATTGTTCTGGGATACTTACATCTCCTTCAGGAGGAGCAAAATAAAGGCCACTTGGATCAAATTTATAATCTACATTTGTAATGATTTCTGAGGAAAAGAACATGTTTAGAACACTACGGAGTGTACGCCGATCCCAGTCATCAGTGACTCTGCCACCATAATTACATTCTCCAGTCATATAGCGAAGAGCATCATATGGCACCTCCTGAAAAAAGCAAGACAATGATCTGAACTGCAGCCTAGCACTTCTGGTATAATTGTAATTTATTTGGAATTCATCCAGAATTCTTACTGGAAAGTTTAAAAGCTGTTATTTACTTCTGCTAGTTCATGCTTGTACCACTGATCTCCTGATCTTCAAATACTTTAATAATTATCCATCAAGCCACCCAGCATTACTTCTTTTGAAGAATAACAGCACCAAAACTGTCCACAGTAATGCAGCTGGAACTTCCTTAGTACAAGTTCATGAAAAACTTTTCCAAAACTATCTCTACTTGTTTGGCTATACATACTTCTAAAATGTGTGCTGTCACAGAGGCATAGCTGTGCTCATACATTTTGGGGTTTTTTTCTTTTTTTTTTTTAGAAAAAAACCCCACGTTTAAAGTCTTGAGGTTGGGAGAAGCTGGACTCCTCTTAGGCACATGAAAGGAACAGATTATGAGTGATGAGATAAATTATTTACAGGAAGTCATGGCAAAGAGTGGGTGATATGCTGAGAACTGAGATAAGCAAATCAGTTGAAAAAAGTACCAAGAATTCTGTTTACTACATACAAATTATCTTTGAGGGAAAAAAATGCTTCCCTCCCTGACAGGCATTTGCTCAGAAGCTTTAGTCACATAAGGGGAGGACATACCCCTCAGACATCCCCCTGCCCTTCACTCTCCTGCAGGAAAAGAAACACACACCTTCAGGAAGTTGCTTTCTCATGCTGAATCACAATTTACCTATTAACCACGCTGATAACCAAAAACACTTCTGGCTGACAGTGGTTTGAAAATAACACCCCCTTCCTTTTCGTAGCCATAACTTTGACAGATGCTGGCTATAGTGGGTTGCTTAGGAAGCTGAAACATAAGGAAGTGTCATGTATTGCTAGCAAATTCCAGAGAGGCTTCTATGAAACACTGACTAGCTCCGCCAACAGGGAAGGAAACATCCTCTGCCAAATTTACACAAATAGATCAAGGTTGTTATTAATCTGCAACAGTTCAGGGTCTAGTATTATCCCTATCATTGAGTGAATCACAGTTAGTGAGTAAGTGTTTTAGTGTGATATTTTATAGCTTGCAGTAACGTTGCCAGGAGCTGAATCCACAGCTCCTGCCTGGACACAGGAAAATTCCAACGAATAAGGCAACTATAGGGAACAAATTCTGCTCTATTTTGCATGGCAGAACTTCTAAATTGTAATTTGAAAGTTTCCCGCATCAGTTATATACTGATCAAGGTACACTAACCACTTAAAATGAATGTGGTTAGCACTATTGCAAGTCAATCTTGGTTTCTAATTCACTGCCCCCACTGAACTGTTGCCACGGCAGCACTCAGCCTGCATTGGTACATGCACTGACAGTCGTAGAAAGTGCAAGCAAGGACCAGCAACAGCTGGGAGAGGGTGCCATACCTCGTACTGGTTGAGGAAGATGTGCAGCTGCTGCACGCTGATGCGCAGGTCTGTCTCATTGAACTCATATGGAACGTTCCAGCCCAACGGCCCAAAATTCCGCCTTTCCTGCACCAGCGCATGGAAGAAGCAGAGGCCGTACAGCAACGTCTTGAACTCGGCCTTAAAAACCAAATGCAACACCATGGCTGGTTTAAACAGTTTCATTTTTTCTCACATCCTGCACAGCAGTGCTGTCTTTGAGTCACTCAAAACTCAGCATGTCCTGCTCTGGTAACATACTATTTATGAGTCAGGGGTAGCTTTCATTTTTAAAGCTATATATCCATGTATATGTAATTAATATACATGACACAACTATGTGTATGAGACCATGTACCAATGAATACTTTTTTATACCATTGTATTATAAAACATTGTTCACACGCTATTTCTGCTTTTTTTTTTTTTCTCATTATCAAGATAGATTTCAGGCCTTTAAAGAAAAACTTCAGGTAGGAACTTATGGTTTGTTTTCCAATTGAGACCAATTAGCAAAGTATACGACCTGATTTAGAAGAACTACATTAATTATAGAAAAATAATGTAAAATATGCTTGTAAACAGACATTTAATTATGAAAAGTGGTTAAGATTTTTTCCCCAATCTTTCCTTTTTTTTTTTTTTTAACTAGAGAGCTGTATTATTAATGCCATACCACAAAATCCCAACTGAAGAAGTAGGAGACTAGCAAAAAAATAAAAATTAAATTTACTTCACTATTGCCAGTAATCAAAACCAGTTTCATTGCACTGGCAGACAACTATTTAATTTGGAAAGGTTTTTTCCTCCCAGAGCATACGTACGCCATCATCAGGGTCTGCTTTAACTGATTTACAAAGTTACAATACAACATTACTAACAGGTTTTCTGCAGCTGTTGAAAAAGTCAGGATCAGATATTGGATCCATCAGGTACGAACGAATTATATTGGCCCGTAAGCCTTTTGGTGCTTCATTAGTCATCTTCACTCCATTCTGAAGTACAGACACCGGGAAAGTGGCAGACGGGTAACTGGTGAGCCAAATTCGGAAATCTGGATGTGTTGTATCAGAGTTTAGCTCCTACAATAAACACATATAAAACCAGGCAATTGGAAGACACAATACATTAATATACACCTCAAATATTATTATTAAAGCAACTTTTTTTTTAAAGTGGGAAAATATACCAGTTCAAAGTTTAATTTCTGAGATGCTTATATGTGACTATAGTGAAAGTCACAGTTATGAATGACAACTTCCCTTTTACAGCTGGTGTATTTTTATTCAAGACTTCAGTATTTGAACTAAAATTTGCCCTTTCTGTGCTTGTTTGTGGAATATATGAACAAAACCAAGTGCAGGCTCTGTACCACAAGAGCAATGGAATGTATATTTTCCCTGTTTACTGCATTTACTGTCATACAGCTGTTCTGGGAAGGGCTATAGCAATCATATGTACACATCAGAAATGTGTTGAGTTTATTAAGGGGGGGGGGGGGGGGGGTAGAAAGAANTGGGTAATTGGAGGGGGGGGGGGGGGGAGGTGGTAGAAAGAAGCGTACACTCGTACCTCTTTGGAAACTTACAGCTGTTCAAGAGTAAAATTCCTTAGCATATCATTTTTCTGCAGCAACAGACATATGATGAAACCTCTTGGCCTGAAGAGACTGTTGTGGTGGCTGGGATTTACCATTCAAGGAATGGGCCAGACCCACAGTGTTTTTGAGAACTTGCCAGTTGGCAGAAGGAAAAAGACAGAATCAGTATGTGATGATTACCCTTATATAATGGGAATCATCGTGAAGTATGCTAAGCTGGCTTTTCAGTCACCTGTATGGATCAGACAGGCCTTCAAAAGTATTTATAAGAAGATAATATTTATTTTTACCTCACAGATTCTTTCCAGTATTGGCATCCATGAACTTGCTAGATGGCAATTTTGCAGAACTATCCATGTTCCTTCCTTTACTGCCTTCTCTATCATTTTCACAGCTATCGGGCCTTGGCCTTGACCAAGTGACAGCGAACTAAGCTTTGTATCACCATATCCCTGCATATAGAAAGCATATTGTAAGTAAGAACAATATTGCATAAACACACTAAACCTTCTGGTATAAGAGTTCACACCTATATGTATTCTTGAAATATTTAATGTACAGTATATTTTAAAGTACAGTTTAAATCTTTTTTCATGTCATTCCAGTTGACATAAACCTCTTATCTATCTTCCAATGAAAAGCTCCAACTACTCATCCATTCAATCCAGAACTGTAACATTCTGACAGTTTCAAAATACTCCTGAAAACAGTATGCTCTTTAAGGATGTAGACAACCTACTATAAAATGCAGGATACATTTACAGCTCGGTGGTTGGAGACTTGAAGTATGTCTGTCATTCTCAACAGCACAGAACTCTGACAGAATAATAGTCAGGAAATGCAAGAAAAACATCTTAACAAAGAACAGCAGCTTTCTAGTATTGTAACAGTACCCTTCTACACAGGAACTGATTTAGGCTGTTGGGACATTTTTGTTTTAAATGCCATAATAATGCCAGTCAAAGCCAACAAAAATCCATATTTGAATTCTGAGGTGTAGATGCCACCCATGATCATAAGGTCCTATACTACTGCAGTGTTTTTTAATTAAGTAATACATTACACATAATGCTTATTAGAAAAAAAATACCATTTTCAGGTAATATTCCTCACAGTGAACATTTAAGCCACTATGGTTTTGTTCCTTTTTTCCATTTGAGATTACACAAAATAATTAGATAAATAATCATGACATCACAAAATCATAAAATATGCCAAAAATATTTAACATACAATTTCTTATAAACAATAGACAAATTATACATTCCTAAAAACAATCCACTTGCATTAATTAGTGCTTTGTGTTAAAGAGAACCACGAGATCAATTTTAACATGTTTTTGAGCAGTTAAAAACAGGTTTTTGAGCTTACTTTGGCATTTCAACTTCTGCTTAAATAAAGTTCGTTGCTTCATACAAACATACAGGTGCACACGTGTGCACACACACACACACACGCATCAACTATATTAAAAAAGTCTGGAGAGATTAAAATACCTGATCATCAGCAAACTTAAGAAGGGCTGCCATGGGATCGGCACCAGGAGAAAGTATAAATATCAGTGGTGTACAAGAGTGACTATCAGAAAATGCTTTTGACAAATCAAATGGAGGTGGCTCAATAAATGGACGTCCCAGGTTATCAATGATAAAATCCTGCACCATTGGTATTATCTGGGGGGGGAAAGGAAAAATAGAATTAAAATATCCTATTTTTGTGTAAGCATTAACACATATTACTCTAAACATTTGAATATAAATTTCAGACACAGTATCCCAGCATATAAAATTAGATACAAGTACAGTCCCAGAGGAATCAATGACTTAGCATGTGTAAATCCAGGCAAAAAAATAGGCTTTAAGCTTGAAGATGCTCTAAGAGGGTTGAAACTGGAAGTCCTATGCAAATGATCCTTAATCTCATTTCTGTCACCACATCTGGACCAACTAATGTGCTGGTTTAGGGAGCTGGATTTTTTTTCTGCACTTACTCCATCTGTATTATGGAGAGGATTTCAATTTTCAAGTCTCATAATGCAACACCTTTCAAAGGTGTTAGGATCTTGGCTTAGAAAACTGCTGCATACAACAGTCGTACACAGTGGTGTTCAAACTTCCCACTGAAGTTAACTGGGCTCTGTACCAAAATGAGAGACAATTTATAAAATGACAGCTTAATGCTTTGATCCTTATAGATATAATTCTTTTAAATATCACCATTCATTCTATCTCTGGACACACTTTAGAATATTTTACAATAACCGCTTCCTCTTTAAAGAAATGCAACAGTATTTGCAAATGTGACACTAACATTTAATCTCTAAACACAAAATTCAAGAAATGCTAAAGGTTTCAAATAGCAATGTTAATTCAACCACTTTGGTCACAATCAGTATAATATTTTTTAAAAAATTATATGTAAAATTGCTGTATTCATAACGAGAGTTTTTAACTTGCATTTTTGAAATTTCAATTATAAAATTTGTAATTTTCATACTGCATTAGCATAGGTGCTTTCAGTTAATAAATATATAGTGTGACTGAGTACACAGAATGTGACACAGGGGAGAAAAAGTTCCAGTAGCTTCCTTTCTTTTGATTGTCCTACTCATAAACTCACCTGTGTTTTTACTTACTTTAAAACTTACCCTGCTTTACAGGTGCAGTGTGTCACCAATTAGTACAATGCCTTAAATTTCAGAGCAGGAGGACAGCTCTGGGCTATCCTAACTGCAGGCTTTAAAGATGGAGATGCTCTTGAAAGAGTTTGGTTTGGCTTCCAAGCTCCTGAGTGATTTTAAGGCTATGTATGAATATGAGAATCGTTTAAAAACCTTCACAAAGTGGCCTTTTACAGAGAACTGCAAGTGCACTCCAGAGAATGTAAGTCTAAAAATGGATATTTTGACTATGCCTTATTTTTTTTATGCTGTAGTTGAATGCGAAGTCATTGTTAAATATATTTATATTCAAGAAGAGCTGTGAGCTTCCACTAAGCCTGAAGAAAAAGTTGAGTACTCCAACTTTCTTTTGTTCCCTGCTCAGAAATACTGTAGTACGATGACTGGCTTCTGCACATTCAGTTCACTAGTCTAGCTACAGAATTTACTATTGTTACTTTTCTTGTTTTCATTTTTTTTGTTCTTGTCACTTAAAAGTTATTTTCTTGTATTATGTAGTCTTTCTGATTGCAAATTTTCATTCATAAAAAAGAAGCCTACTTTAGAAGAAACAAGTACACATCCAGCAGAAAGGATGAAGTAGCAGAGTGATCACTACTTAAAATTCAGAAATTGAAATTATTTAAATTTTAGCAAACTGAACTGGTTTACGTTGCAGGGAGGAACACACCAAACATGAACACTTTCATGTCCCTGCAGGCTTTGACTTGAGCATTAAAAAAAAATCCACCTGACTTCTACATTGGCACACACATGAAATTTCCAGGCTGGATCTTGGATGAGTCATACTGTAAGAGTTATCTGAGAAGATGTGAAGTTTAAGAACTGAAACAAACTTACTTAATTTTTAGTGTTCTGACCAGATGTAATTCTAAAGTGCCAGGAAAACACAGAAGTTAAAGATGTAGTATTTTATTCACATAATTTATACTTAAAGGTTTTCTATGTTTATGGTCTTATGCTAGTTTTCTTTTTCTCTGAAAATATTCTTCAAAGTTCTGGCTATGATGGATCTCACACACTGCTACTGAAATGCCTGTGTTGCATGGCATCTACTAGATGTTATCTGGTAGAACAAAGCTACTCCAGTAGCCTGCAGATACCACAGCTATGCAGAAATCCATTCACTACTTGTAGCCTATTCCTTGTTCCTTTACTAGTTGCTTATTTACCTGCTTGCAGTCCTCACACTTAAAATTTATTTTTCAGCATGATAGGTGCTGAAAGACATTGCATTATTTGCAAGGTCTCAGAAACAGCTTGCTGATGTGAACATGAGCATTGTGTTGGATGACACTCTAAACTTCTAAACTGTCACCTGCAGATGGCAAAGGCGGGCTTTGTCCACTGTCCCAATGCAAATGAACCAGATGTGGCAAAATGTTTCTTTTGCTTGATAGAATTGGAAGGCTGGGAACCAAATGATGACCCATGGTAAGCACAGATGTATCAACGTTCTTGAAGTATTCCTCCAAACTTCTTTGACAGCATCCCCTTACTCATCATAAAATTACCAATTTTTCTGTAACAGTTCACAAAACTGAAGCCTACCAAAAGCTTATCTCACTCAGTAACCTTGAAATAGTTCATAACTCGTTCATTATATCCCATGCAATTCTTCATAGTGCTTTCATTTTGCCTCCAAAGCGAATGCTTTTCATTCAACAAAGTAGAAAACATTGTAAACTCAGTCTATATCTTCCCTTGTATCTTCTTGTGTCACCACTAGCTTTTATCTGAGATCCACTAAAATCTATTTCATATGTTTTCTGTATGATACCTTTTCTACTGATAGTAGAAGTACTGAAGAGACCTGTCCAGGTTTCTTCATTTCTTGAAATGTAACTTTCATGGGTTTAATATCTGTTCTTATTCTTGGTTTACGTCCCAGGGAGGAACACACCAAACGTCACAACTGTGGCTTTTTATCCCTTACTAAGTACTTTGATGACCTGACAATGGAGGAGTACTACACGCTGGAGATGACACGGCTGAGAACCTTCCTTGTAAGTGTTAACCAATTCATCTTAATACAGGATTCAAAGCTAGAATGTAAACAAGAACTTCCATCTCTAAGATTTCCAAGCATCAGCAAGGAGTGATTGTGTAAGGCTAGAACATGATTTATTCTGAAGTACTGATTTATGTGCATTATTGGCTAAGAAATGTGCATCTAAACTCTTCTCAGTGTAGTCTATTGTCTAGCTTTTGAAAGAAAACCTGTTTCTGGTAGAAATGTTTTTCCAACAACTCATTACAGCAGAAAAAGTATCTTGGGTGCAATAATCAATCAATCCAGGAAGCTCTACAAGGAGCAGCTCTCTCTTTCTCAGGAGGTATGAACAACACATGCAAAAAGACAAAATTTGACCAGATCATTGCTTCACATGTCCAGTTTTACAGTCTAACTAAGCTTTCAAACTTTAAAGCCCATTTCAAATGTTTTACAGTTATCCAGTTTTACTCCTCCTCACTTCTGGGACTTCATGTGTGCCATAGCGTTGACACATACAAAAGCACACAAAACTGAGCTGATTCAACTAGTTAATCAAGATCAGCTGATCTTTGATATATGTCCCTAATCCTATGGATCGGTAAGAATCAAGTGAACCACGTTTCCTGATGAGGCACAGTAAAGGTTCTGCATCTTAGTTCCTGGTGGGTTTGCACAAATAACAGCTTTGCCTTGCTGATAATGTTCTGTATTTAAAATATACCTGGAGACTGTCAAAGTTAAGTATTTAAGTTCTCTATACAACAGATTCAAATACATAAAAACAGGATCACGTGCTGCAGTGGGAGCAGTCTGGTATCTTAAAAGCTGAGAAGATGACATTGTTATCTAACCTAAACAGTGAATGACTTGGAGCAGTGTTTCAAGGTACAAACAGGGTCTTGGCCATAATATTACTTTATTTCTAAGTAAAGCATATACAAAACTTGAAGGTGCTGCTTCAAGTGGGGACACTTTGTCACCAAGAATACTGTCACCAATAGCTTGGAGCGCTACACACTAGGGCTGATCCAGAGCATGCTGCCATCTTGAAGCACCAATATACTAATGTATCCTAAGAAGTGAGATCATGCCTCTTCACACAGAAGAAAATCAAACTGAAGTCACCCTCCTTGATGTGATTTAAAATACATCTAAACAGTAGGTTCACAATTTACTTTAAAAGAAAAAGTATACTAGACATAACCAAAAGTGGTAACTGAATGGAGCCCTACTGGCAAGGCTGGTGGAGGAGTTTCTGAATCAAATGGGGGTATGCATATGAAATATCTGCCAAACTGCTCTGCGCCATTCAGACAGCGGTATTTCTGACCATAGCCAAAAGTAGACTTCTAAGCTAGAATTAGTGGCAGATGAGTGGGTTTTTGAGGATCTAAGTTTTGAACATAGTTGAACTAGACAGTTAAATTGCTCAATTGAAAGTCTCAATCTTTTGCTTTGCTTTAAGTGCAAAACTGGCAGAAGCATAATAAACTCTTTTGAAGAAGAAGTCACTGCAACTAGGCAGCGTCTTGTGGATCACTTTGTCTCCAAGCATCAGTATACACCACCATCGCCAGTGCCTTTCCATGCTGATCCATCTGCCCAACGTTCTGAAAGCTCATACTGCCAGTCAAAAAAAATCCAGGAGAAGTGAAGTATAAAGTCTGACTCTAAAAGTTTCTCTTCTTTATATGGTAAAAACATATTTTTATCTGAGTACTAATATAAAGCTGAACAGTTGTGTGAGAAAGTGTAGAGAATTCCTTTCACAGGCTCTCTGGAGCAAAGGTCATAACTGTTTATACTAACTCCTGTATTTCACAATGTGCTCTGTCATTATGGCTAGGTGTGGAGTGGACTAATAGTAGTCCCACTAACCTGTGACTATATGAAAAATGTCTAAGCAAATACTTATATTCTGGTTTTTAGTAGGTTGACTTTTTTGGAATAAAGATTTGCAACTGTGAGCCTCTATTGTGATGTGTGCCATATTTGAGCCTTACAGTTAGGCAGACTCAAATCAGAACAGTTCTGCTTCAATATACTTTCCATAGAACAAAATGGATCTGTGTGTCTGCAATAATTGCTAAGTTTAAGCACCTACGTTATCTACACTCCTGCTTACCATGAAATTATCTTCCTAGATCAAACAAAATTTACCATAGATAGTGACATCCATCAAAAAAGTTACATCAGTAAAAACAGCAGGTGTGCTGAAAAAGTAAAGTCAGAAGGTTTGTAAGACAGTCTCAAGGAGGAAGAGCTCTGGGGATTTTGGTGTGTACACAAAAGCTAAAGGCCTACCCTTCTGTTTTAAAAAGCTTTTTCATTACAATTTCAAACTTGCTGTTTTTTTGAAATCTCATTAATTTGTATTTCCCTCTATGATAGACTGTTGTAGAATGGTTGTAGACGACACAGTTGAAATGCATACTTGCAAATACTTTTTGTTTCTAAGATGTATAGACCTTTTTGAATAAGGTGAAAGTTTTGTACATACTTTGTCAGGTCTCAGGCACCGAATGATAAGCATCCTTTGGAACTCCCCCAACTTGTCTTGCCACTCTGCAGGAAAATCCTCATGCTGGGGATCCTAAAAACATGTATTTTAACAGTCTTTAAAGCATTTGCAAGTTACCTATAGTGAGAGTAAATTATGTTTTAACTTGACCCATCAATCCATAATGTATTTTTTTCTTGATCTACAGAAATGGGGTTGACATACTTAAAGCTTTTAAAAAAAAAACTCTTTAAATATATGTTTATCTAAGAAGCTTATCTTATAGCAGAGAAGTTATAGTAATCTTTAATTGTTTAAAAGTTAAAAACCCAAAGTTCTCTAGAAAGCGGAGAAGGAATGAGCTGGAAGAAACCTGAAAATGCACTTTACCTCCCTCTTTCTGTTAGAATGGAATTATGGCGTCAGTCTCCAATATTATAGAATTGTCTAGATTGAAAGGGACCTTTAAGATCAAGTCCAACCATCAACCTAACACTGCCAAAACCACCACTAAACTATGTCCCTCAGCACCACATCTACATGTCTTCTAAATACCTCCAGGGATGGCAACTCCACCACTTCCCTGGGCAGCCTGGTCTAATGCATGACAACTCTTTTGTGAAGAATTTTTTCCTAATATCCATCCTAAACCTTCCCTGGCGCAACTTGAGACCCTTTCCTCTTGGCCTGTTACTTGGGAGAAGAGACTGACCTTCACCTTGCTGCAACCTCCTTTCAGGTAGTTGTAGAGAGCAATAAGGTCTCCCCTCAGCCTCCTCTTCTCCAGACTAAACAATCCCAGTTCCCTTAGCCACTCCTTCTAAGACTTGTTCTCTAGACCCCTCACCAGCGTTGTTGCCATTCTCTGGACACGCTCCAGCACCTCATTGTCTTTCTTCTAGTGAGGGGCCCAAAACTGAACACAATATTCGAGGTGGGGCCTCACCAGTGCCAAGTACAGCGGGACAACTACTTCCCTAATCACAATGATAACCATATAATCAATAACAATTGCATTACAGTATTACATGATAACTATGAGTTAGGTTGCATCTGAATGGAGGAAACGAGTGCAGGAAAAGAAGAACTGGAACATTAAGTCAAACAATGCACCAGAGAACTTAGTTTGTAAATGGGCTATGAATAACCCAGCTGTTACGTTGTTGCAGTTATCAGATTGGGAACAACAGTAGTTGTGTGGCATGTTAACTTCTTATTAGACTGAAGTACAGTGCCAGCTATGTATGCCTTTCTGGAAACTGGTATTACAGCTCTGCTGGTGAGCCTCTTAGGCTTGCCTGTAGAGGGTTGGGCACAGAGGTATGCAGACAGACCTGCACAAACTGCATTCTGAGCAACTTTGATTTAGCAAATGAAATCACAATGGTGCTTATGTTCTGCTAATGATCTGGAGCATGGCTCCCTCCTTCCCCAACTTCTAGGCACTTAGTTTCAGACCAGAATCCAGAATGCTGCATTATATTTATAATAATATATGGGGGGAAATAGGTACCTCAGAATGACATCTATAACAGCTGTTTAAGAGTTTAGCTAAAAAGTTGCAAGATTTGTAGAAAACTCTGTGAATTAGGAAACATTGAGTGAAGACTCCACTGAGTTGTGCCACCGTGCTGAAAACTCTTCACTTCTCCGTGAGAAGAGATGCATCAGTAGCTTTGAGATTAAGTCAGCCAGCTAGAGGAAAACTGAGGTTCAGTCCCTACTCCAAGATATGCAATACAACTTCAGATAAAATACATGGAATCCTTGAATCAGGGAGTTGAAGTCAGGTCTCCCCTACTTTTGGAAGCAACCTGATGCACAAGAATAGAAAGAGAAAAGTGCATCTCAAACTCCTTTGAAAAACATTCATCTTCAGTGTATGGTTGCTGATGACAAAGCAGCTCAAGCAACACTGATTTTATGTCCTCTCTCTTTAACACACATGCATACATGCATGAAACTCCCCTTGATTTAAATTTGTGTATCACCAACAGGACAGGAAAAAGAGCTGGCTGCATATTACTGGGGATTATACTGGTGATAAAAAAATACAGCTATCAAAAAGGAACCTTCCCCAAGATCCATTAACTAGCATTTTTGAAAGTTCCAGTGCACTCACGTGAAAGTACCAGTATTAAAGTTAGATGGGTAATAAAAATGTTTTCACATAACAAGTAAAAGGCATAACAACTCTTCTATATCAGGGCAGTGATAGATAATGCCATTTCTTTTGATCTAGCACTCAAGGTTCAGTAACTGAATGTTCCTGGCTTCAGTGTAACTGTTTATTAGATTCTTTATCAGTTAACTGATGACCTGATTCTACAGATCTCACTTTATTGAATGCCACTTAAACAAAGGCATTTCTATTTATTTCAGTTTGGCTGTGTGAAAACACACATAGCTATCACACACATCTTGAATCTTTACTTCTGAAAGTCAGCACCTTTCATTTATATTAGGCATTGCTTTAAAAAGCTATAATCCTAAAGTGCATTATGAAGTAGTCCCCTCTCCCTCAATCTTTTTCAAATGCCATCATTTCTCTGTTCATTTTCCAAGCAACTGTTTCCCAAAGAACTACTAAAGCCCTCAACTTGCGCTATCTTTTTGTAAATGCCCAAGGAAAGCTTTATCTCTGCTATTTGCCCGTTTCCTGCAATCTGGACAACTGAAGGAGCTGCAGCTGCTTAGTTTCTTAAATGTTTCTCATCGTACATTTATGAACATTTCCAAATAAAAATCCATTCTTTTCCTCTTTGCATACTTAAAGCACATTTTTAAAATAGAAAGGATTTCTAAATCCTTGTCATTTACAATGAATAAAACACACAATTAATCTTTTTGACATGGGTGTAAGAAGTCCTGAGTCATCTGACTGCACATGGGTGATAAATTTTCATTGTTTAAGTTAATGGCAAGAAAAGTGCTTCAATGGACTAGCACAAATGGACAGTATTATCGGAATATAGAAGTGGTTATGGTCAGATATGGTGCAAGTAGGAAAGAAGGATAATGTTTTTAATAACTTATTCAGGAGGTATGTGTACGATGAACACTTTGCATATCAAGAAGCAGAAGTTCAATAAAATAAAAAAAGCAGTTAATAGTAAGCTTAGGGATGAAGCAAGTGCCCAAAAGTGGAGTAAAATTCATCTAAACAGCTTAGATTTTAAGGAAACAGTGATGAAGTTAAAGACAAAGTCAGTCATTCATGCATCTATCAGGTCATTGTGAGAACTGGGAATCAAATCACTGTAGTTTCTCTACATGTCAGTAATTGGCTTTTTCCACTTATCCAGGAAAGCAGCACGCTACATAATAGCATGAAAAAGCATCCTCAAAGCATGGTAAACAAATGTATAGACTGACAAGTGACAGTGGTTGCCTTAAGTTTAGCAAATTTCACTATTACCTTACCACTCCAAGTTTTGTTGCCTTTTTCCCATCCAAATTCAATTCAAATCATGACTTGCTATTCAGAAGCCACCTGACAAATTGCCAATAATCTACTACTACACACTATTTGCTTAAATATTTACACTCATATACGTAAGAACATACCATGTAAAATGACAACACTTTCTTTTCCCTGAATAAATATTTTCAATGTGTTAATTAGCTTATGAATGCAAGCAATCAGGAATGTTAACATACCAAGCTGTCATATACCAATTTCCATCCATCCTCTAATTGTGTAAAATCCTTCCGAATGTTTGTGAAGCATGGCAAATCTTCTAGTCGACAAATTTCATCCCATGATTTTGGAGGAAGCCAGGTACATGGATTAGAAAAGGGATTGGCCAAACCTATGCCTCCAGTTAACAGAAATCTCCACTCATTCTCATTAATCTACAATGAAAAACACTGCTCTCAGGACTAAATAAATAAATTTTAATGTTTTTAGTACATTATGTTGGAAATCAACAGATTTATCTGAATTCTTGCATTAGTTGAAAAAGCTTCTATACAACTAATAAAAGCTTATTTCCAAAGTATTCAGTGTTTGGTTTTCAGTTAAACATGAATTTAAGGAATCAAAAAACCTAAGATATGAGCCAATTTAAAGATTCCTCTGCATTCCTAACTTGGGGAATGAACAATGTTAACTGATTAGCTTTTTAGACCCATTCTTAAAATCCCAAAATGATGAAGAAAAAAAATACTGGAAGTATTTTAGGGAACCATGCATTTTGCAGCCTTTTCCTATAATGCAAGGCTAAGTATGAAAAAGAAATATCAACCTATTACATGTCTCATTTCTTTCCCAATACTCCTTTATCTCAAAATTTCTTTGATGGCTTGAGTTTGTAAATTGAAGTCCCTGTGAATGGGAGAATGGTGTCTCATGTTTACAACTGTCAGCTCTTGAAAGAGTTCAGTTCTATGTATTCCCCAACATAAAAATTTCAAAAGTTTCTAAAATTTTAAATGTTTCCATACTACACTGAAAGAAACAACCCCAAGCAACCGTAAGTACTGTCTTGCAGATCATATGGTTAAAATGCGTGTATTTCCTTATGAATTTAAAAAATCCTGTAAAGAAACATTTTGTAAAGAATTACTAGAAATTAATATAATTCAGTTGGTACACGCATTTGATTTTGAGGAATTCTATGCAAAAATAAACACATTTAGCACCTTAAGTAAAAAAGATGAGTAGTTTCTTAAATCAATGGTTACAGTTCATTCTGATATGCTCTTAAAACTCAGAATACATTACAGTAAAACTTTGCAAAATGTTCACTGTAAGAATAACATAGGCTGGACTTTGGTTTAAGTAATGCTTAGAAAAACTGTTATCATCTAGCTCAGTTTTGCCATACCTGTTTGTTATATATTTATTTTATTCTAGAGAATTTTTTTCAATGCTTATAATTGCTTATTAAAATGAAAATAAAACACCACAAAATTGAGGCTTAAGTAATATAATTATACATAAACTTATTTTTCTATTCTTATTCTGTATGTTCCTATTACTGATAGTTTGTATATGCAGTTTAATGCATATCATATCAAACTGCAAATTATTTTTAATTACTGACCAATCTTTCGTATTTCAGGAGATTCACAGTTAGACAAAAAGAGAAGAGCAGCTTGTCCTTTTCAAAGAGGGAGCGACAGACATTGACATAAAGTGAGTAAGTAAAATGATCCTTGAGAATCTTCAACCTACAGGTGTCAAAAGAAGAACAATCTTCCATCAATATCACTCTAAAGAGTGTGCACTCTGGAAACCTATTACAAATCATTTAGGTCTCCTTTGTTCTAATAAACTCTCTGGTCAATTACCCCAAAGCAATCATTAAATGCATGCACCATTTTGAGAGAAAAATAACAAAACACACTGAAGTGCAATTACATCTTAGTAACACATGATTTTCAGAGGAAGTGAGAGGTCTCTTTTGGGAGGGGCAGAAAAGAGCAGCAATTTTAAATTCATTATGGATATAAATACCAGGGCCAAAATCAAAACAGTCCATCTTTAAAGGTTATCTGAAATATGTTTCCCATTCTACAGTGTATTTCCCTTAATACACTATAATACAAATCTATTTAAAACTCTGTGATTTATTACCAATAACATCCATTAAATACAAAGCAAGGCAGCCATCTATTGTTTTATAAGGGTTTAAATTTGAATACCTAGTCAAAATAAGGAAAAGTCCATTTGGGTGGATGGAAATGCAGTGGTGTCTGAATTTGCACAACTACTTCAAACACTTCTTTCAAGGTAGTAACAAAGATGTGGAGCGGTGCTATGGCTTTTTTCCAACTAACTAGGTCACCAGTCCCTTGGCAGGGGGCTACTCTGACGGTATTTCTGCAGTTCAGACATGGAGATCATTCAGAAACCTAAGTGTGATCTATTATAATTGAAAAGTGGAAAGCTTTTGACTGAAGATCGAGAGCAAGCTATGTTGTTTCATCTGTGCCTCCTTTTCAGTCTTGTGTTTAAATCTATTTTTGTTTTCTTCCATTCACCTAACAAGAAATAGACCATTTTTAATAATATTACTGTAATATATAAATGTGCCTGGTTTTTTGTTAGTATTTTAAGTCCTTTCAAAGTTACTAATTCCTTATCAGTTAAACGGATAAACATATAATTTATACATAAGACACTGACACAAAGATGGCTACGGGACAAAATGTAAACTTTTTTCAAGTTAGAGAAGTAACATGGTTTGCGTAAGAAAAGAATGATTAAAAAATTCTCAGCACAAAGCCTGTAGTAAAAAATGTCTGACTAGTGAAGATAGCCCAAGACAAACAGTCTTATGTAAATTATTAATTCACAGAGGATTTTCTGTGAGTCTGTCTTCCTCTGCCTTCACTGGGCAAAATTATTCCCTAGAAATGCATACTGTCAGCTGGGATTCAGGTCCTGTATCTCTGTATTTCTGCTGACAGAAAGGTTCTGAATAAAAATTAGATTATTTTATTTATTGCTTATTTTAATTCATGCACACAGCCATACAGGGGTTTTTTGTGATATAAAAGAGTAAGATGTAAAGTCAAAGAGCTAGGTTTATAGAACACAGATTGCCTTATTGGTAAAAGACTACCTTGAATGTAGTTTCAAATATGATACCAAAATATTAAGCTCTGGTTTAAATGACTAGTAGCAATATCTTTGATAAAACAGTTATGCTAGACTTAGATTGCCCAGACCTTGACTAAATTCTGATGAGAAAATAACCTTCATAACCAGTATGCCACTAAACTGAACACTACAAATTAAACTACACACTAAGTACTACCTTACCAGGTGCTGCCACTTACTCGTATTTAAATAAAATATGGACAGTAATGCATAATTCAGAAAATGCCATTTGCAATAATAACTAGAAAAATTTTCTATATACAAATTGGGAGAGTAGTTTCTGTCTCCCATCCTTTGTTCATTTGATAAACAGGCAAGTAGCTAAGTAACAGAAGCAATGCTCTGTGATTTTCAGATCAAATAAAGCCACTAAAGTAGAATTTAGAACTGATGTGACAAAACACTGAAAAACTTATTTAAAAAAAAATATCTCTGTGCAGATAATTCATTTCAAGGGTATATTTTGAATAATCCTAATGTGATCATAATAGTGAGGTCCATCACATGTAAAATAAATTGAGATCATAAAAAATTGCACAGTTTCTCCTGTTCTCATGAACAAGCTGGAAGAGGGAGGGACACCTTAAGTATAAAACAATAACCAAACTGAATTTAAAAAATGGTTAGGTTAATAATTCATGCCTGGCACACTCTACAGTCAAGAATCCCAGTCACAAGACTTCATTCTGTCTCACCAGTTGTGTGAAAAGGTTTCTTGTGTGTTTCTTGAAGACATACAAAATCATGTAAAATGAAATATAAAACCAAAGCAAGTGGACCATTTTTATCTATCTCATACTTTGTAATTTCACACACGACTTACGGTGGCAATTACTAGGTAGAAATAGAGGAATATGTTGCACTTGTAATATATTGTACCATTTTGTTTCTATTAACAAATTATTTTCCAGAAAAATATCTGTCACACACATATATATATATACACACAAAAAAATATTTCAAAATTCAATGCCTGAGATGATACATTTTGGAGAAATAACAGTAACATTTCTGGAGTAACTATGAATATATCACCGATTACAAATGGTGAAGTATCACTCTTACCTTGTTTGTAAAACTTCTGACTGCTCCGAATTATCTATAGACATGATGAAAAGGTTAATAAACCACATGAGTGAATACTGGTACATTGGCTCAATGTTGGCTAGATCAGCAATAGAAAAAAACAAGATTGACGAATGGATAGCAATAGGACGGTAGCCCATACGAGTAGCATCAATCTTCTTTTCTGTCTCTTCAGCTACAGCTTGCTTTTCAGAAATCTCATTAGCCAGAACTTTGGAAGAAGACAATATCTTAATAGCAGTTTCATCCTCCAGAATATTTCCTTCTGAGGCCGAAAGAATTTCTAAAATCTTGTCTTCTATTTCTTTTAGCTGCCTAAAATAATATACAAGATTTTTCACATATGAAAATTACAGTTGTTTTCAGTTAGTTTCTATAAAATAAGACAATGTGTAGATTCTATTCATGGTATGGAACTTACATAATAAAACCTTTTCTTCTTATTAAACATTCCCTTAAATTTCTGAAAACTTTAACCACTTCCAGGCTAAAAATGGATGGCAAAAAGAGGAAGTGACAAACCACTTTGAATACTGCACATTTCATGCTTTGACCCATGGGGAAAGATGCCCTTTGCCATGTACAATTAGTGCAAATCTAGCACACAATGAAAACATATCTAAAACATAACCATTAATATCTAATAAAAATTAATGAGGACAGCAAATCGTATGCCAACATCACAGAAGGGATGCATAAAAACAGATGACGGGATCAAGAGTTACATTTTGCAATT
Source organism: Burhinus bistriatus (assembly GCA_013397275.1). Classification (NCBI taxonomy): domain Eukaryota; kingdom Metazoa; phylum Chordata; class Aves; order Charadriiformes; family Burhinidae; genus Burhinus; species Burhinus bistriatus. The sequence goes on from VYXH01005709.1 coordinate 187,797, forward strand.
ACACAACCGGCAATGCAGGTCTTGAACATTTTCTAGTAATCCCAGAAATAGGAAACCATATCAAAAGAAGAAAAGCACAGCCAGTAGCAATATGAGTAAACGCATGCATCCAAATCAGCCTAAAAAATAAACAAAAGCCTAAGGTTGGGGGTCTCAAAAATAGCAGTCTGGAATTTCCTGTTAAATCAAACAGAAAAAAGGTCTCTGAAATTTATTTCCCATGATTGTATTTTCTTAAACTGCAATCTGCTTCTATCCCTAGCAAGGGAAGTTATCTTAATACCTTTTATTCTCAGCCCCTTGAAGGATGAGGGCTTGTTTTTCTTCTTCAAGATCTGGCCTTTCTCTTGCAACTACAATTCCAAGAAGCTGATCCTGCATTCCTTCTGAAGTTATCATGAAGTTCAATAATGTTACCTGTTAGAAGAAATATTTTTTGACACATAGCACAGTTATGGCAAGATGCAACTAAAATGCTTCTTCATTTACAAGATGATTATCATGTAATATGCTCAACCAAACTTTGAGAGTAAATGAATTGCACCTGAGGGTTTAAGATTCTATGCTGAAAAGCTAACTCCAGGATTAACCCAGAAAGTTAACTATAAAAGGAATATGACAAGAATGTATAGAATTTCATTCTGTTCCTCAAAATTACACTGAAACTTTGACTATCAGTTCTTCAAGTGATTGGTCCATATAACATGAACAAACTTTATTGCCTCTGCCACATACATTTTCTCTCTTTGATGGTCTTGTTCACATGCAATTTGTGGTGTTATTATTACAGGGAAATTTGTACCCTAGAATTAGGATAGCAAAATGTTCTCTTTTTCAGGAGAAAATAAGTGAACGGGAAAAAAAAAATTATTTAAAAGAATTCCCAAACCATGACATATTTATAATGGATCTGGAAAAACCCCACATACTCTTGCTGAAGAACTAGCAACAACGTACAATATTTTACATGAGAAAGGTAAGGAATACATTACCAGCAGAAGTCTAGAAAATAGTTTGATGCATGTAGTTCAAAACTAAGAAAATAATCTACTTCTCAATCATCAAGATGATGAAAAGCATTGGTTATAATTAATTGACTAGGTAATAGTGACTACAGATTATCTGTGGGTTTTTTTGGTGGGTACGGATACCATTGACTTGTGTTTCAAGAGAACATTAGCCTTGAACATAGTGATCAATTAGAATATGGAATACTTGTGAAGTTAATTCTGCCACTAATAACATCTGAAAGTTGTCTAAATATTTGAAGCTCTTTTCGTGAGTTTTACTTGTAAAGTTAGGAGGGGTAATATTTTAACTTTCTTAAAATACATCACAGTTTTTTGCTATAGTAAGCCTCCTCTTAAAAAAAAATTTAGGAGCACAGAGAGCATATCACACTGTTCTTGCACGCAGGAATTTTGAGAAGAGGTTCAGTTCTATATGACGCTAAGAATTAGTAAGATCTTCACAAGCACCATGGCCTATTTCTTCCTCACCTTATTTAACAATTTTTGTAATGGGAAATATAAGAGGGACCTAATGTTTCAAAACTCCAAGGCTTCATATCCCTTCTTTAAAGTAAAGGCTAGCTACAAACAGCATTATGAGTTAGCTTTCAACCAGAGCTGCCATGCTCTGAAAGGTTGTTTGGTTCAGACATTGGAAACTCTGAGGTCTAAGTGCAAACTGCTGTGTACATTCTACATGTCTCCTTAGTCCCTGATGGACAGAATGATATTTTTTATGGATGTGAATAAGTCACCTTTCTCTCAGCAGTGCTGAAAATTATCTGATTTTTTAGTGGGTTTTACTACCTTTAATGAATAACATTAGAAACAGAAAACAGCTACTCCAAATGGCTAATAACTGCGAATATATATCTGTGTAGTGTAAATACATGTAAATCCATGACCTATGTCCCTTTGCAGGCTTCACTATGTAAGTCACATCAGAATTCAGTACAATCTTTTTCTGTGAAATATGATAACCATATCAATAACGATTTTCCCTGGACTCATTTCCTTAGCTAGCTCCTGAATAGTCCTCGGGACAAATTCACCAATGGATGTTGCAATTAGCTTCAGAATAAGATATTCAGATATTACTTTTCTGCCTCTTGCCCCCTGTACTTGAGCGACCTTAGTTAGCTCAGCGGTGTGTGGTGTAGCTGGGAGTATACCAAACCATGTAATGAAGAAACTGCTCCTTGTTAGAGCTGTTAACAACTTACGTCTGACTGCATGGAACCCAACTAGAGAAGATACATCTTTAGAAACTCTGTGTTCTGGGGGGAGGGAGAAGACTGTATTGACTGATGACTGGCAACTAGGAAATTTTAATTGTCTGCTAAATAAAAAACTTTTCCTAGGAAATAACCGTCATATGTACTCAAAGAGTAAATCTTTTGGATATTCTCTTCCTTTCATATTTCATCTTTTTTTCTGAACATGCAACTAATTGCCTTCTTTGATAAAAGATCAACATCTAAGTGATTTGATGTGCATTGAAGTGAATAGAAGTTATTCCCTTTCATTAATTTTTGTCCGTTTTTCCTGCATCAGTACTCCTTCATTGTTGAAACAACTTACTGTTTCATTTTACTGGATATCATAATAGTTTAAAAAGTTTTGATTTCAAGTTTTTGTGTTTCAGTATAGTCTATGTTTAACAAAAGTGTAAATTTGCAATACTTTTCAATAAACAGTTCTTCAAAAATAATAAGAGGAGGAATAAATCTCTCAAGCAACTTCAAAAAGATTTTCTTTTTGTCCTAACATAGAAAAATAAGAATAGCTATAGTTATCAAATATATAAATCTGTAAATATATTTTCTATCTGTTATAAACAAGGCACAATGCCAGGAATTGCTCAGACTCCTGTCCCTAACTATACTGCATATAAAAATCATGAATATGAAAGCCTAATGTAGAGCTGGCCTGTGAGGTGACTATTATATTAAGTCCTTTTAAATATTTTTATAATAAAGGGTGACTAAATAGCATCAGGAGATACAGACTGAGGAAGGTGTTAAAATTAATTAATTAATTAAATTTCTGACAGTATGAAAGAATGACAGTATTGCAAGATGAAGTATTAGACATGAGAAATGTCAACACTTCTAACATGATACCAGTCTTCTAGCACTGTAAAAAAACCCCAGTGTTGGCAGGGGAGGAGGAATAAACAAGTGCCAGAAATTCTTCCCTGTTTTTAGCCAAGGAATCATTTTAAAATTAAGACAGAGTTGCACATTCATTTTCAAAATTCTCACCTTAACAGATGTTTCAGGAAGATAATGTGGATTTCTCAGCTTAGTTGTAATATAAAAGCGGAATTCAGGCGCATACTCAATAGTGGAGTCTCCAAGGCAAATGCATATACTCCCTGACTGTTTAAATATCTGTTTGAGCAAAAGTGGCTCTAAGATAGGATCAAGTTCTTCTCCAATATTCTCCAGTAGCACTTCAAAATAACATAAGAATTAGTAAAACTTTCTTAGCATTTATATTACTGATTGACTGTTCTTTACAATATATATGTATAATCTGTATTTACTGTGTGCAAACAATAAAAATATTAATCGAGCAATATCTAGAGATAAAGTTAATGTTTCTTAGAGTATTCAGCTGATTGAAAAATGAATCAGAAATGTACCTTTAATTTCTTGTTAATATTATATCAATTTGCAAAAAAGCAACTAAATGCTATCATTATTAATGCTACCAATGGCTTAGAACAGCAGTATAAGGCTACTATTTTTGAAAAGAGAAATAACAAATTAAATGTCACATGCGAGAGAAATAATTTTGAGTAACCAAGTCTGCTTCAATTTTCACTGTAAGCATAGGAGATTGTCAAAATCAAGAAAGAAATAATGGAGAACAAACAATCCATTTCTTTACTCGTAGTCCAGTTAGCCATTGAAAAATAGCTGGAGTTGTAACTATGTATTTCATTAATTTATTTCTATTTGAGGATAAGACTACTTGCAATAAAGACACTACAGAGAATACAAGAATCATTAATGATCACATCTTAGCAATCTGGTATTTATACTCTTGAAAAGCCAAATAAAAACAACATCGCTTTTTAGAAATAAAATTATTGTCACATGAAAACAAAGAAATGGCAAATCTCATAAAGCAATTAAAAGATACAAATTAAGCTGAGTATTACAGTCATATTGTGCTAAGAAGTATCTCATAACCTGGGGTGAGGACTTCAATTACTATAGTACTAATTTGACTCAAAACAAGAAAAAAAATTCTCTCTTTTCCTTAACTATGAGAACATTTGATAGTCACTGGAGTTTCATTTTTTTAGGTAATTGTGCCCCCTCCAGGTTATTCTGTAATTTACACTTTTTTAGTCATTAACCTACCAGGACTGCCAAACTGAATGCAATTTTCCAGTGTTGTGACAAATTGAGGGTCGCTGAGTTTGACTATATGCAAACTATTGGCTTTTTCCATGTTCTTTATCCATTTATTTGCTTGACCCTGAGGATCTATCATCAGAGGCCATCTTCTTGCATTACTGAAGGGAAAAACACAAACTTAAAAGATTGAAGTATAAGCTCTTCAAATGTTTACCTCAAAGTACTTCTTAAGGCAATTTATTCCCTTTCGTCATTAAAACAAAAGTGTGTCAGTACAAAATTGATGAATTTAACAGGAGACAGATGAATTTTCTCCCAAGTATCTCCCAAGATAGATGAACGTTCTCCCAAGTAACTAGCGATAGGACAAGAGGAAATGGGTTCAAGTTGCGCCAGGGGAGGTTTAGGCTGGACATTAGGAAAAAAAATGTACACTGAAAGAGTCACCATCCCTAGATATGTTTAAAAGTCGTGTAGATGTGGTGCTTAGAGACACGGTTTAGTGGCAGACCTGGTAGAGTAGGGTCAATGGTTGGACTAGATGATCTTAAAGGTCTTTTCCAACTTAAACAATTCTATGATTCTATTCTATGATTCTATGATATTTGGTATTTTCCCCAGTAATTTGGTCTTTTGTTTCCTCTGGTGAGATTAGCGGATGCTGTAATAAACCCATAAAAAATTAACTTCCTGAGGGAGACAGCAATAGTTCTTTTGACTTGAGGTACCATAAAGAAGAATTTGATGCCATTATGTGATACTTTCACCATTGCCCTTTAAAATTACCCTAATCTTAAAACTTAATTTGACATCCTGACTACCTGAAATGAAGCTATCAATGGAATTCTATTTTCATTTTAAAAAATGTATACATCCATGGCTGATAAGAAACTTCATTATTCCTTTACTGAAGTGATGGTGACGAAGCTTGAAAGGGACTCAGAAAAGTTTTCTTGCTGTTCTCAGAAGCAGTAAAGAAAAAGGCAGGTGTTAAATTCAGGCTAAATCAGATCAAAAGGGTAACAGAGTGGTGAATAATAAACAATAAAAATCTTAAAGTTCTTTGTTTACAAAAAAATAATTTTCCTCTTTCAAAGAAAGTACCTAAAATAAGACTTCTTACTTCCTAAAAAATTTAATTTTATAACACTTTCAAAATAAAAAGTTCACTCTAAGTTTTGAAATTTTGAATAGCTTTAATACAGTCATATGCATAATTGAGCATTTTCAAGAATGGAATTTTCCACTAAAGAGACATTTTAGAGTTAGTATAAAGGGAAATATATAAGAAGATTCAAAGGTATCTACCTTTTAATCCCTAATTATAAAGCAGTTATAGACACAAAGAACTGGATTTTATTTTCAACAGATTTAGTAACTACTTCACAGATTTTTTTACAGTGTTCTCTACCACATGTAGTTACATTACTAAGACTTCTTGTGTTATGGATCACAAATTGGACTTAGGAGTGACCATTCACCAGCTCAAGGAGGATGGCTTTCTTCTCCCTTGTAGAATGATTTAGGAAAATGAGTCATTTGGAAGGGATCCTGTCCAGCCTACCCACGAAGGAAGAAAGCTTTCACAGGTGAAATGCATTCAGAGATTCAGGAAATGCATTTGTAATCCACCAGGACAGCGTGGTATCTAAGCAGACATTAAGAAAGTTAAAGTGTGGGCTTTGTAAAGTTACAAGTATTTTGAGTAATTTGCTAAACACAGATAAGGACAAATTTGGTAATGCAGTAGCTCTAGAGAAGCACAGGATTTGAAATCTGAACATCTGTCAGATGAGGCAGTAGCATCAGCGGTATTAGAAGACAATCTCACAGTAAGTAAGTGTTCACCAATGGATCCAAAGTTTGCTTAAAGAATTGTTGATCTCCCAGATTGCTAGGTGGTTCAGCTGCTTATGAGCACCTAAAGGGACACCCATGGGATATACAGCCAGGTGGTTTTAAGAGTAAGATAATACAAAGTGATAAAGCAATTGCAAACTGTAAACTGAACACAGTAAACATATGTTAAGCACATTCTAAAGCAGACAATATTTATGTAATTAATAATTTTGCTTGTTCTTATTTTAAAACAGGAATTTAAGATTTGAGAAAACTTCAGCCAAAACCTACAGTGTGTATTCCTTAATTACTTCAAAGCTTCATTCACGTATTATTTTCAGCATATCCTATTTTAGACTTACTGTGTAACAGACATGAAATACTTAAGACTGAATAACTAAGGAATGGTTCTCTAATAGCAGCCAAACACACATAGCTTTCATCAATGATAAAATCCTTCTTTATTGATGGAAATGCATAAGCAGTCACTGTGTATCTTTGCAAATGATCCTTGAATAGCTCTCTAGTTCTGTTTTTAAAAAAAATTCTTGTTATAAAAAGCTTGAGTTGCATTTTATATGGGTCCATCTAGCCATAAATTCATAACTACAGGCATGATATGTATCATCGATTTGAGGTAGATTCTATCTCACATTTCAAAATTAAAAGCTGTCATTATTTAGTTTTAAAATGCTAATCATCTTTCCATTAGTTCAAAGAGAATTTTGATCAAAGCTTTATAAAAGTGAAGTGTTAGGATGTACTATAGAAGTGTTGAATTCATTAACATTTGTCAGCTGTTTAGCCTGAGTGATTGAATTATTAATACAGTAATTACTTTAAAAAGTTACATATACATTCATAATCCCAGCATATATACTCTAACTTCAATAAGTAGTTCTGCTTCCTGAAGTATAATCAATGCCAATTTTTAAACTCAAATAAGAGTATGATGAGGTTCTTTAGCTAGTACATTATTTTTGTCTTATTTGTTTCATTTTGCACTTTGTCACCTATCCAGTTGCCAAAGCTGAAGTATTATCCACACAGCTATGCTTCCAAAATTTAGCCCTATAATATACAATTTCAGTTACGTATGAAAACCGAACATTCACTCTACACTAAAGGACATATTCATTCACCAGTGCTATACAACATTAGATTCCTGAAACAGTGAGAAGAATTTTCATGTAAACACCAGCAAAAATTAAAGATTGATATTAGCAAGTTTCCGGAGTAGCATACTGTAAAAAAGAAGCATAAATGTTAGGTACATATTATCATAGGCTTGACACCCATTAACGTGACTATGGAAAAGAATTACAAGTATTATTTACTCATTATACAGAAAAGACAGTCTACAGACATGAAGTAAATGGGTAGCAATCACAAACAGAAAAGCAGTTATAGTAACATTGTTCCATGGTTAATTCAGCTTCAGCTGTGCTAAGAACAAAACCTAAAAGCTAAAAGTCAGTAGCAATGCATTAGCAAGCACACAGAACAGAACTGAGAGGTGGTTCATTTACAGTCGTAACAGACAGAAGTCCAAATGAAAATCATTACTGGTTATGCAAGGTCACAAAGCTTAGCCTATTGTAGGCATCCAACTCCGTATTTAACAAAACTGTCAGTGCCATATGTATCTCAGTCATCAGTAGGCACATTAAAGCTCATCACTAGTGAGCTGTAGATATTTCCAGATGTTAAAACATTTATGTGGCCAGTTCCCATGTTATATGTTGTTATACAAATCACTGATGCTTGCACTAATTGTAACATTGATATATATCAGATTAATTCTGCCCAGGCAAACATAATTCTAGTGACTGACCCAGATGTGCATGTATTAGAATACCAGATAAGAATGTAGAATCATCTTAAAAGTGAAAGGCAATAATATTAGATTTAGAGTTCATAGGATCCATATTTTCTTTCTATAAGGAATTTTGTGATTTCAGATTTTTTTTCACTTTTCAAATAAGAATGAGTATCTTTAAAAAAAACAACCCCAAATATCTTTAAATATGGAGAATTTTCAGAAATGTTTTAGATCAAACAATGTATCATTAGATAAAGTCAAAGTATTTTATCTGGATGTAGCTTAAGATAATTACAAAAGGGAAAATTTAAAAACAAAAGGGGGATTTCAAAATGAAAAATAAATCCTTCTTTCCTTATCAGAGTTTTCTTCAACTTCTAATAAGACTATTGTCATTCTAACCACATTACAAAAGAAAGCTACAATTGCAACTGCCAAACTTTCAACTATAAATAGTATTCCAGCACTCCAAAGATGTAATCAAGTCTCTGCTATGAATTCACATTTTAATAATTTTTTTAAAAAGTTCTTTGAGGACTGGACTGGGTGCAAAGACGACTTTGTGGCGCCTCATTCATAATGCCTACTAAAGAGGTCCTTACACTAATCCAAAAACCAAAACTCTCTTAGCTTTTGTCTAGGAATACGCCAGGTAGTTCTGCTCCAGAAAGGATCCTTGGAATGACTAGTCTGTATGAAGTATTAACAGTTAGGGGAATGAGACCTTAAACAAAATGGACTCCAAATTGTCAGTACAGATACCCCTTTTCACCTTTCATCCAATATCTAAAACTATCACATGTATGAGGAAGACCCATAGATATGGGTGTCCCAACCGCTTTCCAAAATCAGAGGTTATTGCAGGAAAGGCCTATATTACCTTTTCTTGTTGAAGTGGTTTAGCAGTACATAGAAAAAAAGGCAAGAAACAGAGGAAGAAACTGGCAAGAGCTGGTTGGGGTCATCTTCTGTAAGAAAGGAGACTAGAAATTCTCTCCAGTCTGTCTTTCTGCACTTCCCTTACTGCCTTCAGTAGAAGAAATACATGTGCCTTTTTTTGTCGTTTTGTTACCACGCCCTGGCAAAATAACGATTCAGCTTTTCAGCATACAAAACAACACTTCCAAAATGTCAGCGCTTTACACGCTAAATATGTTACAAGCCTGGATATTAAAATCTCCTACTAGTTGGCAACATAAACTGGGAAACCGTTTATAGACACGTAATCAAGACATTATCTATAGTATTTCCAGTGCCATCTTAGGGGAAAAGTGTGCAACCCTCATAGAAAGATTAGCAAAATAATCTTCAGTAGCTGTGCAGAGACATGTCTTGGTAGCACCTGATACCAGCATATTTCTTTAAAATTAAAGAGCTTTAGCTTTTTAAAGGAGAATTACTTCCATATCTACTGATTATACTACTACAAGAATAGTATTCAAAATTCTAATCTTGAAGAGTTTTAGGATGTCTTAAACTGAATCCAGTGTGCAGCATATATGTTAAAAAAAAAAAAAAAAAGGGCGGGAGAGTATCAGGGTATCATTATAGCAATCCATAGGAGTTAAAAAGGAGGGGAGTGAATTCACAGATTTAAGAACTTTACATTATGAGGTTTAAAAGTATTATTAGTATTTCTTAGAAATTTAAACATTACAGTAATTTTATAACTCTGGTTGTTAAACTGGATATACAGTAGAAAACTGCCTATAAAAATAATAACTGAAAAGCATGATGAAAGAAGCTATTTAATGAAAATTATTCATTATAATTTTTTTTTCTTTTTTTTTTTTTTACTTACGAGATAATGATGCCATTATCAATAGAAAATGTGTCAGAAGGTAGTCCAGCAATATTCCAAGCTCTGATTTCCACTGGTTCTCCCAGGGTATTTGTTAAGGAAAAATCATCAGAACAAGGAATGTCTTTTGTTTTACACAATAATGCCCACTCTTTAGTTTGCATCTAGATAAGAAGAAAACAAATATTAACTAAAGTTCTGTCTGTTCATAACATTTTCAAACTATTAAAAAAAAAAGTATTTTTCAATCCATTTCCCGTAACAGTTGCTACATACAAGATCACTATATCTTCAAATGGAAAGTAACTCATGCTTCTATATAAAATGTCTAAAAATGTCTCTTAAAATGCCTTTGTATGTGATTTCTATATGCAAAATACAATGTTATTTGGTCAGAGCCTTGGTATGATTTTATTTACCGGTTCAGCATTAGTCTTCTATACTATAAAATAAGTGTAGAACAAATGCACATATTCTAACTAAAAAAAAAAAAATAAATCTTCATTATTTAACTCTCAGGACACACATAATGAGCACTTGTCAGGAATTAACCAAACTTAACAACTTAACAATCATTTAGGGTTGCTTTTCACTATTCTCTGTATCATCTAATTCGCTACAGTTGTGTAAACTATACATGTTTGTATAGTGCACTATAATAATGAAAACACACACATTTAAGTATGTAAACCAAAAAGTGTACTCCACTAGGAGGAATGCTTTTAAAGAAGGAAAATTTATAGAAATAGCATGTTCGTATGAGAGGCACAATCTTGTATGAAGGCTATGTAAAAGGTATGCTGTAGTATTCTAAACTAAAAATTAGCTGGCGAAGCTTCAAGCAACAAACTCAGAAATGCAGTGTTAAAGGAAATGGTCTAAGGGCTAGAGACTTTCACAAAGATGGTGAATGAAGGATGCACCAGTTTACATAAAACAAAGTTCATATTCCAAAAGATATTGTAACTTTTTCTCTTATGAAAACTGCAGGGGGAAAAAAAAAAAACCACAGCAGCAGATGAAATCATAGAATCGCCTAGGTTGGAAGGGACCTTTAAGATTATCAAGTCCAACCATCAACCTAACACTGCCAACACCACCACTAAACTATGTCCCTCAGCACCATGTATATCCGTCTTTTAAATACCTTTTAAATTCCACCACTTCCCTGGGCAGCCTGGTCCAACATTCAATAACCCGTTAAGTGAGGAAATTTTTCTTAATATCCAATCTAAACCTCCCTTTGTGTAACTTGAGGCTATTTCCTCTTGTCCTATTGCTTGTTACTTGGGAGAAGAGATTGTCCCCCACCTCTCTACAATCTCCTTTCAGGTAGCTGTAGAGAGCGATAAGGTCTCCCTTCAGCCTCCTCTTCTTCAGACTAAAAGATCCCAGTTCCCTCAGCCACTCCTTGTTCTCTAGACCCCTCACCAGCTTCGTTGCCCTTCTCTGGACTCGTTCCAGAATCTCAATGTCTTTCTTCTAGTGAGGGGCCCAAAACTGAACGTAGTATTCAAGGTGGGGCCTTACCAGTGCCGAGAACAGGGGGACAATCACTTCCCTAGTCCTGCTCACCACGCTATTCC
>VYXH01005709.1:199242-214051 GCA_013397275.1 Burhinus bistriatus
ACCATTGGCCTCAGCCCATCGACCCAGCCTGTCCAGATCCCTCTGTAGGGCCATCCTACCCTCAAGCAGATCAACATTCCCACCTAACTTGGTGTCGTCTGTAAACTTACTGAGGGTGCACTCAATCCCCTCATCCAGGTTGTTGATAAAGATATTAAACAGAACCGGCCCTAATACCAAGCCCTGGGGAACACCACTTGTGACCGGTGGCCAACTGGATTTAAGTCCATTCACGACCACTCTTTGGACCTGGCCTTCCAGCCAGTTTTTTACGCCGCAAAGAGTACACCCATCCAAGCCATGAGTAGCCAGTTTCTCCAGGAGAATGCTGAGGGAATGGTGTCAAAGGCTTTACCAAAGAAATGAAGAACTGCACAAAAGTGGTTATGCTTTCCAACAATTTCTGGAAGAGATACCTAACTAATATGTGTCTGCACAATCATGGGAGTAAGAATAAACAACCAGGAATCTGTGTCTACTGTTGCATAGAGATAGAAACTATGCAGTCAGAGAGAATGAAATTACACTAAACTTTTCAGATGAAACCACTATGTATTAATTTTTAGTGAATAATCATGCACATCATCTGCACTTGCCTGGAATACAGTTCAGCACCCCTTAAGATGTTTCACAAAAAGTAGTCCTACCTATCCAGACACAATATTATGCACAATGCAGGCTTTAAGCATAAAAGAGAATATTCTCTCAAAATTACATAATTCAGAATTGTAAAAACTGTTGACTATTTATTTCTGCTATAAATACTCACATCATAAACTCTCACTCTATAAAGTTTTAAAATAGTAACATCACAACATGGACATTATGAAGAAAACAATAGTTTGAAAGAACAGCACAAAATTTTCTAAAGAAAAATGGACGAAGGAAGTACATTGAAGGAAAAGTGGAATTAAGGATTATATCCAAATTCTACGTTCAAATGAGGTACGTTGGGTTTTTTTTCCTCTTACTAATTTTTAGCAATTTTTGATATCCTGGACCTGATTTTCAAAAGAAATGGACATTACTTTCTTCAGCTGAATTCAGTGGCAGGTTTTGGTGTTCAAAAACTTTCCAAGTCAGGCTAATTTTGACATCCAAAAATTATTATATCTAAAATCAGCTGCCATGTCAAAATCTTATTGTATCCAGAATTTCCATTTATTTCACTAAGAGTTACAGGCACAAATCTGCTACATTATTGAGCTACTGTATCTTTTGTATCTTTCTGTACAGAATTACTCCACTTTCAGAACTTGCTTAACTGTGCTGCTGCGAGAAATAGAAGATAATTGTTTTCTTTGAAGTTAAGGAGAATTTAGCCACTGAATGGAATAGCAGTAACCAGAGCCATGAGGTATAATGTTACTGGCAATTGCTTTAGAGAAGAAAAGCAATCAAAGGACTCCATGCTTTACACAGCAGTAAGTACTGTACAGCAGAATGAAGGAAGAATTTCTCCCAAAGGTCTTATAAGCAAAACTCAAAATCCTACAATATAGTTTTTGTTCCACTTATGAATTCTATTAAAACATAATTTACAAAGATAAACTTTATATTACAAGAAAAATTAATAAAATTTAGATTATTACAATACATGGAGACAAAATCACTCTACACATTACTTGTCTGTAGCTGGATGTAAAGGCTCCTAGGTAAGCTACAACTCCTGATGAAATAAGTATATCTCCAGTCAAATTGGTGTACTGCCTTCCCAGCTCCAAAGCAGTCTCATGCCAGCGAGTTTTCTCACCCCCAAGGCCACCAATCAATTGTTCTGCTCGCTGTAGTTTTTTGCTGCATAAGTCAACCTCAGAATAAAAGAAGAATTGCTGATTATATTACATGATCGCTTTAAAAACATTTTACAAATATTAAAAGCATTCAAAAATTACTTGCCTGTGCAGATGTTTTCTTAAGTAATTTCACCAAAGAGAAAGATAACACCTTCTTATTATAATGGAAACGTTTAAAGAACAAAAACAATCTCAGTACCCTCACAGTAAAGTCTATTCAGCTACATTTTCATTCAAATAAACGAAGACGACCAGTATAAAACATGCAATTCAAAATAGCTCTGCATGCAATATGGAAAATATTAATAGTCAAGAAAATTATCTACATGTCATAAGAAAAACAAAAACACCTTAGAGATCAATGTCTCATAAAAGTAAGTACATTCTTTTCTGCAAAAAAAACATCCTTATGAATACATAATCTACATTTCTGTTGTTGGGTTTTAACTAAGCCATCTTTCCAGGCATGTTTATAATTTAACAAAAAAAATATGAGTTAAGAGGAATGTAATCCAGCTCTGTTAGAATTGTTTACTATCTAGTAGAGACACATTTCAGCCATGGGATAGGAGGAAAATTATGCCAAGTCTTCTGGTAACCATAGCAGCCAATTTACACCACAGTAACAAACCGCTTGTGTAGTTTATCCCTCTCTTCTACTTCCAAATTGAATCAGGATGCAGAAGAAACACATAAACAGCTGAGCTTAACTACAGACAGGAATTAAGACTCCATTTCAAATTCTGATACTATTTTTGTTAAAAAAGCTCAAGATGATGTACTGCAAATCTTAAAAAAAAAAATAAAATACCGTCTTCTAAATGTTGCCTATTTCGGCACACATAACAGCTATTTAGCAGTCAGGAAGAGTTTACCAAAAACGTTCTCAAAATTGCATTAGCACCAGAGGCATAAATAAACTTTCAAAACTTTAAATGTACTGTCTTGCAAGTTAATGGATGAATCAAACTCTTAGTACAATCATTGAAAATTTATCCCCTCACAAGAAAGGAGATATGAGTGAGGATGTAGGAGAGGGATATCAGTTGGTAAATTCATAACATCTACATTTTCTATTACTTTAAAGTATTTATTCCCCGTGCTTTGCCCATTTATAACTTCCAAGACCATTACACCAAAATGAAAAGATGGTTATCTAAAAGTGCAACTTGTTTGACATTGGCAGTTAGAAGGAAAAAAAACCCCAAACTGACAAAGCAGTAAATTTAAAATAACTTTTCTGGATATCAGTAGAACAATACTTCATCTTTTGCATCATATACCTGATTTTCCAAGTCAGCCTTCTCCTGTTTCTTGGATTCCAGTGTCTGTTGAAGTACAGCCAATTTATCTTGAACCTCCCTCAGGTCTGCTTGTTTCTTTCTTAGACCATCCATAGCAATCTTTAATTTTTCTTCAGCTTGATTCAACTTCAGCTTTTTGGGTGCAACATTTTTTGTCACTCTAAATAAAGTCAAAGAATAAATTAAACATCTGAAAGATACACCCTCATTCCAGGGTTACTATTAAAAAAAAGAACACAGGAAAGATGAAGGGAAAACTCAGCAACTCAGTAGTTCATGCAATATTCCGTTTCATAATTTGATGATATCTGAAAACAACTAGTTTTTATTTCATCGCTTGTTTCTGTGCTGATACTGACTGATTTACACAGTTCCTACAAATTTTTCTGTAATAACAGGTAATGATTAAAAGCAAAAAGGGTTATGCTTCCAAACTGTGAGTCTCATTTGATCACAATTTAGAATCCATTATGGATTTGTGCCATTAGAAACACACAGATAATCATATATATTCAGCAACAGTCATAGACACTGTAAACATACAGCCAACTGTGTACAGAAAATAAATAAAAATTAACAGCTTTTCACATCCAAGGATCTATTTTCCAGTTTTGAGGATTTCAATCTTTTACACAGATATTTTTGTTAGGACTATATCAGAAGTAACATATAAATGAAAACATATGGTTTATCTTTCAAAAAAAACCAAGCAAGAAAATATGCTAGAATACCCCTATGCTCAACTGAAACAGCATTTCACAAGTATTAACCTCATAATTAATGAATCCCCTTTTCTACTGGTGTAAGTTGCACAGAGATCTCCTTTAAAGTCCACCTTTTTAGTTAATTTTCTAACAATTGGTGTTTGCAATGTTAAAAGTTGTTCTCAAAGTGAGGACTCTACCAAGTATGCATTTACTAATCTTTTAGTCAAGTAACAAAATACCCTCTCAAATGAAGGCATGCACTACTTACCATGACTGAACTTCCAAACTGCAACTTGACCTTAGTTGCCCAGTACTGATTTACTGTTAAATGTGAGTTCCAGATGTTTCAAATTGGGAAATATCATAAAAAATAAGCACACTTTTTCAGTGCATCGAATACAATATGTAACAAAAAATATCCTTTGGGCTTGACGTGACTGTCAGAAACTTCCAAAGACACTTCAATAATGCCTCTATTTTGTGCAACGCTCTAAAAGGAAGTTAACTTTATTTGCCAACTGAATATATTGTTGCTCCCATGCCTTTTTAGAAAAATTCAGAACTGAAAATCAGGCTCTACACCTTCACGTCAGGTATCTTACATGAATCAATCTATATGACTACTTGTTTGCACAAGTTTCCCACTAGAAAGAAGTAATTTCACATCTCTTTTGGTGTTAAAATAAACTGATCTCTTTAATCAAATTTATTTTAACCTTTTTATTTATTTTTATACATACTTACGTATCATAAAACTCCATGGCTATGACCCATTTGCACAGACCCTCTGCTGCTGTGGAAGCATTTCGAATCTTGTCTGGTACAAACTCAGGATTTGTAAGATACTGTTTTCTTATGATAGCCATGTAAGCTGGGGGAATGTTATCCTTGTCATATTCATGAAGAGACTGAAGAAATCTTATGTCACCCAGAAGTCTCTTAGCAGGACCCCAGAAATCCTCAATTTTTTTTCCAGAACCTGTTGGATCTGGAATCCTATCTGGTTTGATGCCTTTAAGGATGCATATCGCTTCCATTACAAGCTTAATACCAGCAGGAGGACTCTTCATGGACTTAACCACTGTAATATCCTTAAAATAATAATTAAAAAAAACACCTTTAGAGCTCTGAACATAGGTCGATATAGAAATAATAAACCTTTTTATGTCAAGGTAATATTTTTCCATATACATTTGCTATGCTCATACTTGATAATTTTAAATACATTATGATCTCAAGTTCCTAGCACAAGCCTGCATAGTCCATCCATATACATCTCATCTTCTTTTTGCAAAATTTTTATTTAATTTTTCTCCATTCTTTGTAGTTCTTTCTTTAAGGTGCTATGCAGGTTAAACTAACACTGACATAGAAACAAAAATATCTGAAATCTAGTCAACAATCAGTTTAGAGGAGACAAAAAATTCTTATCTGTAATTCATTTTTAGTTGTACTTTTTCTGCCCCTAATTCAGTAGTGGTCATTGCACCTCAGTTATGGAGTTCAGATGTTCCAGTGTTACGCTCTACCCTTCAGTTCAGGCTCTAACACAGTACTTCCAAGCTTACAGGATCACATCAGCAGTGGATTAGTAGATTTAAGATAACATAAGGTAAAAGCGGCCTTCGACCCAGAACTAAAGATCTATGCTCTCCAAGTACAGAAAATAAATCAATTAGTATTCTGGTCAGTTATTAAACTCCCAGAGTGTGCTGAATGAGGGAACAGGCAGCTAAAAGGAAGAAAACTATGGGGTAAGAAGTACTGACATTGTAAGAAATGGCAGGAAACAAATAAGCAAAGTTTTAATTGCAAATATATAATAATAATATCAAAGAATGAAATACTACTACACACATATGTACAACTAATTAAGCAAGAGGTTTGTAAACTAAAGATTTATGGAAAATAATCTCTTTTACTCTTCCCAAAGAATAACTCTAAATGGAAATCCAAATGTAAAAACACATTTTCTAATTTCTCAATTGTTGAGTCAAAATATGTTTATAACTATGAATTTTGAAATGTCTAGAATAATACTTGATCTTGTATTCCATAAAAATTCAGCCTTATAGCTTTTTCACTACAAAATAAAGACAGAGTAACATTTTGCTTTTTAAAACTGAAAGATTTCAAGAACTTTCTAAATTATAAAACTGTATAAGTATAATGTAAAATCTGAAGACAGATATTCCATGCTTTTGTATATCTTTATACCTTTCCAGTGCGTAAATATGTATTGTTAGCCATACCTGTGCAGTGAGAGTGTCAAGGGCAGCCAGAGCACTTTCTAAACAAGGCATGGCTTGTGCTAAGTCAGCATCACATTCATCTTTGATGGCTTTTGCAGCCATAGCCTGCTCATTTGCCACTGCTTCATCAGCTTTCACGACTTTTTCAGTTTTGGCTACTTCCAAAGATTCTTTTTGAATAACAACCATCATCTCATCGACCTGCTTGCTGGCTTCCTGTAACTGAGGTTGCAGAGCCTCCAGCTCAGACTGCATCAAGGCTACTTGAGATGCAGCAGAGTTCAGTTTCTCCAAGCCAACTTCGTATCTTCTTTTCATTTTCATCACCTTACTGAAAATAAATAGTACTTTATTATAAAGATATTTTATCAGTACTTGATCACTTCATTCATTTGGATCCGTTCCTCAAATTTCTCACTACTCTGAATAACCAAATGGTCTGCCAATCTTGTTTTATTTGCCAAACAAATAGTAAACATAACAGGGATTACTTGAGCCATAGTCTTTAACTATTCTATCATGTATACTCAGAGATTGGGATATAGATAAATAAGTGATCACTTATAGGCAAATAAGTGATTGTTAGGCTTCTGCCTCTTTGTTGGCAGGAGCTACAAAATCAACATGGCACAGTATTAACAGACTAGAAAAGGAGAAGGAAGACAAAGGGATAAACTCATGAAAATTATTAGCTGAGGTGAGGTTGAAATATGATTAATATAATTGGAAAATAATTTTAGCAACAGAATGTAAATGGCTCTGGGGACAGCCAACAGTGTCAGAATAAAGAAATTCCAAAGGCATTGGATCACTACATTCAAAACTGTATTCCTTTATTCCTGAAATTTCTTGCTGCATGAAGTGTTTCACACAGCCTGTTGATCAAATTAAGCACTTGTCTTAATTGTTATGGTAGTGTCTTATCAATGAGAAGGAAAGAAAAAGGAACTTTTCCTCACCAGCTGTGAGAACAGATGTGCACATGCTTACAGAGGTCCTTTCTGCACAGGTACAGCACAGCTGAACCCTGCTAGCAAGCACCTAGTAACTGGGAAGCTGGTTTCCCAGATGTCATCTTCCCTACAACCTCCAGAGAACCACAGAGTAAGCAGGCTGCATTAATTACTCTGGTAGCATAATCAACATATAGCAACATCACCAGGGATGTCAGAAGTGTTCTAATACAAGTATATTTTGAGAGCATCAAGTCAGACCTTTTGTCTAATATGCAAGCATGTGTCCTAAGAGTACATTGGATCCATCTACCATTCCGTCAATTTAAATTAACTAGAAACAATTCACTTGTTTTGTTCAGATTAGCTATAAGAGATGGAAAATATTTTTTGTGAACTTGGGTTCCTCTAAAAAAGGTCACATCATAAATCCTTACGTGCGTTTCTTTTCAAGTAGACTTTTAAAAGTGGAGATCAATTCCAAGTAAGAAGTAGGTGTAACATAGTTGTGTCTTTGAAGCTCTGCATGGTACAAGTCAGATAAAACAATAGTAGACGTATGAAAGCTTTTACACATATCAATACACCCACTGCGAGTTTCTTCTGACATTTCAACATCTTCCAAGAAGCGAGAGGCAACAGCTTCTAATGCATCTTCAGGCCATGTCTTAAACAAATGAGTAAATACTTTATTCAATACTTCACACTCATAAATCTCAAAACATTTTTCAAAAAAGTATCTTTACCCCATTTCACAGATAAAGAGAGTGAGCCACAGAGAAATTACTTCATGATGAAAAGATCATTAAATAGGACCATAACAGAACTGGAAAGAACCGATCTACTTAGGGGTTCAGTTCAGGCCCACTGTCTTATTTCATCTAGTAGAAATACTGTTACTAAAAGGCATTTTCAGTATGTCCATATATGTGTGTAACTGTCTCTGTTCTCCTCCCTCTTCAAAATAACCTTTAAAGATACAGTACTACATTTTAAAACTTGATGAAATTAAAGTTCCTCAGATTCTTTATATGATTAAATTCTACATCTTAAATATTCTAAGGTCTTTTGCACATAACGGTCAAGTAAAATACAGTTTTATTGCAGAGTAGCAGGGAAAAATCTGGTGTTCTGCATGAAAAAATGTCTGTATTTTTGACAGGTATTTCACTTTCAAACTTTTTTGGCACCCTAGATTCTGGTAGTCTTGGTGATAGAAGAAAACACTACATATTGAAATCCGTAATGACTACAAGTATTGTGGTCATTCAGTTATACTCTTATACGACAATCAGACTGTTGTGTTCTTGATGATTTTGCATTCAGCATATACTGGCCTTTATTACAGTCAGAACGGTTCTAATGGTCTAAACAATTTAAAATATGACACTAAGAAAATTCAAGATATTTTTCACTGTTAACTTGACCAAAGAGAACTACTGCTACAAAAAGGGTTGAAGTCATGTTTCTATTGCATTTCCATTAGAATAACAAGCCAAACAGAAGTTTTGTTTTTACCTGAAACCAGTCTAGTGTGCAGCAGTTGACAAGAGCTGGAAATTTACGAAGGCGATTACGGAAAGCATCTCCAATGGGACTCATTGCCAGTACTATATGAAGCTGATCTCGACAGCGATCAACAAACATGTTAAAAAGAGCTATAGGGCTGCCATCTGTCTGTTTTGTCCTGTCCCGTTGGCGATCTACTTGACGCATTTGTTCACAAATTTCTTGTTTCTCGTCTACTGCAAAGAGGTTTGGCACTTCACCTGCATTTAGTAAGTTGTTAATGTCTTCTAAGAATGACTCCTTTTTAATCTGTGTATCTGTGAACAAGAAAACTCCCTGCATTTCCCCTTCAGTAGATTTTCTTAGTATGACTTTTAAGTCTTTATGCCACTCATTGATACCATAGCTTTTAGTTATTTCAACCTGAAAAAGATTGTATTCAGCTATATGGGCTGCTAATCGAGTAAGAGATTGTCGACCACTACCTCCAACACCAACAAGGAGGGCATGGCTGCGAGGCTGTTTCAGAATACGGGAAATTCTACAAATATGTTCTATAGCAAATCGGAACAAGACAAGCTGCATTGGCTTTTTGCTCATGTTATTAAACTCTTCAAGGTGACTCTCTACAACTAATCTCAACTGATCCACATCACTAATCTCCCTGTATTTAGTATCCTCTCTCCTAGGGTCATGAAAATCACAAAACATTAAGCTATGTAAGTCATCTTCTTCCACTCTGCCATCATTGTTGAAGTCCAGATTCTGGAAAAGTTCATGAAAGTCTTCGTGTAAGTCATTTTTCACTACTTCTTGGATAAATCCAACAAGCCAAGCCCGGTCAGGGCTATCCACCAAGCGATCATAATACACTCTAAGAACCTGTATAATAAAAATGTAATTCTTGTAATAGTTGCTTCTGCTCTCAAATTTATACTTCTTTTAAACAAGATAAAACAAATACAATTCTGAAAAAAAGCTTCAAAATATAAATGATCTTAAACTTCACTACATAGAAAAAACCAAAATAGATATTTAGAATTAATTTGAACAGCTCAGCCCAGTAATATTACTTCTGAATTAAAGTGAAAATTCATACAGAAATACACATACACACACATACATACATAGATATATATTTATAAATGTTATTACATAAATGCATAAAAGGCTGCTGCAAAGAGGAAGGGAACATGTTGGGCTTTCCACTACAGCTAGATAGGGCAAGTTTTGGGTTTGTATTTCAAGAAAGAAGACTGCAACTGGATCTTAGGAAATGTTTTTAATGAAAAAGGTAATGAAGAACATTAATAGGTTGCCTGGAAGTCTGAACATCCTTCATCATTAGAGAATTGTAAGAAAGTTTTAGAAAAAACACTTCAAAAGTTACTGTTGTTCCTTTCTTTATGTGATCCTGCTTTGAGGAAGGATGATGGACTAAGAAGTAGGCACCAAACTTTAAATCACTCAGAATTTCCAGTGACCCAGGACTACCTGCTGTTCTTCTCACTGTTGATTTGGGATTCTTTGGAGGAAGGAGAGAAGAAATGGAAAGGACTGTGCAGGCATTCAAAACAGCAAACAGAGACTACATAATCACATGAAAGTGAAGGTATCAACAATCAACTTGTCTACTAAGATATGATTCATAGTTTGAAAAAGTCTGACTTCCTCTGCCCTTACAGTTTATAAAATCCTTTCTCATGAGTGTGATACCAATTCACAGTTATTAGCCAATAGAAGATGGCATTACAAAAAGATTAATACACAAAATCCACATCTTTTTCTTATTTATAATAAATGTAATTTCTTAGAATTAGGTGATTCACCTCATGAACCCAGAGACGTTTTATCATTCCTGCAGATTCTGTTGTTTCAGGCCTTGATAGGCAAACACCTTGAATAACACGTGAAAAGTCACGGAGATTGAACAAATAGTGAGATTTGGCTGGGGTAGGAAGCAGATTCTTCATAGCTTCTTTATACATACGCATGGTGCCATTAATAATTTGTGGAGTCAGTTCTACATATTGTGATGGAAATCTATAACTGACAAGTTATAAAAGGTGGTAAGAACAGAATGATTCTCATAATTCCGTCATCCTAGCATGTGAATTAATAAATAATGTTGTATATGTACACTGATTACTTGTAAGTTCATGCCAGTTTTTAAGTTCTATGATCATACTTCCTCACAGGCAGTTTTACAAATCTTAGTTCTCTCACTGGATTAAAATTAAGTCCGCAAATCAAATCTAGTAACTGTGGAACATACTGACAAATTTTACTATGTTAGACAGCTAATTATACCCTTTCCCCCCCCTCATTTTTAACAACAGCAACAGGGAAGTCAGGTCAAATAGCCCTCGCTGTCTTCTGGGACCTCTCTCCCTCAAAGGGAGCATCTTCTGGGGCTTAGCTGTTAGAATGGATAGACAATGAAACTTGAAGTCCATTCCTAATAATGGAATTAAAAATTATGCAGTGGTGAAAGGCCAAAGAAAGACTAAGCCCTCTCAAACCACAGGAAATTTAAGAGCAGTTTCCATTTCTACTCTTCGAATAATGAGTAACCAAATTCTATTCTTGTTTATTATACATCAAAGAATACTGTATTACAGAAATACCTAAACTAACTGAATTAGCCTCAGCTAATCTAAACCTCTGTTAGAGACTCAGAGTAAGAACTTTACCATTGGAGTATTTTAAGATGAGCCCTACTTCTGTGGAGTAATGAATAACTGAAAAGGCCCAGGATATAAAAGATTATGATTTCTTTTCAAGAGCAGTGTCCTACAAACATATCTTAGAGACTTCCTAGTACCATAATTTAAACAATGACTTTGATTTTTTCCAATACATAGAGGTCACTTACCATACTGTTAGATGCCAGTCTAAGATTCTAGAAAAAATTGTGTACATGGATTCATCATCAAACTCATTAATAGTAACTGTATTGAAGTGTCGCAAGAATCGTGGTGTTACTGGGTTTCGACCACCGCCTAAATATTAGAAAGCATTAATATTGTAACATAAAAATTTAAAATAAACCAGTAAAAACCTAGCAATTTTTTTCTAATATTCATCTTTGATTCAGCCAGCAGGCTCACACTGAAAAGTACCACCCCTTGTCATAAACCTAATGAAAGCCATACGCAGTTTAGTGTCAATCTGTTCTCCTGTAACCAGTAGCCTGTAAAATACAGATTGAAATCATCAAGCTATAGATAGATAGATTTGACACTATTTTAACTATGCTTCTGTTATAAAAGAAAATTTTTATCATAAACTCCAAACCCATGTTCTTGATTTTCAAAGCATCTGAATGAAAGAAACCTCTACAAGTAATGCTATATACTTTATTCAATTTAAATTTTATCCCAGTTCTAGAGTTAGTAGTTTTTATGACTAGATTGTGGACAATGAAGCTATATATGGAAATAAGGGAACGTAAACCAAAAATTTACTGGATACTTGCTCCTTCTGTTTGGAATTTGGGATTAAGCTGCCGCACAGCATGTTCAACCTTCTTATAACAGCAAATCAGGAAAAAGTAGCTGAAAAGTGGGAAATACACCATCCCTAACATCAGGAGCATAGCTAAGGGCAACCAAATTAGCATGGTAAGTTCTTTTAAGACACTTGACTTTGTAGCTCAGGCATGACCCTGCACTAACAAAATTAAAAGACTCCTGGCCTGGAGTTGTCTTACATTCAGCCACCTGAGACTGCAAGCAGAACTACGGATTGTCTATATTTAACTGTGTATGCATTACTAGTATCTGCTGAGGAATCTCAGTATTTTATGCTAAACAGGTCAGTTATTCATCCTATTTCCACCTACCACAACTAAGGTCATCTCTTAGACACTGCAGTTTATGATGCTTCTTGAAGTTTACCTGTGCACTGACGGCAAAATTACACAAGCTATTGGGATATAAATATGAATTTTACCCAAAACATAATCCTTTCCTAATATAAATTTTAAACCTAACTTTAACAAAATAGCTTTAAATGTTCTTTAAATAGCTTTATATTTGCTTCAGTAGCACTATATACATGTACAGATGTCAGATTTTCATTTCTTATTAGGACAAAAAAACATAAATGCAGGCTGGAAAGAAGAATATAATTTTGTGAGTTCTGCAAGTAGCTCCCTGTACAAAGCTACTAAAATAAATTCTTCAGCCTGAAGCTGAATTGTGATATTTCACACAAACAGTTAGGACCATAACTTGTACATTTGATCAGTCCATTTTTCACTATTCAAGCAGAAGAGTACTGGAACAAAATTGGCTACAAACTTCTCCCGGGAAAGGAAAATTTGACCCAATTTCAGAGCAGCTGAAAGTCACTTCTACACTATCACCCTGGAACAGGAACATAGCATGAAGGGACGCTTTACCGAAAAAGCACCTCCAAAATTTGGTTATTTCTGATGTAAAAAAAAAAACAACAAAACCAAAACAAAACNGTGTTCCCAAGTTTAGCACTACAGCAACAAGCCAAAGAGTGAGATGGATTTAATTTTAGTCCAAGTATGGGTTGTTTTGACTGTTTTTATTATTTTATTTTACAGTTATTTCTAAAAAAAAAAAAAAAAAAAAAAAACCAAAAAAAAACCCCCCAAAAAACCCCACCCAACCAAAAAAAAAAAAAAAGACCTGTGCAATTAAGCTGTGCCAGAACACAGTACAAGTCATGACTTCACCGAAGCTTTAGGAAAAATAAAGATGTAAAATTTTAAAATTCTTTTACAGTTTCCTTCTGCTCCGTTGTTCCACAGACTGATACTTAGATCAAGTGCTTTGAACTGTGGATGAACACTGCCTTTAATTTAAAATTATTGCAAGAAACAGTTTTGCTTCTTCAGGAAACCAGATAGGTGAAACAGCAGTAGATCCCTATCCCATGGGCATGTGTCACTGTCACAAATGTAAAATTATTATCAGCAGAGAAAGTTCACTGTCATGTTCACGTGTGTCTTTCTGTGTGTACTCTACAAAAGAAAGGAGGAAAGCCAGGGAGGCTGAAGCAGAAAAGAGAAGGAAAGCACCAATAACAGCCTGATTATTATTGCCATTGCAGAACAGATTCTCTGTGGCTGGAACTGGACAACAGTGAGGATGACAGTCCTTCCACCTTGGAGGTGTCATCGAGGCCTAGTTGGACCACCCTCTGCATCAAAACCACCTTAAAAAATAAAAGATGGGTCGTTGTCATAGGTGACTCGATTCTGAAGGGAACAGAAGGCCCGATATGTAGACCAGACCTGCTATATAGGGAAGTCTGCTGCCTCCCTGGGGCCCCGGTTAATGATGTAAAGAAGAAACTTCTGTCCCTAGTACGGCCCTCAGATTATTATCCTCTTTTGATCTTCCAGGTAGGCAGTGATGAAGTAGTGAAGAGAAGTCCAAGGGCAATGAAGAGACATTTTAGGGCCTTGGGACAACTGGTCAAGGGATTGGGAGCACAAGTCATGTTCTCTTCTATTCCTCCAATTGCAGGGAATGATGAGGGGGTAGACAGGAAGAGCCAGCACATCAATGCCTGGCTCTGAGACTGGTGCTTCCAACAGGACTTTTTTGTTCTTTGACCATGGCTTGATTTACAGGACACCACGCCTGCTGGTAACAGATGGGAAAAGCCTGTCTCACAGGGGGAAAAGGGTTCTAGGACAAGAGTTAGCAGGGCTTATTGAGAGAGCTTTAAACTAGATTCGAAGGGGGACAGGGATGTAACTGGGCTCGCCAGAGAGGCGCCCGGGCACAGTAGCCCAGCACTTGTGGGGCAGCGTGCTAGTATTTTTGAGAATCAGAAGGCCTACCACCCCTCAAGGGCAAAAACTACGCACTCAAGTGCCTCTCTGAAATGCTTATACACCAATGCACGCAGCATGGGGAACAAACAGGAAGAATTAAGAGATCTGTGTGTGGTCGCAGGGCCATGATCTCATTGCAGTTACTGAGACACGATGGGATAGCTCACATGACTGGAACACTGTCATAGATGGCTATGTCCTCTTTAGGAAAGACAGGCCAGGAAGGTGAGGTGGCGGAGTTGCTCTTTATGTGAGAGAGCAACTGGAATATATCGAGCTTTCCCTGGGGGTNGACAAACAAAGAAGGACTGGTGGAGGACATTAAAGTTGGGGGCAGCCTCGGCTGTAGTGATCATGAGAAGATTGAGTTCAGGATTATACGTAGTAGCCATAAAACGACAAGTAAGATTGCAACCTTAGATTTCAGGAGGGCTAGCTTTGATGCCTTCAAGAAACTGCTTGGAGAA
>VYXH01005711.1:701-41971 GCA_013397275.1 Burhinus bistriatus
CTGGATCTCCTGTGCGGGTCCCGTGACCTTACTTTGTTTTATGGCAAATCCAGCTTTCAGGAGGATTTGAACTATTTTATTCCCTTTCTCAAAAACTTCTTCTGCTGTGTTGCCCCATACAATGATATCATCAATGTATTGCAGATGTTCCAGAGCTTCACCCTGTTCCAGTGCAGTCTGGATTAGTCCATGGCAAATGGTAGGGCTCTGATTCCAGGTGTACTGGATGTCCCTCCAAGTGAAAGCAAACTGTGGCCTGCACTCTGCTGCCGAAAGGATTGAGAAAAAAGCAGTAGCAATATCAGTTGTGGTGTACCACTTGGCTTCCTTTGACTCCAATTTGTATTGAAGTTCTTACGTGTCCAGCATGGCATCAGTCAGTGGCGGTGTGACTTCATTTAGACCATGATAGTCTACTGTTAGTCTCCACTCTCCATTAGATTTTCACACTGGCCATACAGGACTGTTAAAGGGAGAGCGAGTCTTGTTGATCACTCCTTGAGTCTCCAGTCGATAAATCAGGTTATGGCCAGGAATCAGGGAGTCTCGGTTGGTGTGATATTGCCACCAATTCACCATTGTTGTAGTGATTGGCACCCATTGTTCTTCGATCTCCACCAACAGAAGGGCCCTCCTGCACACCAGCCAAGGTTGACAGCTGTCTACTTTCCTCCATCTCCAAGGCAGCTATACCAAAAGTCCATCAGTAGCCTTTTGAGTCCTTGAAATACCCTCTCCTAAGGTAGTCTATGCCAAGGATGCACAGAGCCTCTGGGCCCGTCTCAATGGGATGCTTTTGCCACTCATTCCCCATTAGGCTCCCATCCAGCTTCCAAAACAGTCAACTATTGGGATCTCCCTCTCACTCTGGAAATATAGATGGGTTCTGCCCCTTTATAGCTTGATGGCATTAGGGTACACTGTGCACCAGTGTTCACTAGAGCCTTATACTCCTGTAGGTCTGATGTGCCAGGCCATTGAATCCGCACAGCCCAATAAACCCCGTTGTCCCTTTCCTCTACCTGGCTGGTGGCAGGACCTCTCTAATCATGGTCATAGTACTCATTACTCACTTCTTGCAAAAATAACTTAGAAGTCTCTTCAAGAAGATCAGAAGTAAGATCAGGCCTTCTACTCTGTCTGGGAAACTGCACGCTGGAAACTGGAGCATCACTTTTCCTGGAAGGATCTCCTTTCACGATTGTTCTTCCTTGCACCTCACATACTCGTGAAACGATAAACAGAAACAATTAATATGCAATTTAACTGCTCACTGACAGGAACCCAAAATGCCCAGCCTCCTCCCGAGCAGCAATTCCTGCCCACCATCCAGCTTCCCCATCTATAAACTGAGCATGGCATCACATGGTATCAAATACCCCTTTGGCTAGTTTGGGTCTGCCATGTCCTGTCCCAGCTTCTTGTGAAAATTAACCTATTCGCACCAGAACCAGGGCATCAAGTATCATTCTTATTTCTCCATACCTACCTCATTTTGCTTACCTTGTACAGCTGATTTCAAGGATGGAGAGAGAAGCGGAAATCTGCAGTAGCAGACTTTAATTTCTCCATTAAGATGTTCCAGACCAAGTGCAACAGCATTGCTCAGATCCCTGTAACCTGAATTCTTTGTTGGACATTATGAATTAACATACAAGCCTTTCAGCAACATAAATTTGATTACCATGAACAAACATAAGAGAACTGAGTTATACCTTGACAAAAAGCTACTGTAAGGAAAATATGGCTTTAAAAACTGTGAAATATTAGACTACAAAAGGACACCATGTAAAGTTTGCCCAGCAGATGCTGGAGAGGAAAGATCAGTCAGCTGTTCTTTAGGCCTTCATGAAGAGAGCTTGATCAAAGTCACTAGACAAGGAGGCTGTTGGGAAATGGCCTTGTGGTGAAACTCAGTGATTTCTTTGCAAGATTTTGCCTTACAAGCTGTAGGCTTCTGATGTCTCCCAGTTATGTGCTTGTCTTTCTCTCCTCTTCTGCTACAAATGAAACCAAGAATCTTATCTGTCCTGATAGCAAACAGGCAAAGATTGTGGGTTTTTTTAAGACTCTCTAGGTTGGATTACCTATTTTACTGGAAGAGATATGAAGAAGTGAAACTAGCTTGATAAATTATAATTGTGAATGAACAAGCAAGTGCGCAAGTGCACAAGTGTAAATATGATGCCTACTACAGAAATAATCTGTTTCCCCTTAGCAAAGGAAAAAGAAAATCAACATCAATGGCTGAAACTGGTCAGTAAACAGGAAAGTGGGTTTGCTTCCCTAAGCCATCTTTTTTGCCTTGTGACATAGGGTGGATCTGCAGCTGAAGTTCAAAGTTGAAATCTAGCTTTCTCCAGCAATTAGTTTCAACCCATCTACCACTCACATGATCCTAGAGTTTATCATCGTGAGTGCTTACCATGGCTAAGAGAGATCATCCGAAAACCGAAAAAGGAAAAAAATAAAAGGAGAAGAAAATTTTCTGTGCTTGCTGCAATTCTTGTTCAAGTGATGTTCAATATAATAAGATATGATACTAGGTAGAGGAGAATATTGTTCATATAAGAAGCTTTTTTCAAGGAAATTAATTTCAGTTCAATCACTAAATTGTGAATCATTTCTCATTCTAAAAACTGTGTTTACTGATATCACAACAGCCCCGTGACAGGAATTTCTAGCTAAATATCCTACCTCTACCCATTACTGGTATCTACATGTAGCTATGTCCTTTCTTTAACTCCGCCTCTACTGTACTTCATAGAGTAATTTATTCTAAGTAGTAAAGCATATTTATTAGCTCTGAGGTTTTTAGAGATAATTTGATTTTACATTTAGTCACAAACAGAACAGCTTTATTGGTATGGCAGTTATCATGGCCCTTGAAGAAAAATCAATTGTTGCTGAAACTGTTGGTGGAACCGTTCAAACGTAAAAGCTTCTCTGTGGACCAGTAGGGAGATGATTGATTGGTTTGAATGGAAGCATGAGGACACATATCAGAAGAAGCTAATGTTCCTAGGACTTTAAAAGCCACAAATAACATTTTGAATTATTTCACAAATACTCCATCACAGTAAGAAAAAGACAAAAAATCCAAATACGATAGCCTGAATTGCTCATCACAAGCCTGCTAAGCAGTGACTTTTTTTTTTTTTTTGGTGTGGACTCTAGTTTAAAGTATCTTGAGACAAACTGATGTCAATCATTTAATTTCTGTGTAATGTCTTTATCCTCTTTTTTCCCTTTCCCTCCTCATTCCTGAACCCTCATGACATTACAAATTAAAATAAAGTTCTTGGTTCCATTTTAATTCCATAAACCATTTCCCTGTATTTGCCGCTTTGATCATTCCCTTTGCATCTTGTTTGGCCTCCAGGAGCAGACTCACCAAATAATCCCTGCGCGCAGACCCCAAAGATTTTCTAGTCCATCCCTCTTCCTGGTCATAGAATCAACTATACCTGTGTTATTACCAAGAGACTTTCTTTAATCTATTTAAGAATAGTCAGCAAAACTTCATAGCTTCTCTAGTACGTAGTTAGTTTTTTTCTGACATCCAACCTAAATCTTCCTTACTCCAATGCTAGTCTACTGTTTCCTAGTCTGTCCTTCATGCACACGTAGAATAGATTATTCAGCCTTAGGAATATGAAAACTATTATCACATTTCCCTCAGCCTTCCCTTCTGCACGCTAAACAGACAACCTTTCTGGGCAACCTGTTCCAGTGTCTGATCACCCNTACTGGGCACTACTGAGAAAAGCTTTGCTCCGTCTTCTTTAAACCCTCCTATCAGGTATTTATGCACTCTGTTAAGATCCCCCTGAGCCTTTTNCAATCTTATGTTTATATAGAATTTCTTCTGTTCGGCTTATACTTGTTGTCTTGTGTCCTGTTTGTCGTGGTTTGGCCTCAGCCNTCCGGCTCTCTTGACTTCTCAATATGTCAAATACTCCAAGCCTTTCATCTTCCTGACCCTTTGCTGGACTCACTCCAGGATGTCCATATCGTTCTTGGACTGGGAAGCCAAGACCCGGATACAGCACTCAGATGTGCCTCAGCAGTGCTGAGCAGAAAGAAGGGATCATCTCCCTCAACCTGCTGGTGAGGCTCATCATAATGGAGCCCAGGAGACTGTTGGCTGCCTTTGCCACAAGGTTGCATAGCTGGCTCATGGTCCACTTGTTGTCCACCAGGATCCCAAGGTCTTTCTCTGTGAGCTCCTTACCATCCAGTTGGCCCCAAGCTTGTATTGATTCATGGGCTTATTTCTCTGTGGGGGCAGGACTTTGCATTTTCCCGTGTTGAATTCCATGAGGTTCCTGTCAGCCCATTTTTCCAGCCTGTTGAGATCCTTCTGGATGGTAGCACAACGTCTGGTGTATCAGCCACTCCTACTAGTTTTGTGTCATCTGCAGACTCTCTGAGGGTGCACTTTGCATCAGCATCCAGCTCATTAATGAAAATAAAGAGTACTGGACCCAATATTGTCATCTGGGGCACACCACTAGTGCCTGGCCTTCATCTGGACTTTGGGCCACTGATCACAGCCCTTTGAGCCCCATGCTTCATCCAGTTTTCAGTGTACCTTACTGTCTGCTTATCTAGTCAATACTTCATCAGTTTGTTATGGGAGACAGTGCTGAAAGCCTTCAATTCGACTTCTGATCAATTATAACCCTTAACCCTTCTTCTGTTTAATAATTGCACTCTCTAACTTTTCCCATCTTGTATGTGTACAGTTGATCATTCCTGCCCATTGATTTGCACCTTATATTTTCTAGCTGTTCTTTCACACCGACAGAGTTGTATTGGTCTCAGGTCATGGTTTCCAGCAAAATTTACATCAGCTTTCACTAGTGCATCTAGGCCATGTGTACCCACCTTTTTTATTAAACTGTGATGTAATATGTCCAAAGTCTCACCATCTCATTTTCTGTCTGGATTTAAGAGCAAATCTTTGTAGGTTTGATCACAGATCTCTCCAGATAGACAGAATCAAAGGCTAGCAACTCTGTTTCTCTGTAGGATGATCTAGAAAAGAAAGTTAAACTCATTTTGGTAAGACATTTAAATTACATCTTTAAAGACAAGCAAAAAGTAGGTCAGGGAGAAGGAAAGTGGGTACAATATTACACAATAGAAGTGAATACTAATTATGGGATGATGATGTGTTTTTTTCCATAGGGAAAAAATAACATGGATAGATAGAAACTTTGCTTTCTTTTCGTAAAGCTTTACCTCATAATACATTTCTTAGACATCCAGATGGGATGACACGTTGGCAAGACGCAACATAAACAGGACTTAACTGAGAAGACTCACAGGACAAGCTTGCCCTTCAAATGCAATATTGGGAAAAAAAAAAACATTTAAGAACCCTCAGAAATATTCAGATGCACTATAATAAAACCACTACTGCTACGTGCTATAAATCAAATGAGTGCAGCTGCACACAGTCGTTGCTGTCATTCTAAGCCTGTCAGCATTTCTGCTTCCTCTGCACTGTTTGAATGTGCCACATCCCCAGAGCTGAAACGTGCCACACAGATTGTCAGCCAGGACACTGTTGTCTTTAAGAAAGTCCAATGGATTTGTTATAATGGACTTACCTAGGGGAAAACTTTGTTTACAGTGCAGTACAATGAAAGGCACAAAAAGTGTTCACTCATGGGTACACGTTAGGAATAAACCTACTACCAGGTAAAACAGTGTGAAAGAACACAGGGTGATAGAGGATTTCAGTGACAGAAAGTTGCATGTAGAACCTCAGCATCTCCTGTGAACACTTGTCTCTGTACAACTTTTGCCTAGGCTATATACAAGAGATGAGGTGCTAGGGACAGGGTGAAGGACCATCTGTGAGTTTGTGATCATCATACAGGCTCAGCTACTACATACCTAAACTTAGCAGAGTCACAAATCAGGCTAACTTCAATAGTTGCCAGAGACTAAAGGAAAAAAACTGTCTCTCAAGTGTATTTTTTCAGTTTCTTGATAGAAAAAACAAAACAAAACCAAAACCCCTTAACTTCTTGGTTTAGTCAGTATGATGCTTCAGGCAAAGAGGGAAGGTGTTATATTTTTTCTGTAATACTTACAACAATACAGCTCTGAACACAGATTCATGAAAAGGACTGAGGAATTGTATATCGTGATGCCACTTATTGCATAGGAACAATGCTGTAAATGTACTTCAGTGGATCCATATCTAGATAGCTGCAGCATGTCTGTGTTGTGACACTGTAGAAATTTCACCAAAAACAAACCTCCAGTGATTTAAGGCGTTTCTGTTATGAGCTTCCTCTCATGTCTAAATGGACTGTATAAACCTGCAGGCTTCAGAGTAGAGACCATCACACCTGTGATGTGGGGACAGGCGTTTGTTGTTTTTGCCAAAGAGCCTCATAATATCTTTGTGTTTTGTAATGGTTTTTCAGACTGCCTCTGGACCAAAACTGTTGATTCTGACAAATAACACTTCACAGGCAGTTAGGTAGCAAAGTAAAGCAAACACCTTCTAGTATTACAGTGTATATTTAAATAGCCAATTCATCTGAAATGTAACTATACATGGAAACTGATGTTTGCCAAATGTAATGCACATAAATCTGACAGGGCATGCAAGAATAACAAGCAGAGGAGATCAAGGCAGATCGTTCTATCTTCTATCAACTCCACGTACATTAAAAAGCATGAGATGTCTCCAGTCATTATGGAAAGAAGACCCTCCAAACAATAAGTACAAGCCATCCAGGATTGTTCACCTCACTTTGCAAAGAGGTTGAATCAAGCACAAACTACAAAGTTCATTTCAGCAAGCCTTAACACAAATATCATTACCTCACATCATCAGTGCTAACTGCTCAACTGTATAAGGCATGATGGTGAGAAGGGCAGTATTATATTGTCACCTGTGGAAAAACTGCAATGGACAGGTTGTAGAGAAGAGTGGGGAGATATAAATTACGCTGACTAGAGCCTGAATGACATACAGTGGACTAGGCAAGGTGTAAGGGAAGAACAGCTTCACTTTTCACAAGCTTGAAGGGGCCAAGAATCAGCTTTCAAACCTCGGGAAACAATAAGGATATATTTAGGTTAACATTTCCTACTGAGAGAGGACTGTACATGACCATCAGGTGTGGCACTGCAGCATGCCCTACCCCGCACAGCCTCACAGTTAACAGTTCCTAGCACTCAAAGCAACAATTCAGGAACATATTCTTCCATGAGCTTCTCTGTGTGAGCTGATTTACCTCCTGGTTCTTGAAGCAGAGCAACTAATACTGAAACTAATACTGAAACCCGCAAACATACTCTTTAGCGGCTTGGGGATTCGGGTTTTTCAGAGTGTGGGGAACACCGACTGAACTACTGTTTCCCTGTGGCATAGGTCTGCTGAGGGTTTTGGCAGGAACTGGTGGTTTTTGCACTTCACTCTAATTTACATTGCCTGGCAGCTGGGCCTTGTAAGAGCCCAAGAAAACATTATAGCTTGACCTTGCTCACACTGGAGCTCAGGGTGCACAGCCTGAAGAAACAAAGGCTAAGGTGGACTGTCACTCTGTGTAAAGAGCCAGGGGACCAGCCTCTGCCTCACACTTTCACAGTGTCACTTAAACTCTCCCCTAAGAAAACATTCCTGGCAGAAATGAGTGAAATGTCTATTCTCAGTGTTTGCAATCCTGATATTACTCCGGAGCCTGAACTGTCCACTTTTGGTCCCTTTCCATTACTGTTTTCTTCACGCACTGATGAAAGGGAAAGCGTTATCCCAGGGGGGTGTCCCTCACTCCCCTTCCCCTGCCCAGCATGTGCAAACACTGGGCAATATAAAATGTTAAAAAGACAAAATGAAACAAGTACGACCACATTTCCTTGCCAGTTATCAGGTGCCCACACACATTAGCATTGGCTGTGGTTCAGAGGAGTGGATGGAAAAGACTAGGATGACAGAGGGTGTTGGAGCAGGCAGCTCTTGCTGTAGATGGTATGAGTTGGCAGAAGCAGTTGATCACTCCTCCAGCAATGGGAAAAGGGGGGAAGTGGCATATCAGATTTCCTTCTACAGGCTCTTTAATAAACAGACATGTCCTTGTGTTGTCAACCAGCGGTAAACATCCACTTTCCCTGCTTCATAAAGGGCCTTATTATGTTAAAATAATTTAAGCAAAAGACTCGAGGTTTATGTTTTGTTTTGTTTTGTGTTGAAGAACAATGCTAAACAGAACAAAACACAAAAGCGAGCGAGAGACAAGAGCTTTGCTGCAGGCACCCTGAGCAGTGCAAAACACAGCGAGAATACCAACAAAGCCTCACTCAGGTTGCTCTGCCTGCGTTTGGTGACAGACAAGCTTTCGGAAGCCAGTTCAATGAGGATGTGAAAGGGATGTTTTAAGATCCACCCATTTCAAACAGTGCTATCTTTTGTCTGTCTAAGGATTACATTACTTTAATCCTAACCTCATACAGATGAAAAGTAACAAATTCATCATCTTCATACAGGAGCGGTATACATGTGTGTGTTTTCTACGAGGAAATTTTATTGAGGTTACGTTCAGAATTCACTGGTAAAAATAAATAAATAATCTAAACAAATGAAAATGGATGTTGTGGCCTTTTTTCTGGGAGATTAATTTCATAGAAGCAGAAAGTAAACTGTCATCTACACAATGGGTGGGGAGAGAGGGCAGAAAAAAATCCCACGAAACAGGAAAAGCAGAAATGGAAAACAATTATTAGATTTCGTCAGTATGCCTCTACAATGGCCTGACCTCACTTCTGCTGTGCATCTCTTCTCCATATTATATCTTGTATTTTTATTACCAGTATGTTATACACAAAATATTACATGCAGTATAATTTGAGATTCTAAATGTGTGCCTGGGTAGGATTACTGTGTCTATTGAGACTCCTAGATTACTCCTATTAGGGGGTGAATGTCATGCTATTTGTCATCCAAAAGGTAATTTTCCCCAGACTTATATTAAGGTCTCATATTTTATGATAACCTCTGTATTATGTTGATCTGGGCATTTTTCATGAACCCATTCATCAGACAGGTATCTCCAGTGGTAACTGCAGCCTTGCAAAATTTTACTTGCTTTCAGGGTGAATAAAATATTATTTTTTTTCAGCTTCATCAGTGATACCAGAGGAACATTTGAGTCCCTGTGAGCATGCCTGTAAAATTCCAGGGCAAGCTTTGCACATATTAAGAAGTATATATGTAGGAGTAAATGTATTGACCTTAGAAAATACAGTATTGAAAGGGAATCAAATTCAGCCTGGACTAAATGTTATTATCTGGCAGCTGTCTTGTAACCACCAATCTCTAAGTGGCCTAGAATTCAACACCAGTACAGCCAAACAGTTAAGAGGCGCAGTGTCTGGAATTTTTGATGCAATTCACTGAGATACATTTGTACGTGGGTGAATGGGCAACTGTGTGAGAAGGATGACCAGGTTTGAATTAACTGCAAATTCTGCTTTACACCTGGCATAGCATGAGGAGGAGACCCACTGAAAGAGAAGAGCTTGCATATTCTAATTAATAAGCATTAAAACAATTTGCAAGATGTCATATATTGTTTAGAAATTGTACCAAAGCTTCACAGGATAAGGGTCAGGGACTGGCTCCAAGGATGACATACTCAATGATAATTAACCTTTCAGATTCCTCTTAGGTTTCAGAGCAACTTGTGATCCTAATTGAAATTAAATTGAGGGAGGTGGAGAGAGACGGCTCTTGCCAAACTATAAACTGCAATAAAACGCAGCAGATTTAGCCGTGCGCACTAATTTCTTCTTGTGGAGCACTCTAAGGAGCTGATACAGACACTAAATCAAATCCACAGCTTTATCTGACTAGGTGAGGCCTCAGCAGTCCAGTCAAGAAGCAAAACAGATGCAGACCCTTTTGCCAGCAGCATGCATTTCCCGTGGATAAAGGGAGCAATTTTCTATTCCCTCAGGTGCTGCTGTATGCTAGCATTCAGTGAGCCTAACAAAAAATCCCAGCTGCTCTCACCTCAGAGGAAGAAAACACAAACAACTCTAAACAAATCAATCTAACATTTCCTATAGCCTCTAATGTGGAGCACAGTCAATTCTTTTCTGCCTCCTCCCCTTTTTTACATAATAAAAATCTACCATTTCTGTCGTCCCCAATATGTCGGAAGCCAGCAAGTGTAAATGCAGCCATTCGTATAATTTGAATGATAATCGAAAATAAGTGGAAAAGGAGGATAAATTTATCAAACTTGTGAGAATATTCTAGGAAAAAAGGAATTTCCTGAGGTAACTGTCCTTGACCTGGCTCTTTAATCGAGTGAAATTTCATCACTTTATCTAATATCATGCTTCATGCTTCAGGCTCCCAGCAATTCTATTTTAGTGTGGTCTAATGGGCAGCTGACACATCCACTCAGCACCAGACTGCATAATATGTGCTGACACACTGTGTGGTGAGCACCCTATTGAGAGCTGTTTATTTGTGCCTGGCAAGGAAAAATTTCATCCAGTAAAGTCTCTTCATAACAATTTCAGTCTCAGTTTTCAGGGCCTCCATGGACTCCACATTTTGAGAGGTTCAGAAGCACTTGCAGGGAAATTCAGTGGCTTATTTGGGTGGCTGTACATTATCTGACTTTAGGTGAGAGGTTGTGAAAGCACTGGTTATGGTTGTCTGAAACCTGAATCTAGATAGTGTAATGAAGAGTGTCATTCTAACTGCTTTGGAGCCAGCTCTTCTCAGAACCCCTGATTCAATTTGATATTCTGAGGTTAACGCACTGTATTGAGACTGAAAATAGGAATGCACACAAAAAGCTTTCATATTTATTCAGTTCAGTAAGCATGGCAAACTCATCAACAGCTATTTGTACACTGCAGCATGGTGGGACTTACCTTGATGTTCTGATTTATGTTTGGTATTTTTCCTGCAGTATTACTTTAGAGTAGAAATGGACTAAAAAAAAAAAGAATCGGACATGGCTCTTAACATAATAGCAAAGGACATTGTCATAAACAAACCAACATAAGAAAATAAAGGAGTGACACAATCACAGATGTTCTGGCCTCTCAACCTCACATAAAAATCAAATTTACTATGTAGAGACCAAGGAATACATTTCATATACACATATAAAGATCTAACATGTTAAGATAGTTCTCTTACTTACTAGCTACAGAGAAATAGGCAGTCTGTAAAGCAAGTTATATGTACACAGAAGTAACAAAAGAATAGGTGCACACAAATGGAAGTGATTAAAACCTATGCCTCATCAACACTTTCACACTGAAAGGTGTACCCAAATTATACCTAGACATACAATTACTGGTCAGGTTAGTACTTGGAGTGGAAACAAAATTTATTTCAGAAACATTGTGAGAAAATGATTCTATCATTCTATGAAAAGCGTTCCCGATCTTTTATCTAACCTTAATGTGCATTACATAACACATGCATTTTCTACAAGGAAATACGTGACATTAGCACATAGCGAATGTATGGGTATTACCCACAAGTGTATCATAGAATCGTTTAGATTGGAAAAGACCTTTAAGATCATCCAGTCCAATCATTGACCCTATGCTACCAGATCTGCCACTAAACCATGTCTCCAAGCACCACATCTACACAACTTTTAAACACATCTAGGGATGGTGACTCAACCACCTCCCTGGGCAGCCGGTTCCAATGTTTGATAACTCTTTCAGTGAAAAATTTTTTCCTAATGTCCAGCCTAAACCTCCCCTGGTGCAACTTGAACCCATTTCCTCTTGTCCTATCGCTAGTTACTTGGGAGAAGAGATCAGCTCCCATCTCACTGCAACCTCCTTTCAGGTAGTTGTAGAGAGCAAGAAGGTCTCCCCTCAACCTTCTCTTCTCCAGAATAAACAATCCTAATTCCTTCAGCTGCTCCTCATAAGACATGTTCTCCAGACCCCTCACCAGCTTTGGTGCCCTTCTCTGGACACGCTCCAGCACCTCAATGTCCCTCCTATACTGTGGTGCCCAAAACTGAACACAGTACTCAAACTGCGGCCTCACCAACACTGAGTACAGGGGCACGATCACTTCCCTACTCCTGCTGGCCACACTATTCTTGACACAGGCCAAGATGCCCTTGGTCTTCTTGGCTACCTGGGCACACTGCTGGCTCATGTTCAGCCGGCTGTCCACCAGGACCCCCAGATCCTTTTCTGCCAGGCAGCTTTCCAGCCACTCCTCCCCAAGCCTGTAGCATTGCCTGGGCTTGTTGTGACCAAAGTGCAGGATCCAGAACCTTGTACCTTGCAGGAAGTGTGTTTTGACCTTGATGGTGTTACAAAAGTAACCTTGGCTTTTTCAGTCTCTTACTTTAGAATATTCAAAGTCAGAACTTTTAATAATTAACTATTTGGGAGAAAATCACTAGAAAATTCTGCAAACAGGAAGAAAGTCAAGCCTTATAATAAACTTACAGACATCAGTTATATTCACTGTTGATACATATACATTTCTAGAATCAGAACTGTTGGGTTTAAAAGCTACTTTACCAGAGATTGTCTAGAGACTTTTGATGAAAAAACTCTGTACATTACAAACACTTTAGAATTGCAATTAGCAAGGAACCAAATGTAGAAAGACTGTTCCTTTTTTTTTTTTTCCCTAGAAAATGAAACTCTGAAGGGCCATATCCAATTTTCAGTGTTTCAGATTGTATCAGATGCAGATTCATTATTATCTGTGCCAGATTTTGTTTGTTTGTTTGTTTGTTTTGCATAAATCAGCACTTTCTTGGAATACTCTACTTTAAATCCTCCTTGTTCCCCAAGTAGAAAACAGAAGCCAAGAAAACAATTTGTACCAACACAGTGTTTGTCCCAGTTTTCACTGTCTCACATATTCCAAAGTTATTGACATGTAAGAAAAGATTACATAACTAAAGACTGAATTTTCTTTCAAAAGACAATAGTATGTATCATTTACTACCAGTATAGTTGATGTGTGCACTGAGTAAATATGTGCTCATTTGCATGCACACACACATATGCATATGCATACGCATATGCAGTTGTATGTTAATCTGCCCACCTGTATGTAAACAGGCTGGTACATATACAAGCATGAAAGTCTCTATCATGAAAAAGTAAAATGAATTTCTTAAAAATAAGAAAACATTAGAAAAACAGCCATTTCAGTCCCTGCAGGAGCATTAACTTTGCCATCTTGTACAGGCTGGGAGCTGTATTTTCAGTGAATGTAAAAAACTTGACAGTCTTTCGCACAAAATAGACAGGGTGCACCACGAGCCAAATAGTAATGTCAAGAAGAATATACGTCTCTTAATTTCTAGATATTTTATTTTACCTGTGTAAGCTTCCTTGCAAATTAATATAATTTCATTTCAGTGTCATCTCCAATTATAGAGAGGATCCTTTCAGGGGAACTGTAGGAAGGAAGACCTAGCTTCTAATGAAGAATGAGGCCATATGCCACGAGGTCTGCAGCAGTTTTTCTGTACGTGCTCTGGTGATAAGCTGCCTCTCATGCCACAGTCCTTGGTCTCACCTTTGCCTCATAGTTCTCATGCACACAGTACCACAGCATCAGTATGACAGTCAGTATGTGGTTAAGATAGTAGGGTGAAGTGAGGAGAAAAGTGAAAATTATCACCCAGAAAGAGAATTCTGGGCCATTTCTGAGAACTATCCCCCTTTCCAAGCAAGCATCTCCTTATCTGTAAGAGATGGAGATGGCTTAGTTCAGCCTTGGGGGTCAGACCATCCTTTTGGGTTAGGGGTAGCTCTGTTCCAGCTCATCAGCTTCAGGACACCAATGTGGGATTTCACACACTCATGTAGCAATGTCACTTCCCAGAGACTATTCCCAAACACTGGGATAAATCTCAGGGGCATGAGAAGGAGAGAATAAAACTGAAGATGTAGCAGCTGAGCACAGGGCAGCTGTACACAGGTTCAGTGTCAAACAAGGAGGCTGACTTTGAGTTCACTGAGTGGAGGTATACAGTCATGAACGTAGGTTATCATCACCTCCTAAAAATATAAATAATAAGCGGTAGTACTGCCCATGTGCAGCTTCAGCTCTACAAATTATCCACCAGTGATGTCAAGATAGTATCTCATCAAGGAAGCTTTGCCTTTCCACCTGCATGGGTCCAGAAGCAGCCTTCTGCACCACTTTGGGTGCCCTGGAGTCACAAGCCACACAGGAACTACTTTTCTCTCTGAAGAGATTGTTTCATAATTGTTCAGACTTACATGAACTGAGCAAATCCTACCAGAAGAAGACACACGGAAACTTTCAGAAGATTCCTCAATAGCTTTCCACTAGAAGAAAGGTACATTTGTTTCAGATTTCTTCATCTGCAAAGGTGCATCACAGCATGCTTCAGCCTCTAGTCAGATAATGTATTGATCTTTGCCACTCAGTGAGAGTGTTTAGCAGTAAATTCCAGTTTTCAAGGTAGAGAACAGTAATTGTGCACACATGGCGCTATCTTTGGAGGCTGAGGTAGTGAGGAGAGGTCTTTTAATGAGTTTGGAGAAGGAAAGAGGAACTCGGAGAAAGTAAAGGAGTATTACAGTTCAACAGTAATACTTATTCATGCACAGAATCCTAATAATATCTGCATGCCATTTATCCCAATACAAACCAAAGAAACATATATGCTGTGGAAGGAGACGAGCCAAACCAATAAAACAGTTTCTAGCCTTGTATGTACTCCTCTCCCTAAGTCAGCATCCAAACAACAAAAAAGACAGAAAATTCTGTCATTCTAAGACAGAAAATTCTAACGGTATCTTCACATGAGATTGTAAGTGAGAAAAAGTGAAATGCCGCCTAGTATTAATATACTTAGAACCACCAGGAGGGCTTGCGTAGAAGTCTATTTTGATATATGTATATGTGTGTGTATATATGCATGTATATATTTTATATATGTGGATGGATGAATGCACATATTTCATTTAAATGTTAGGTAGAATTTTCCCAGTTTTGAATTTTACCTAAATCTAGTAATTTAAAATGTGTTACATATAGCAATTTCTGATGCTTTTCTTAACCTTGAAGTTACAATATTTCTTTTGCCCTTTCTATGGCAGTTACAGCTCACATATGGTTTGGCCTGCAGTCCCTGAATTCCAGTCATAAACAGACACATAGATTATTTGCAAAGCTACACCTACTTCCTCAAAGAACAATTAATAAGGCAAAAACCTTGAATAATGCAAGCAGGTCCTTCCTAAAGGAACATACAGCTTAACAAGGGGCAGTGAAAAATTCCTTTATTTGGCATTGAAAGCATGTTTCATAGCAACACACACATATTGTCTTGCTTCTGCTTTTTGGCTAACTAATTCCATAAATAATGAATTTAAATTACACAATTAATTAACAAGGCCTAGGGTTCAATGTGGAATCAATAACAATCTTTCCTCTGTAATGCTTTAGGTTAAGATCCCCAAATAAACATTTAATTTAGATTTTCATGAGGGAGTTACTGTGTATATACCAAATGATTATTAAATGTTTTTACAGAATGAGAGATTAACTATATAATAGATGGAACATCTGTTAAACAGGTTTTAATTCCAATATCCATTTCTCTCTGTTTTTAATTCGCATATCCATTTCAAGGTACTAAACTTATTTTACAGGCGCTGTATTAATATATTTCCCTTGGTATGGAATTGTAAACAACTATTTTACTGTATATGAATAAGGCTGTATGAGTGAACGTGGTGGTGGTACATAAGCATGCACAGAAGTACCAGGCACATCACATAAAACGTACCAGAGCATGGCGTAAGGCTCTGTGCTCTGCTCTA
The DNA here is from genome assembly GCA_013397275.1 of Burhinus bistriatus. Lineage (NCBI taxonomy): Eukaryota > Metazoa > Chordata > Aves > Charadriiformes > Burhinidae > Burhinus > Burhinus bistriatus. The sequence continues at coordinate 16,551 of VYXH01005711.1, forward strand.
CATGGGACAGGCTGGAGGCAGGTCTATAGGTACTCCTCAGCCTTATCCTCTTGGGATTTTGCCAGGAGGCTGCACAGAAGAAAGCAGAGGCACAGCATTAGGCCAGGTTGTGGCAGAGCACAGAGTCACTTCACGGGTACTTTCGACCATTTACACCTCCGCTCAATGTAAGCAGCTCTGAATAGTGGGACAGGAGTCTGTTTGCAAAGACAAAAGAAATTAGGCAGAAATATAATTGTACCTTTCTCTAGGTGGTCAAAGAAAGCCGCATTTTGGTAACTGCCCCTCTTTGTCCTTTAAGATACAGCACCACGACTGCTCCGTAACAGAAGAATATGTCTGTTAAAGATTTTTGAGTATTACTGGTGAAACAGCAATCAAAAAGGCAGATATGACACAATTTAACAACCGAAGAAGCTGGTTTTTTTTAGTCTGGAGAGGGGAAGAACAAATCGGCTTCCAGGCCCTTAATCAGACAGGTGCTGTTGCATTTTAAACAATGCAAGAATCAAGCTACAGATCTCCAGGACACGTTTAACTTTGTCTTGCATTAAATTGATTACTAAAGATGTGGAAGCAATTTGTGTTAAATGAAAGCATTTGGACATGGGTCATGGGTCTGACTGCCCTAGCCAAATGGTTATTTCATAATTGTCCACTGTGGGATTTCTTGCACTTTCACTGAAGCATCTGGTACTAGCCGTTGTCCAATGTGGAATACAGGGTTGGATGAAGCCAATATTCTTGTTAGGTATGGGCATTCTTCTGTGCTAATTGAAATTATCTTTTAATTAAAATATATTTCAATCTTTTACCTCCATCTACACCCAAATTTTGCTTAGCTTTTCTGAAAAGTTCAGTACAGCTTAGTGGCTCAGGCAAGGTGTTAGAGGTAGAAATCTCTGTAGCATTTTGGATAAACAAACAACTCACCAGCATGAATATTCGTAACAATCTAGAGGGGTATCAAAATTTGTTTGATAAGGAAACGTAATTGCTCTCTTAATGTAAGTGTGTTTGCAGGCCATAAAATCTTGATCTAGTTGAATGCAACAGAATTTCATCACTTACTTCATCTCAATACATTCAGGATTTACCCAGGAAAAACAAACAATTTGCTCAAGACATTATAGTGAGCCCATGACAGAGACCCAATAGATGCACAGTTACACAAAGTCCCAGTGCAATGCCTGAATGACAAGGACATATTTCCTAGTGCAGCTGCTCCCTAGCTCTAGGTGAAGTCCTAGTGCTCCAGGTTTTCTCTTACACTGGGTCAGCAAAATGCATCTCTCTTTCAAAGGCTTGCTGGCCTTAATTAATGAATGTTCGTAAAGCACTTCAAGTGCCTTTAAAGAAAGGTACTAGAGAAACATAAAAGATTACTGTTTCCCACGTGCATCATGAATGAACACAAATAAGCATTTGTGGAAACTGACATTTTCACACACATACTGAATCGCTGAAAAAATCCCAGCTTCGTTGTATTAAATATTTAGGAGGAATTTCTTTTTTTTTTTTCCCCAGGAATTCAGTACATACATGAAAATGTCAGCTTCCACAAAAGTATTTCTATTCATTTTTGATGGATGTTTATCATATTGCAAGAGATAATAGAAAGGGTCAAAGTCATGAAAAAAACTCTTTCTCTAAGATGAGGTCTGTCAGTTACAATATTCTAAAACTAAAAAGAGTTCCATTCCCCAGTTAAGCTCATGAGTTCATCTGTAAGTCACAGACTGATAGGATTTTATGGAAAATCACATCTTAAATCTAGATTTAGCAACTCAAACCCTGTGGGAATAAGGAGGACTTGCCAATGGTTGAGACTTCAGTCCTGTTTATGTCTGTTTGCCAGGATAACACTAAAAGCACATGATTTGGCCACAAGTTGCCTCATAACATGCAAGTGCTCTGAAGACCATACTCTGTACCGCAATACATTGTTATAGGTTGTCACCCTTTCTTTTTTCATGAGGTAAATTCTGTCTTAGCCTATCACCTAGGAAGAGATATCGCCTTTGAAAATTCTACTTAAACCTAAATCTGGTGGGGATTTGGGGAGAAGAGTGGGTGAGGGCCATTGCAGTGCCTTCTGCTTCTAGCATGCTTTTTGTGATTCACAGCATAGAATTCCTTTTCTTGTATTACCGTATGTAAACCTCTACTTACCTGAAAGAAGATCTTCAGAACAACCACATAAATGCTACATTCTATACGCCCATATAAAGTGACTGGGAGAAATAATTAATTTGGACATTGTCATTTACTGTAAGGTTTTACTTTTTGACTATGTTCTCACCAGTTACAAGCAGATACACAACATATACTCTGAACATATCTAAAAGGTATAAACAAGCACAAATTTTACACTGCGGACTGTGTGTGCTCCCTCTTTGTTTCTAGGAAGCAGCTCATTTTAAATTGTCTTCAACTTTACTGTATTTTATGATGGTTTTAATTTGGAGATACATGAATGAAATTACCAAAGACATATCCCACGATATTAAAAATATATTTTGCAAAATACAAAGGAGGCAAAAAAATACAAGTTCAAATCTCTTATTTGCCTAAAAGACTCAAATCTACTTCTCCCAAGAAAGCTCCTAACCAACATACATTGAAAGGGGAGTGGGGCTTTCAGACTATCCTGGTGACACGGCTCTATTTGCATAAAATGCAAGGGTCATACAGGGAGTAGAAACTTCTGTGAATCAATAGCTGCTTGTTACCTGCAGGCATCAGGATGTCTGGGTTACCGTATTTTACACAAAGGCGAACAAGCCAACATAGACCAACCAGACAAGCAAGTTAGAAATTCAAGTTAGGACTATGTCTTGGGAAAAAGTAGGTATCCAAAACCCCTCAGTCAAGGACACATACATCCTGTGTCTCTTGTTTTCCCAAAAATTGCTGTCATTTTTTCATTCTTATCTAAATGGCCAACTTCACCTTTTTGTTAATAATTTGGGGACAGCTAAACTACCTTTTTTCTTTTCGTTTCATTTAGGAAAAAAAAAAAGTTTAAAAAACATAACCTCTCAGGTAAAAAGCAAAATAAATGACACTGAAAAGTAACTATGAAGAAGTTCATTTAAGAAACCAAAACAATTAGGATACCCAGATTTCTAGCTATGAAACTATGAAGCTAGAAATCCGGTACGGGTCTCCACAAATCACAGTTTCTCAGCCTGGACCCATTCTTCTCATATGTCAAAAATGAAAAAAAAAAAAAAGTCTCAGCTAACTTTGTCATCTTCCTAAAGCCCTTCTTAAGTTTCTCAGCTATCCTCACTGTAGTTGTTGAGGGTGGTTGAGGAGGTAGAGCTAATTTTAAAGGGCCTGACACATAAAAAGGACATGCAGACATGTTGGTGAGGCCACAAAGAGAAACCAAACCACAGATACAGCTTTTCATGCTACTGTGTTCTCTGATCAGGGACATCTTTCCTGAGGGCCTTGACAAGCTGGCCTGTAATAAGTAAGATACCCAAATCTATTTTTAAAAGTGGAGAAGTTACATTACCCCAACATTTGTTAACCCAGAATATTTTGAAATTTCTCTTTCAGAAATGGTGAGGCTCCTTAGGCTGGGCCAGGGGGGTTAGGTCTATTATTGTCGTTTACCCAGAACATCTTAATTTGTTTAGGTGGAGAGAGATAACTTGACCTACAAAATCAAGAAAATGTGTGAAGCTTTAGAAAGGATATGATGTGCATAAGAGGAGCAAGGAGGTTGATGCCAAGAAGTGAACACTCATGTTCTGAGAGCTCCTAATGTGTAAATGATTCAACATGATGGGGAAGGATGTGGAAAAGACGCATAAAAGAGAATTCAACCTTTTCTCATATGCTTCAGGTGACTTTAAAAAAATCAGAATAAAGCAACCAAAAGGTCACATCATGAGGACAGGAGCTGATCAGAAGTTTAAGAATTTTTTAGGCTAATTCTTAGAAATGTCCATAGTATTTTAAACCACTAAATTCACCATGGGTAAGAGTCTGAAATCTTTAATCTAGACAAATTACAAAGCCACAAAAGACAGCTCTGATCTCCAACAGGGTTGAATAAAGCAAAAGTAAGGAACTTGGTTCTGCAAAATGCACATAAAAGAAATAGGATTTGATAGATATACCATATCCCTGCTATGTCCTTTTCTCTTATCAAAATACTTCAACGCTCATCATGGCTTTTTTCATGCTAAAATAATAACAATAAACACAAAGCATGATCAGCTACAGTGGCATTTCTCACCACCCATCAGTTACAGAGCCTGAAACAGGAAGTACCATTTTCCAAATTGAAAATGTTTGAATGGGCTGTCAAAAAGCCTCTCAGTAAATGTGTTCCATCCAACAGAAACAAACCCTGTGCAAACAAATCAAGTGGTGCAGAAATCCTTTGCACAAGATGATAGGCGAGGCCTCCATGCTGACACTGTATGCAAGCCAAGTTTTCATGTACTTTGATGGCTGACCTCCAACTCCTGACATATTCATTATATTCCAGCATGTTGGGCGCAGATTGCATTGAAGTGATGACAGCTACAAGACAGCCAACAAGGAATATGGGCATTCTGGCAACAGGTGGCCTTTCATTTGTACTGGGAAAGTTAATCTAGTTTATCATCAAAGTATATTATGTTCAAGGAGTGTCATGTTTTGAGAAGTCTAGTGACAGATCAAACAGAGGAAGCATTCTTCCATAGACTGTGACATTTTTTGTAGACCGAACCTTTCAAGCTGCTCTATTGTTTATGCTTGATTTAGGTCAGTTAAATGTTATTCCATTGTCTCGGCGTTTACATTGCTGGCTCCAAATTACAGTTTCTGTCCTATGTCAAAGGCTGATGGAGGCATGCCGTAAAGTATGCAGCCCTGGGACCACCATCAGCCACATGCTGGGGAATACTTGATTACCTTGCAAAAGGTGATTTCAGAAAGACGATACTCCTCAAGGAAAAATAACAGATAGAAATACTTCTGGGAATGTGCGTGTCTTTAGCTCTGACAACCACATTAGCTGCAAATCCAGTCCTGAAAAATCTTACCCCCCTGCCCACTTTGCTTATCTATTTCAACAGACTGAGGAAAATGATGTGTAAAATTGAAATCATGTCAAAGTCTCATAACTCAAGTGGTTGATGTGAACTCTGGGTTTAATTTCACTTCTACTTTTGGAGGTAGGTCAGAGAAATACTGCACCACAGTTAAAGCAAACCATTGATTTTACATGTAAGAATATAGCCACAGAGCTGGCACTATTTTTTTCTGCTGAAACTGTTTTGGGATAACAAAGTATTTTTTAACTAAATAAAGATTTTCAACAAATAAATCCACTTGCCATGGAAATTACAAAGAAATATAGTCAGGAGATATAAACAAGCAGAAAAGACCCCAACACCAAAATACTTAAACTGGAAATGGAAATCTGGAAATCCCAGTGCAGTCCCCAAATATTGCAGCTTTAATATCCTAAATCACTTTTTCTTCTCTACAGACTGCTTGCTGAGATACAGACTTACCTGAGGATCTTGGAAGCAAAACTAGACACATCAAGAGAAATGTGATCTAACCAGGGAAACTGAGCCACCAACAGAACCGGCACACTAGCAGGGCTCGAACTACAGCTCCTGTAGGGTACCATGGCAACATTTTCAAATCAAAATATCAGGCTTTAAGATGAAACACTTTTTTAATGGATTTTTCTCAGAAATAACAGCTTAATGGAAAATGTAGACAAGTGGCTTCCTTTCATAAAATAAAATTTGCCAAATAGAGGGAAAAAAATCATCTTTTTCTAACATTCGTTGCTAGCAGTGTAGTTAAACTTAAACTACTGCTGAATAAGGATCCAAATGTAATTTGACAGAAGAGCAGTCTGAAAAATCCAGTCATGTATGTAAATATTACTTTTGTAAAGGTGACTGTTAATCAGGAGTCTCATGAGAATATGTGGCTTTTGCATTCATTGGACATAATATTTGAAAGATTAGAATCAATACAGATGTTTTAGTTGAGGTGAAGAATGTGTTCCCTGAAGTCATCCCCACCTCCTGCACTCTGGCTTTCACCATGGAGTTGCCTGTGAGCATGTGAACTAAATTAATTTGAGGTGCAACTTCATGAGAAAATGTATTCCAGTAGAGCACAGGTCAGCTACATCCTTTAGTCCTTGCAACCAGACCACAGCTAGTCCAAAGACATTTACAACCAGTTTCTAGCTTTCCAAGCAAATATTTTACTGGCATTTTTTTTTTTAACTGAAAGATATTAAGGAGATAATTTCTCATATAACAGTGCCTTTAAGACTTCTCGGCAACTTCTAGAAGCTGTGGCATAAGTATGTAATGTTTCCAACACAACCAGTAAGAAATATGAATCATCTTCCTATATGGCTTTCATATGTATACTTGTTAACAAAGTAAAATGTTTTATGATGACTCCTGAGAAAAAATTGTGGTCTGATAAACAAAAGTTAGGAAAAGCAAAAACACACATCATCTAGAAAGATAAAGCCAGCTAGGAAGAAAAAAATGCGGGAAATAAATTACGCAAGTTTGCAGAATGTGACAGGTGAAACAGAGCTCAGGGTGTTACCTAGTAAAGAACAGCAGACAAACAAACGGCAAGTATGCTGCTTTTCAGAGATGAATACACCCAGGTCACCACCTCTCCCTCTTACAATGTCCATTGACACCGGTTAGTTGACAGCTGTGAATATCTTTACTTCTGTAAGTCCTTTCCTGCATACGTAAGAGTGGCTCCTGGTTCGTCAGTTGCTTGCCCCAACCTGTCTAGTGGATTTATAGCTTCTGATTATAATTGTCTTTACAATGTTATGCACTTAATTAAAATATATGTGCATTCTACTCCTTGTGTGACTGAGAGCAGAATCATGCCCACAGGTTCTTATTTCTTTCACATTACAACAAAACATGTTTCTATCGTTTTTGAGCAGAGATTCCTGGTTTTGCCTCATGTCCTCTGCCTGTTGCTCATGTTGGCCTAACTCCTTACAACTGATTTTACAACTGGCTTTTAATTAAAAAAGATATTACGCAGTTCCTTGCGGTGCTCTCTTATCTTTCCCCTGTGATCCTAGCTGTCAGAGACAGAATGTTTTGGAATTTTAATTTAATTTTATTGCAAAGTTCTTCCCAATTTTGTCCTTAATACTTGTAGCCAGTTATTGAGTAGCTGCAAACTGGAAATAACGTGTAATTTGGTTAACCAGGTGATTTTGCAAGTCTCCTGCATCAAAGAACGCATAGTAGAATTATGCCATACAGTGTTGACTAAGCTAGAAGTTAAATAATAACCATTTGAAATCATTCTTTGCCTGCTGTTTTATAGAGAGACTTCCCCTTCTCTGCTCTTACGGTGTTGCAGTTAGCCTGTGAAAGCAGATCTATGGAAAATAGGCTTTGTAATGGCTTCCTGCCCCCTGAAAAGAGGAAAAGAGTGGGCCCAGATATGAAGTTTTAATGTCTCAAGCCCACCATGGCTGTTCTGCTTAAGGAAAAAGGCAGATAAAAACTTGATTTGATGTATGCGCTTCCTTCAGCTGAAAGGGGGGGTTGAGTCTTGATCCAAAATATTTTAAGAGGAAACTTAAAGGGTAAATTTGATTCCTTCTTCATAGCCATTATTCCCCCGAACCTCTGAATGCTTAGTGCAAGGTGAGAGAAGATTAAAACAAGAAGTTTTGCAGTCTTACAAAACCTCAAAGCAGTGCTGCATGACTTTCAGTGTTGCATACAAGCATATTAGCTTTCTGTGCACACCTAGGCTCTACAGAGTACTGACTTTTGCAGGATGTCCACCAGCAGAAACAAGACTGAGAAGAGCAGATTTTGTTATACACATCACACAATTTTATGACTGCTAATGCTTTTATACATGGACTAACAGAATGGGATTCTGGTTCACAAAGGAGGTTTGTTGGCACTATTCTAACAAAAAAAAATAAGCAATAATATTAAAAAAAGAAGTAAATAAACTGCAGATGGACAAAATAATCATGACAAGTTCTCAAGAGAAAAGTACTGCTGGAGTCAGAATGGTTGCTGTTTCTGTCACATTTGAGTGAAAACTTTTGATTCTCACCCCAACTTATAGTTGCCTTAGCTTAATTCATCATTAAAATCTTTTTCCTAAATTACAATTTCTAAGAATAATGATGACACTTGAAATAGATCAGAGCTGCTCAACCAGAATGCTTGGAGACTGAGATACTCTTGTTAACAGGACAGAGAGATGTCATGACTTTGAGTTATGAGAAGTAACGTTTAGCCACAAGCTTCTAGTGAAAGTTCTTAGGATTGGGAATTATATTTATCCTTGTTCCTTCTTTTCAATGACCACTTCTTCTATTTGTTTAAAAATCACTTTTGCAGAAAACATTTCAACCAGCAAATCCCTCTGAGAGTGAATTTGTAAAGGCAAACACTAAGGCTTTCTCTGGATTGACTCAAAGCTATTGTTTTTCTATAACCAGATAACAAAAAACCAGTGTTATCTCACTCAAAAATCCTAACAGCAGACAAAGCATGCTCACTATTTCCTGTGAAGTACTGGAGTACCCAGGTAAGGTCAGATCTGTACCCTGCCCCTGCAGTTGACTTCATCTGATTGACCTTGTTCTAACTCTGAAAGTGCTCTGTTTATGCTACATTTTTGGCACAAATCAGTTAATGCATAGTAGTTATCTGCATGTAAAACACTTCTCTGCCATGTAAAGCAACCACTGAAAAAGGAACTTATACCACTCATCCACTTAGGGATACTATCAGACTGCCCCAAGAGCAAAAGCTGTGTGTTAGAAAATCTTACTTGTCTGTCCCATTTTGTTGTTGCCGTAGAGAAGGTGTCAACAGAAACACAACTATTGTTGCAAGACTGTGCACAGGCACAAGTAAAAGCAAGCTTCTCTGACTACACTGTGGGGAAAGAATCCGAAGTTGCTTGCCTTTCCCAGTCGCCAACAGAAGCAGAAGCAATGTGAATTGTGGAGAAACTACTTCTCTTCCCCACAGAAATCTGTGACATGTTTGGCTGACAGAGGCACCGATTTACATCCTCACGCTGCTACAATACCTGTCCTGCGTTTGGCCTCTCATAGATATTCATTCTCTAGAATACTGTTTCAGATATTTACGCACCTATAACACACGTCCCGAAAGCTTGTATTGCAGCCTTCTGCCAATGCTCTCACATGTCAAGTAGTTCAGACATTGAAGACATTAACAAAATATATATCATGTAACCAAAATGCATTACAAGATACTGTCTTTTATGGAATAACCGTTAAGAAAAAGAGGAGCAATGAGATTTTCACCCTAAAGTGTACATACATCCTGTTTATAAAATGCAATGCAGATATCAAAATGCATGCTAATGTCTGCAGTGATTTCATGGCATGAGCTTCCAATGAGCTTCTGTGACATTGCCACTGATTTTTCTTATTAAGAAAAATTATTTCTACATTCCATCATGCCGATTTCTGGAGGTATGCACTAAGGAACTAGTGTACAGTAACTCAAATTAGATACAGCGTGTCTCTGCTTAATTTACTTCATGCTGTTAATTACCCATCTAGAGATTTTAATGATGACACATTTAATAATCCAGATCTGTCTATGTATAAGTGCATGTTTAAACTGAGTGGAACTTATTTTGTTTTGGTACATGACTGGCAACAGTAACCTGGGAATTTCATGTAAAAGGATGTTGAATAAGCTGATTTTTACTAGTCCTCCTGCCAATAACAGATTGGTAGTGTAGAAGGCTTCCATAGGAGGCACTTTTTCCTGCCAAGACCCTTCTGTGGAAAGCAAAGTCACTTAATCCCTAGGTCTTTTTCATTTTGCAGTTCAGAACAAAGGGTCCAGTCACATGTAGTTGTAGACTTAACATGTACTCTGCAAAGAGCTATGCTGCAGAGGCAGTTCCTACGCTTTTCTCACAGCCCACCCTGGCTGTATTTCACCGTCCTTTGCTGGAAAACAACGTTGATTGACCAGAATAGAAGGTACCTCCTGGCAAAGGAGTACTGGCAAGCTACAAGAGGTCTGGTTGGGGTGAAAATCCCCTGCCTAAACACCAGAGTTGAAAGACGGTAGATGTAAACATTTTCAAATCGTGTTTCAATATGATGGTGCAGTTCTAAGTGGACTGTTTCCATATTTCAAGTTAAATATATATTCTAGTACTTGCTGAATTAGAGCCAAGGACTTTGTCTGTCTATAAGGTGTTTCACAAAATCACATTGGTTATGATTTCATTCATCTTTCAGATAATTTGTTTACACCTGGTGTTCTACTGCCAGTACTGTGGGTGCAATAAGGATTCCTGCTCCAGTCTGTGCTATCCACACCCAAGAACTGCAACCCGCAATATATTTCTTCAGCCAGCCAGTCATGTCCAACATGGTCTGTTGCCCTCCATATGTGTCCTGTAGACCGGGGGCACCTGGTTAAGTAGTAGTTCCTGCTACTTTCTGTCAGTTTGCAAGATTCCAACCTATAAGGATATTTTTAAAAGATAAAATAATACATTTATAAACACAGATAAATTGCACTTAAATTAAGAAGACAGTCATTCATCTGTGCTTTTAGGGGCTGAGCCTGATGAGGGCAGAAAACTTGTCGCCTTTCTTTACAGCGTGTTTTGCCAGTCATGAAGATGAAGGTGAAGACCATGCAGAGCACAGTATTTTAACTACTGCATGAGGAAATGTGCTCAACACTTTATTTAAATGCAAATAAGCAAGCAGTAGGAAGACTTGCAATTGATTTTACAAATTTCACAAATAACTTCACAAATAATTAATAGTGTTAATCTATACAGTTTCCTTCTCATCATGCCCTGTACTTTAGATTTCTATCTAGTGTTCTGAAATCCACAGGGATAGCAAAGTGTTTGAGCAGCAAAAAACAGTTAGGAGTTTAAACTGAAATGAGGCCAGTATACAAGGGGGTTGTGCAAAAAACCAAGAAATCGTTGTCATTTCTTTATCCGTAGTATTGACATTGCAAACATCTTGCAGTACAAAATGTGCACTTTTTGAAAGCAATAAGAATGATTTACTGGAACTCACTTCCAAACTCTTATTAACCATAATAATCTGACCACAGAAACTGACTGTCAAAAAGAATGCAACTGTTTACATAATAATGTCTCACAATACTTGAAAAATAAGACCACAGTCTAATAAATATTACAACCAATTAGATTTCTCAGTTCCTTTATCTATGTGTTAGAGGAAAAGTTGCTGGTCCTTCATTATTAAGCAATATTCAAGAGCTTTGGTTTTATATTTCTAAGGCAACAATTTGTCTTACATCAGTTTTGAGACATTTAGTTTTTCCTTTTACATGAGTTGGAACATCTCCCTTTCAGTTCCTCTATGATGATATTTTTTTGGTCTCCTGAGGACATGAAATAGAATTTTTATTCATATACTTCCTCTTTTGAAAGAATATGCCTGTATTCATGTTTCTTATCTGTGAACACTGTAACCTATTCCTAGTAAACCAGGCTCAGTTTCACATGTAACAATGGTCTATTGTGTTGTTCTTGACCTTGCCTACTGAAGCGTCCCTTAAAAGCACAAATGAACTTTAACTAGTCAATGAACCAGGTGCTGTTCTGTCCTCCGTAGCCTTTCTTTAAGGTTTTAATTCAGCACTTATTTCAGGACCGCTTTGACTGGTACATTCACACACTCTACTAGTTTAGTTGTCCATTTGTATTTGAGCAATAAAGAGAAGTTCTCTCATGGATTGTACCACTCATAGTCAAGCGGTCCTCTAACTCTCTGGAGGTCAGTAGGAATCCATTGTCTCTTACCAGTGTTTACATGACGTTTCTTTTTTTGGAGGAGGGGGAAAACCAAACCCAGCCAAAAAGCCCTAAATCGCTATTTAGGAAATTATGTGACAATTTCCATGCTAGGAAAAAATTAAACTAATCATCTAGATATTTTAGAATTAGGCTCCTCCAGTGTAATGATACAGAGTGAAGGTCTTAGAAAGACTGAAGTGTATCCAAATATATCCATAGTTACCTTCTTGTCCAAAAGTGTTTGAAAGTACCATAAATGGTCCAATGTTCTCTTTTAGCATCTATTTCATTTAAGAAAATAAAAAGTGTCAAATTGTGTTACTGTCTTGCAGTAGCTTCGTATTATGATTTCTTTCATAGGTACAAAGATGAGACTCAGGTGTAAAGATAGGGAACAGATCCATATTTTATCAGCAAGAAAGAGCTTAACATATAACCTCTCCCTTAAATTCATCAGATTTCATCACAGAACCAAAACCGCTTTTGTACCGTTACTCCAGTTGGGAAGCCTGTTCCAGAGTTTAATTTCTCTGGTGAGCAACTCAAATAAAGTAACCAGGGAAGAAAGTTTGATTGATCTATTTCCTCAGCAGTAGCTTATACACTAAGGGCAATATTTTCAAGCAAAACTTAGGCAAAGCTTCCTTTAAATTGAATGTGGGCACATTGTCACATAAAAACATCACCCAACAAAACTCCTAATTCTTGCAATTGCTTATTTTATACCTAAACTCCACTTAGCTAATGGGAATAGGCTTTCACCATGTTTCTCAAACTGTCACATTTTTAACTATTTATACTTCAGCATCCAAAAGACTTGACTAGATTGAGATATAAATGTCCTAGACATAGTGCAAAGATATGTTAAATGAAAGTCCCAGCCTTGCACATCACAAAGAGCCTGCAACACTGAATATTCTGAGCTTTGTACAACCTTCAGCTAAAGATATCTGATTCTTTGTGGACTATAGACCCAAGAGATTGGAGATGTCTGCCTTTGTCAAGCTGGCAGGAATTAATTTATTCTAATAAATGCAAAAATGTTAGCTTTTTAAGTCTTCAAGGCTATAACACTATCAGGGCATTTGCCTTTGATCCAATATAAATGAAGATACCTGTTCTGAGGAGTAGCATAATTTATTTATTCATTCCCTGCTCTCCCCCTTTCCCACTAAAGGGCTGTTAACAAAATACGAGATTTTTTAAAAACTTTATATAGAATATAATGAGTCTTTTCAAAAAAGGACTTGCTTACTTTGAATATAGAACCATTCGTGGTTCTTCTAAAAGCATGCAGCCTATGAGAGAGAGGCCGTCACTGTGAGAAGGTTCACACTGACTGTCTACACTAGTAGCAACTGATAGACTACCCTAAATGACAGGAGATGCTTGATATTTTGCAGTGTCATGACACATGGGCGACATTTCAAAAAAGTAGCTATACCGGACTAAGTTGTCTGTAGTGGTTGGCAGAGCAGGAGGTAAAGAAAGGTGGACCAGTTCCAGCCCTGTGATTGTGAGAAACAGATCTCCTCCTCTTTTCTGCACCTCCTTCCAGCTCTGCTGATCCCACTAAATTGCTGTGTCGGGAATAAAGACTTTCATATTTTGTAAACCATGAGTGCTTAAGAGTGAAGTTTTGCCTTTCCTCATGCAATACTCCCTATTGCACAAATAAGGATCAGAATTCAGGGCCAAGAGCCATTGAATAAAAATTTCTTTATGCAGGAATTTCTCTCGTAGGTGCTTCTAGCCTAATTATTACCTCTTTCTGCCAAAATGATTAAAAGTTTTGACCTACTGGGTTTTTTGCCCCTTTCAAAACAAAAAAAAGCACCCACAGAAACAAAGGCACTTTATCAGAAAGTGGAAGAGTTATATTGGTTGTTATTACTATACCAGGTGGTTTTTTGAGTGGAAAGAAATACAAATCATTTGTAATCACAGTACGCAAAAAAAAAAAGAAAGTCTTAATAACAAACTTGCTCATAGCATGCAAAACAAACATGAAAATCACTGGGTTTATGGCTTATTACAAGCTTCTCAGATGTTTCACATACAGGAGCCGCTAAGCTGACCTATGATTTCATGCTGACATCATACAGATTTAACAGTTTCCCTTGAATGGGAGAGCAGATAAAACTAAGTACTGGCAGATCTGACATTCAACATGCAAGATGTGGAAAAGCAAATCCATTTCTCCACAAATCAAAGAAAACGTTTGCACCAATTTTTGAGTCATGAAGCTTCTGAGTTATGCCCAGTCTGATTCAAAGTCCATTACTTCTTTCATGCCGACCCCACTTATGGTTTTGATTCACCACTGCTGTCGCAGAGAATATGTCATTCACACATCTTTCCTTTTCAGTCAGCTATTTAAAATAATACGCAAAATGGGTTTTGAAAATGGATGTTATATCCCAGTCCTAGAAGTTATCCAGGGCCAAGTCACTTATTTTAACAAAACAAACAAACATACAAACAAACCCCTACCAACTTTGTGGTAGTAGATTTGGGAAAGGGCGTTTCCATTAGATAGTGAAATAGACTGAATGGTACTGGGGACTATAAGGCAGGTTGCTTTCCAGCCTCTCCCTGCCTTCAAGATCTCCTGCCCCATGAAGTCTCTCTCATTCTACCACCCCCTGGAAATCTACCCAGTGATCCTACCACAAAGTTCCTGGGGAGAAGGTAGCCTGCGGTGGCACAAGTTTTAGCTGGTGGTCCAGAAAGGCCCAAAAGATAAGAGTACCTCTCTGCCACCCCAGTATTTCAACAGGAGGCTCTTCTCTCCTGTTTATTTGCTCCCTGATGGGTGGTGCCTTCGTCTGTCTGTGAGCTGCCTGTGGCACAGCAAATCTGCTGGGTTTGTTCCAGAAATGGGGCAGATGAAACACGTTGAAAATATAGGCACCAGAGTTGATCCACATCCATCAGCATTTCTCAGCCCTTTCTACACACATGACATACAGACCCCCAGCTGTCCTATGGACTACACAACAAATAGTCTACAGACGAGTCAACTTCTCGCTCATGCTTGGTGCGGGCATAAACGACCTTTTCATTATGAAGAAAAACCCAGTATTGGAGCTGAGCCAAAACAGGTCACAAAACCTACATAAGCAGTAATTTCAGCAAGCCAGACCCATTTCACCATTGTTCAGGGTGAAACAATACATTAAACTAAATGAGATAATGAAAGTCCTTTTCATTTATTAATTACATTATTGTTTTGCTGCCTATGCAGAAATAGATTTTCAGCCCTGATCAGTTTATTCATGTGTTTGACTATCTGGAGAGTGTAGAACCACCACCCTGACGGTCAGAGAAGAGTTTAACTTGCCTACTTTTCAGAGACACATATGTCAACATATTGGAATCATATTTTCAAATCCAGTTTGATTCTTCAGTGTTATAACATGGATCTCACACTTCATCTCTTGCATTGGATGTTTTTCTCATTTAAAAATTTTTACTTTTATTTGCCCATTAAAACTGAAGACCCCATGACACAGGAGATATCTAAAATACAACTGATCAATTGAATCTTGGACAATCCACAAAAATAAATATTTTCCTGATTTGGAAAGACTGTTTTATAATCCTGCTGAGATTCTGCCACTGATTTTTAACTCTGTTTTCACCTGTAACCAAACAGAAATAAAAACCTGTGATTTTCCAAGCTATCATACATGATGTTATCATTAGCAAAATTCAAGTTGTTCATATCAGTTTGTCACATATTTTGAGAGAATCTTTAGGATATTTTGAGAGAACATTTAAGATATTTTGAGAAGCTTAATTATCTAACAGAGCAGTGGAAAAAGAGGGAAAAAAAACTATTCATAGTTCATAGCTATGTTTTATTTCTTTTCTATTAGAGTTACTGAGGAGCATTAGTCCAGCCAGAAAACTATTTTGAACAGAAGAGTGAACAATGACTCACAGACCATAACTTGAGCTTCTGCGACAGCTTTGATGTCACCTTGACCTAAAAAACTATCATAATTTTTAAAAGTCATTCCTCCTTTGTTGTTACAGAATCTTGAATCTTACCCTTTGGACTACAACAGATTCATATTTCATGTCATTGTGCAGTTTTTAAGGGCTTCATTTAGAGAATAAGTTACTCACATAGTTAAAAAACAACTTTTTTTGAGTTTTTCTGGAACTCTTTTTTCTACTGAAGAGAAACAATGGGTTCAGACTTCCATGGGTTTAAACGAAAAAAGTTACTTGTGACACTTAATATACCCTTTTTGTGTACAAAACACACACTTAGAAATAACTGTAACACCTCTTGAAAAGGCAAGAATAAATATTCTGTATTCAGTAATTAAAATTGAACCCATGGCACAGATTGCCACTTCTTAAGGTTTATTTTTAACTTTTTGAATTTAGAAATTTGTAGTTTATTCCCATTACTTACAGATCTGCTAGGCATTTGAAACTGAGTTATACTGAGAATGAAGAAATTCATTGGTTGGTTGTAAGAATTTAAGCTGGCTCCTCCTCTCTACAGTAGGACACCTGACTCCAGAGAAGATCAGCTCCCTCACTATAGCATGAGGTCTTTTTGTTTACTGACGACCTAACTTGTATTAACTGACAATTTAGGGATTTCAATTAAAAAAAATATAGTGAAAATAAAAGAGTCAGCAAGGATTATACTTAGTCTGAAATCTGTATAAGGTACTAGAACTGAAATAAAATTTTCCACCAGGGGATTTTTTTAGCAAAAGAACAGTAGTTTTTTCTACTCAGCTGAAGCCGTTAAAATACATGCACCTTTGACAGTAACAAATCTTAAGTAATGTCATTTTAAAGTTTACAAAATAATGAAGAAACACAAATTTAACAGATCATTCTCCTGAAATACAGAAAACATGACTAGGTTATTTGTCTAATATTTAGTGAGTCTTGATGCATAAAAGTAAGGGAAAATATTTCCATTTATACTAGTAATAGCAAAAAGGAATTTTTAAATATTGTCACACATTTCTTCTTAACTTTCTGCTCTGTTTTTATTTCCTTTCTGAAAATTGATATATCTTTAGCTTTCGTTTTGCTTCTGCACCATATTCTTACAATGCATTGTTGAGACAAACCTGTAAGACTAACATTATCAGAATATCTGAAACAATGTATTTCCTGCAGCTCACCTCCTACTAATAATAATTAGAATGTTCACTATTTCGGTTTGGTTTAATGTTTTGCGTTTTTTTCATTAAGTTGGATCCTCAATACTGTAGTTTAAATGATAGCTACAATTCTGTATTTCTTTCCTCAGTTATTGTACCTCCTTTAGTGATTTCACTGAGAACTTAATGTTTCCTGAGAGAGGAAGACAACTGACCAAATTTCAACTATCGGATTGCAAATCACTTATCTTACCAAAACTACCTATATAGATTAATCCACATAAGGTTATATGCCTGTCAGTCCTTTCTTCAAGGCTCTACAGTTTTGGACAGAAATGGTAATGTTCTGCCATAATATTTACCATCAGGTCAAAGAACTAATCAAGTTAAAAAATTTCTTAGTCCATAGAACCAGATTCTGCTACGACGGGTAAGCTGAAAACACTGGTCCTTGAGGTCCCAGGCTGTGATGAACCACTCACATCATGCAGGCAATGAACACTGTTAATTGTCTTGCAATGATTCAGAAAATTCAACTTCCACGGGTGCAAAGGTAAAGAGAGTGCTCTAGGATACAGTGAGAAAGACTACTGCAGTGACAGCCATGTCATGTTTCAGTACAAGGGCTTTCAACACAGTTCAGAAAAGCATGAATTCCTGTTGTATTTAATAATAATGAAACAAGAATTTCAGTGAGGAGTTGAGTTTATTTACACTGCACATCAATGCAGTGGGAATTTTACACACGCCAGAGTGGGGTCTTATTTTAAATCACACAATGGTGTTTATTCACCAAACTACTGAATTTATTTGGGACTATATAAAACTCCATATTCTAATTTTATGATGGTCTTAGACCTAAAGACATAGGTTAAGTGATGGTCTACGTTACTCCTATCTCTTACTTTTCAACACACATTTGAAAGAAGTCATAAACAAAATGGCAAAAATGACAAACACCTTAACCGCATTGGTATTAAAATGCTGTACTGCAATACAGGATTTACAATCTGTGGCAATTCAGGTTTGTCCAAAAAGATTAATAATAGTGATTTTTTTCCAATGTATATTGGATGGAATTTAACACTAATATTGATTTTGAATAATCATGGCAGTACAGTAACTATAAAAATACTGCAAGGAAACTTATTGGAGAGTGATTCAATGAAGTGACCACCTGTTTGCAAGTATTTTTCTTCTGAGTATTTTTTTGTGAAGTTTATAAATTGGTCATAAGAAGTGTGTTTCAAATGGAACTCAGAGTGCCAAGAATTTAGTCTAATCAATTCTAATGATACATCTGATAATGTATCATTTTCTTTACTGTTAATGTTTTCCTTTATTTTACATAAAGATGCAGTGTAAAAATAATCTTTATATGTAGACATACATCACACACAGACATACTGATGTTTCGAGATGATTTTTGCACTTTTCATTAATGAATAATTACCTCCTAAAAAGAAATAGCACTTTTTGCAATATCTATTAATAAAAAGGAAATTATTTTTGTAGTATTGCTGTCAGGAAAGCTGGACTCCGTATTTGTGTATCTGGAAATATAATTTTTATTTTATTTTGTAAGAAACAATTATATCTCTCTTTTTTTTTTTTTTTAAATTTAACAGATGAATACAATGTTTCTCTGTGCAGCACTAGCATTTACAGCAAAACTACAGAAGCCAATATTTTTCTTGATGTTTGCATTTTTTTACAATCTGGCAGAGATTACTTTATCTTACAAATAAAATAACTTTTTCATAAACATGTGGGAATGTTAACGGAAGGCTAGGGAGCATATAAAAGTAGTTTATACAAACCTGGATTAAAACCAAGATTAGTATTTTGGTCTGATGTGAAATAATAACCCAGTTTTAAAAAACCAAACCTTTTGCTAGAAAAAGGGGAAAACCCACCTTTTTGAAGCCATATGGGAAGTGGACAATGTTCTGTCTGTTCGAGAGGCTTTGGGGGATATGCAAACAACAGTGGGATAAGCACCCAGCAGAGAAAAGCTGCAGAGCATACTGCTCCAGGCGCACAGCTGCATCCTCAACTGGCGGGCACCAGCTGTGCCAGTGGCTATGCATCTCCGAGGCCAGGTGCTATGGAGGCACCTGTCCTCTTTCTTGCCCGCTTCCCCGCAGCCCTGACGGAGAGACCAGTGCCTTTGCACAGTGGCGCTGTGGCTGCCCTCCCCCTCCTCCACGACCCCGCGTGCTGGTCAGACAGACCTGGAGAGACAGGGGTCAGCACCCCGGAGTGTATGCCACGTCCTGTTTGCGGTCACATACTGCAAGTGTGTCCTGATTCTACAAGCCATACAGCAGTGGTGCTCCCAGCCCAACCACCTGCCCTCCCTCCAGTGCACAAAAGTAGAAAGGGGACTGGGTCATATATCCCTGTCAAGTCTGCTGCCCACTACTTTTAGGACAGCCTCTAAGGACCTGTCTATAATGAGATTTTATGTACAAACATTGTCACATTGGTGACATACATACCCCATGGCTGACATAGTCTTGATAGCCTGATATAAAATGGTATACATTGATGTAATTTATTCCTGTCTAAAATTAGGATCATTAATTCCAAAACAAATTACCCTTTGCCTTGCAGCAGTTTACCTATTGTGCACAAAGCAGTGCAAACAGTCATGATGTTTATAATTATGATTTATCTTCTGCTTCAGCATCACCTTTATTGTATACCCAATTTACCTATAAAGCCAGCTTTTACTTGATGCAAGTTAAAATGATAGGAATGAAAATATGGAAGCCAACACTGCAAGCTCTCAAAAATTTTGCTGACATGGAAACCAAATTCTCACAATTGAAAAGTCACAGTATGAGAAAAGGTCCTGTCCTTCCTGAAACAGAGTATCTGGGGAAAGGACAAATGCTTAACAGAGGGAATCAAAATGAATGAGGCTTGGTGAGCTACAGAAAAGGAAAACATGCATTAAAAAAGATTATTCATTAAATAAACATACTCATGGATGTGTATCGTGAACCAGATTCAATAAACACTAGAGCACATGTTTAAATTTAAGCACTCACTGCAAAGTGTCTTAGGTGCATGCTTAAGTGCTATACTGAACAGAGATTTTGCAAGTGAAGTTATGTTTGTGTGCTTCACTGACTCACAACCTGTTATATTTTCAGAATATTCAGAAGAATATCTTGCTAATGTTTTACACTCAGATACTTTTCTCATTGCTGTCATTCCTTTTTAACAGTAGAAATGAATGATTACAAAGAAAACATCCTTGACATAGATAAAATATTGGGCCCGTGCATCCTTTAAAAGCATCCTGTCATGTAGCTTGGAAAAAAAAATAAATGAGGAAAGTAACAGTAGCACTATACAGCTCGGCAACGATTAACAAGGCTAAAAGGATTAACACTGAGTATTTATTTTATGAGGGACACAATGGTATTCTGGAAGATCACATAGAGAAATCACTTGCAAAAAAAGCTGGATTTTTTGACGAATGAAGGTTTCCGTTAGCACTATTTGTAATTTCAGAGCATATGACTGCTGGCAACCATTGAAAAATGACATCATCTTTGACCCCAGAAATACAAGTGATAAATATAAGAGGATTATAAACCATTTTCCATAGTGCTTTAATGCTACTTCCTAGCTTGTCAGAATTGATTGCCTTAGAAGGAAAGTAGTAAATATTTAAAAGTCTTCGTTGTTGGCAGATTTAGCTTGTTAACTGTGAAGGCAACATTAGCATAAATATCTTCTAAATAGTACCATTATCGTTCTCTGGCTGTTCGTATGACCGGGCCAGAGCTCAGCTGAGCTCATCAACACTCACCACAGGGAAAGGGTTTGCTATACGTTTTGGAAGCCACTTTTTTTTCCATGGCTGTGGCTTACCCTCCCAGCTTCCTTCTTCTCTAGGCTACCATTCCCCTCACGGTGTGTCCAAAGCCTCACAGCTGTGATGCAGTTCACGCTTGATGCCAACCAAACACAGGCTGCCTTTCCTTTGAGGGCCATACCCCGGTGGCCCCTGGAGGCACAACTCCACCCCAGAGCCACATGTCACACCCACCGGCTTGCTGATGCAAAGTGCTTTAGCTCCACGGATGACAAACATTAAGGAAGAGCTGAATATCTCCATCATCTGCCTCAAAGCATTTGGAGGGGTTGGACGATGGGTTTTATGCACTGTCCAGAATACCTGGCCTTTTTTCCACCTCCTACGAGCTGTAGAGAGCAAACAGCAGCAGCATTAGAAGACAGGAATTGCCTGTCATAGTTTGATTTACTAGTTTACAGCATTAATGTTATCCCATGAACTGTTATGCCAAACTATCAGGTGCACAGAAACACCAAGACCACAAATAAAAAAACAGTGCACTTAAGGTATTTTTATAAAATATATGAAGGATATATAAACCTCTCATTTATTTTCCTTTTCATAGGGTGCTAGAATTAAAACCACAGATGTTTTAGAAAGTTAGCAGCAGGGTATTTACATTAAGGTACATTTTCTCCTGGGGAAAAGGAGAGAAAGGTTAAAACATTTTTTCATTCTTGTGTAACCCTACTCTGTTTGTTTATTTATTTGTTTTGTTTATTTCATATATCTGATCAAGCAAGCTGATGTCTGGAAGAGCACAGCGTTGAGGACTTAAAACTTCAAGTGTGTAGCATTTTGCACTGCAGTCCTAGATGCAGGAGAAGGGCTGTACAATCAAACCTCCAGGCTTATTCACTGTACTTGGCTACTGTACCTTTCACTAGCTATATGGCTGTCCTGTACAGGGAATATGATTGAAACCAGGGTATCTGCTACACATGCCGAGTGTGGAGTCCTGGAAACACTTTTACAAGGAGCGCTTACGCATTTGGAGTTTAAAGAGGGCCTTATAACATTGTCAGCACCCAGGATCAAGCTTCATATCAGGACAAACCTAAGCAATGTACTCACGCATCTGCTCGGGCACACACAGAGTGTCCCTGAATCCCAAACTAATATACGATGCATAGAGCACCTTTGCAGAACAGGAGTCACATGGGGTGGACTCTACGAACTGAAAACATCTGCCCTGTGTCTGTCCCTGTTTAAGGATAACTTGCTTAAATAAGTAAGGTTGCACAAGGCTGAATAGTTACAAATCCAAGACAACAAAGTACGTACTCACATTCTCCAGGAGAAGCAGAGGACTGATGGCTAACCTTTCTATTCCTACCAAGTCAGTTCAAAATAAACTCACTAGCACTGAATGAAAGGAACTTCCACAAAGATTAATTTTAAATAGGAAACACACTGCTCAAAATTCAATTTCAGGTGAAGGTGATTTGAAATACTTAATTTTCTCACATTTCATGTTTGAAACTGATAAGGTATTGCAGTTTTTCACAGAAGTATTTTAAATAATTGATGATTGTTTACCAGTGTCAGCTTACCCTTTGACGTTTGTCATATTATTTCTCTTTTAGAAAGCACTTACAGCTGCACAGTAGGATTGTTTTATCATCAGTAAGCTGACATATCATAGATTATTACTTACACAGAGCTCCAGTCCTGATTTCACCAGATCAACAGGAAATATCGCATTAAATTTAATAAAACTGAGATTAACATTTTCAGCTTCTTTCAAGTTTCTGGCCAGAAAGTATATAGGATCCCCATATCCACATACACACAGCCCTGTGAAAGTCAAACACTGCATTCTGTCTGACTCATACAATTAACAACATGTCTCCTACTCATTAAGGGAAAGACAAATCTCGCGCTGATGGAACCACCATTGCTATGCTATTAATTATACCTATATCAAAAGAACTGGAGACTCAGATGTCAAGATATTATGCAATCAATTGCTCTATGTTTTCACCTTTTCTACCAAAAGAGTAGGGACTAGAAACTGCTTTGATAGTCAAGAGGGTTTTGTTTTGATTTGATTTTTAAGTCAGCATACCTAAACATCAGTCGCTGAATAAAAACTCATCTCACATTTAAGAGAAATACAAATTTCTAATCATATTTTCACATGGGCCAACAGCATCCTTAAAGAAAACAAACAAACAAAAAAAGTAAAAAAAATGCCCAAACCCAACCATCACAATGCAGAAACCAGAAAAGAAACAAAAAGAAGTCAGTATCAATTACTCAACATTTATCACATGGTACTTTGGGGTCCAGCTTATTAATTTCTTTAATATTTGAGAACCTCAGTGCACTGTTTTTATCTATAACATTCCTCGAGTCTTAAATTCTTTTTTTTCATTTTGGAAATTTAAGGGAATTTGTGGAAATGGCAAAAATGACAAACAATAATTCTGCTTGGATGAGGTTGTCTTTTCTTAGAAGAGACATGATTAAGTTACATGGAGAGCCCAAGACTCACCCGTGCTGACTCAGCTTCCCCTGGCTGGCTCTCACCTCCTCCCACTGAAAGTTACTATCCCTTCAAATTTTCCAGCTAAGCTTCCTATTGTGTCATTTCCAAAATGAATTGAATTAGCTCCTTTTGAGCTACCCTTTGTACTGTTTTAGCTAACCTTATGCATTTGAACCCAAGCAATTTACAGAACATTCATATAAACAGCTTTTCTAGCAATATGGGACGTGTGAACTTCCAGATGGAGGGGAAGGAAAGACACAAGGCTGAGTACAAACAGGGTAACAATTATGTCTCTCCCTGTTAAAGCACCTCATAGAGCCTTCACATTTGTCTTCCTCTGTCTTTCACTCTTGTTCTGCTCTATGTACAGCCTCTCAGAAAAATAAAATTCCTTTTTTTAATTTGGAATAACTCATTCTGTAGATAACAAAGATAGTAAGACATTAAAGAAAAAAACCAAATATTTCATTTCAAGGGTCTGAAATAATATTTGAGGTGAAAATAACTTGCATTAATATCTGTCAAGTTAGTCTCTAATCTGGAAAATATATACATATGTGGTCCTTTAGATGACAGAAAACGATCCATTAGTATTGATATAACACTTTGAACTGGAGCAAATCCATCTTCAGGTTGGTGTGTGATGCACACACACAAGCTTGCACACTTGAGTACATGTTTGCGTCTCCATGATCAGCCATTGTGATATGGAGGAACTGCAGACTACAGTAGATGGGAATCGACCAGATGAAGAGAAATAGCTAAGGCATCTGAAATTTGCATATGATACATCATGTAAAGGTTTGGAAAATTCACAAAGAACAACAGATGATGCAAAATACAGTACATGTTTGAAGGAATTAAAAGTTATCCCTTCAAAGCTAAGAAAAGTAGTGTGCATATATGTCTGTACATAAGTGGTAACTGTAAGAAAGCCAAAAATTGTAAACGGGAATAAGCTAAGAATAAGATCAACTGTCAAAAAAATCTACACAAAACCAAACCCAACAGCAAAGAACGCATTGAGACGAGTGAGAGCGATCTGTTTCAGCTGCCTGATCTAAACGAAAAACTAAACTGAAAACGTGCAACAGCAATGCCTTGTCAACACTACAACAGAATATGGAGCAAAATGCACAGAGATAATTAGAGGTTTTCAACACCTCTTGCTTAAAGATGATTTCTAGTTGGCAATACCAAAAAGACTGTGGTGATAGCCAACCAGGCCTATGTATAGATCACCATCTGGAATGCTAAGGCTGGTGGAAAACTTGAGAGCAGACGACTACGCTCAGATCTTACATAGCAACTTTATAAGCGAGAAGCAAGAATGTTACGGACCTTGCCTATTATAAGCTCAAAAAACATCAGCAATCTTGAAACCAATTCCTGCAAAGAACTTCAGCTGGAGAATGAGATGAAGGGTCTGGCTCAGAACAGACAGAATAAATGAAAGAAACCAAGAACAACCAATCTATTCCCCACACCTCCTAGAAATCTTTTGTTTAGTTTGCTTTCCCATTTTAAAGGCTAATGAATAAGAATGCAAATGGAGATCCACATGAAAAGCAGATCCTAAATCTGGGTGTAACTACAACAAGGCCTGTTTATGGGTTGAGGTCTCCTGCACGCTGCATTCAGCTTTCCAGACTTTGCAGAACATAATCATGCAACCTTCTGTTGCTCTTAAATATCTTTTCTGTATGAATTACATCTTTAAATGGTAAAATAGAAAGCTAGTAAGACTGAAAATGTAATATTACTGTCTTGGAAAGGGATTGGCAGTTTCAGTCATGAAAATAAAATTCTAGCATTTCTGACATTTTTATTTTGATTGACTGACAAATAACTTTTTATGGCTTTAAAGCATAAGATTATATGTATGGGTTTTACATATAAAATACTCTGGCTAAGTGTTCAAAAATAACAAACATGTAACCCTGCCAAAATCTCATGTGTCCAAGTATAAGGCGCACTGTGAACAAACAAACAAACAAAAAACCACCATTCAAATATAAGAAAAAAATAAAGATTTCATAAATGTAACTGTCGTGGTTTGGCCTCA